>JAEIFK010000425.1:24857500-25060000 GCA_018901825.1 Drosophila funebris
TTATTCTTTCTTTTAGATTTAGTTAAATTTATTCCCATTTTGTACATTCATTTCGCTCAGTGCATTTATTAATGCAAAGCCCACGAATCCGACTCCTTGGCGGGATCGTCACGCACTCATCCTTCATTTGGCGGTTCGCCGTCAAAATATTTTTGGTCGAAGTTTTGGCGAAACTTGCGCGAAGGCGAAAGTCAAAATCTTTTGTCAACTTGCATTGTCCTCCCACCCAACTCCGGCCGCTTCAGCAGCCCTGCTCCGCACTAAGCAGACCCCTCTATTGCGTCGTCTAACTGACTTGTAAAGGTGCAGCCGCAACCCTTTCGCTGTGGCAACTCCCCCGAGGGCTGTGTACGTGAGCAGGAGATGGAGGTGGAGATGGAGATAAAGGTGGGGGCATTGGCGGGGCGGTTTGAGAATGAGTAGGGGGGAGGAGGAAGGCGTTTCATGCGGCTTGCTCTGTGGCCAGAATTTTGATGGGGTTTTGGGCGCGCTGCGTCGACTTTTCGCTGCCAAAAGGATGTTGCGGCAAAATCTGCGTATACTTTGCGTGTATACGAAAATTCTCTATGAAATGTATACCTATCTCTGTCTACAGTATATGTGTTTGCTTTTTGGCGCTGTGGGGGGGAATAACATGCTTGAAGGGTTCAGTTCTGAGTTTACTTTATGTCTTATTTGCTTATGAAATAAGATATTCCAAGCCGACGCGACTTCTGTGGTTCCATCTCAGTCCCAATCCCATTTCCATTACCATCCTCAATGCTTGTTTGGTGTCCTCCAACACACAATCCTCGGCACAATTTATGCATAGATATCGCCATTCGGGATATTTTTTCGATTCGATTTTATTTTCTGTTTATGAGATTGCTTGACGTCTTTATGCACTTTTCTGGTTTACGACCTAAGAAAGGGTTGCCAAAAGCCCATCAGCAGTTATCGAGTATTCACGATTTGTGGCCGGTATCCAGAGTCGCAAATCGAATACATATGCCCATACATTCGCTTATATTCACAATGTCATTTGTGAGACTTAGCATTTCATTTTTATTAAAGTTGGCAATCATTTTTATTTAATTTAAATTTTTATTATCATATTTAATTTACTTTAAATTCAAATAAATCAATTGAAAATAATATAAAATTTAAATGAAAATACTTAAAAATAATTGAATTGAATTTAAATAAATAATTACTTAAATTTCGAATATCTTTATACATTTCTATTTATCATTTTTAGATGCATTTTATTTTTGAATTTATAAATAGAAAACTCTTTATTTTCTAACAAATAATTTATTGACAATTTTTCTTAGTAATAGATTTAATAACTCTAGCTTATGCTTAGAAGTAACATTACTAATTTATTAACTTAATAAACATATTGTAACTAAATCACAGATTAACAAGGAAATTGGTTAAAGTATCTGAATAGTGAACATTTATCATTAATAGATACTTTATCCGTAGTTAAAAATTTACTAGAATCACATTAGATGCTATAGAAAGTGTCAGCCATTTGGCCTTATTGAATTGTTATAGCCAACCACGTGAATACCCATTCAATGCCATTCAAAGTCCGAGTCAGTGAATGCCCCTGTGGCTATGAGAAATGGACTGAGCCAAAATAAAACTCAATCAAGAGTAATTAAAGCAATTCACAATTCACAGTTGCAGACTGTAAAACCAACACAATAACCAATTGTTATAAACATGGAACGTGTCTGTCGCGTGACAGAACTACTGTACCCTCTAACTCTCTTCTCCCCTGGCGTCCATCTCCCCATCCTACAGATGCTCAGATTCCCTTCATCAGGGCGTAGGTGCTCGACTCGCCTCAACTAATGAATTGGCACAAAGGCAACACCTTGCTAACTGAACGAGAGTCGCCTCGACTGTTAGACTGATAGGCTGACGGATTGACAGACTGTCCGGCTGGCTACTGGTGACTTTGTCGGGGATTTGAGGCGTCAATAAAAGTGGAAAACAAAGCGAATAACTCGGAAAAGGCTCGAAAAGTGGCGCGTGTCGAACCTGGAAATGGGAACATGAATTGTAAAGCCTTCACATTGACCGCCTGCTGCTGCAGCAGTTATTCCCTCGACCAGGGCACCTAAAACACACACACACACACATACAGATGCACCCACTCTCCCACACACACATTGTCTGCCCCGTTACAAATTGTTGTGGGCGTTCCAAATCCGCTTACGACTCGACCTCGGACTTGCCTTTCTCCAAAAATACTCACACTCACAGGCACATACACATCTACACACACTCACACATACACACATTTGTACCGCATCGCATTTCATCTTCTATACGAATTTTTGAGCGTTAAATCGCCAAAATCGTTCGTTAATTTTGACGTTTCTCTTTTGTTCTCTCCTCGAAAGGTGGAGGAGGGGATTGACTGAAGACCAATGGTCAGCTGACCCCTGACCCCTCACCACTGACCACTGACCCGCAGACAGGGTTGACACGTCAAGACAGACAGTTTCATGTGGGTGGAACTATGTGTGTATGTCTATGGGTGTGTGTGTGTGTAGGGGGATTTCAGTTCGCATTTTCCGATGGTTGAGATTAAAAATTTTATTTCGAAATTAGCGCAATTGTTGGCATTGCTCCCTTTTGCTGTATTTCGCTCCCTTTTCGATAGATTTTTGACTCCCTTTTTGGGAAGGAATAAAACAATACGTTAGATAAAATACAAATAAAATTGATGTGAGTTCTTACCCTATCCGAATTGGTATGTGAATGTATGTGAATGGTTACAAATGATTCAAAATATTTCTTGATTATTTTCTACGAATTGGCGTAGACGAAATGCATTTTATGAAACTCGCAAGAATGTTGCGTTTAATTTCTATTTTCAACTGTATAACAACTGGACACAGTTGCCATTAGATGTAGTGTCGAGGGTGCTTTAATCAATAATGTTATTGTATTGTATTATAAACGGGAATGTTAAGCTAAGATTTGTTATAGTTGCAATGTTTTTAAAGTGAAAAACCTGTGTGTAGTGGAAGGAATCACATTTTGTTATAGTAAGAGATGTTATGAGATGTGGTAATTTGTATATTAGTTTCGGAAAGATTCATTAGAGAGGGAGGCAGGGAAAGGAAATGTCGAAGGAAATTATCGCTTGTCTCAAACTAAAAGAAGAAGTCAACACCTTACTAAGCAAATCAGACTTCAGTATGGGAAGGAATTATCATAGCCAAAGCACATTCTTCACCTCCAACTAGACAACATATATATATATATATATATCTGTTTGTTAATCTTTTATATCTAAAGAAACTCATTCAATTTGCAAACCCATTCCATGGATTACTTGCAATAACTGCGCAGTCTAGCAATAGAGTTGAAAGACATTTGAAACAAAGTTTTACCCACGCACTGACCATCATTTTTAAGTAAACTGCCACCCTGCTGACCCTTGACCCATGCAGTGTTGGTTCTAATTTTGGAATAGCCATCGGATATATCAATCAGGCGCTAAGAAATTGGATCGGTCAGAGTTTTGAGTTTTGGGTTTGGAACTGGGACTGCAACTGCGACTGCGACTGGGCCATAAAAAGCCAAACAATGGCGTGTTAATGACAACTTTAAAATGACACCACTCTGTTGTCAGTCGCTGGTTAATCGCTGGCCAGCGAAGCACCACCCGCTGTTATCAATGGGGATTAGAAGGGAACCACCCTTGGAGTCGAGTGATAAATGCAATGTCCGACGCGACGGGTGCGCAGCGAATAGAGTTGTCAATTCGCTAGAGTTGTCAGCAATTTTAAAATACCAATTTATTCGTTGTCTACGAAAAAATGCAGCAAACAACTTTGTGCGAGTTACAGAGATACCCTGTATCTGGTAAACAAAAATATGTATCTATTAAAATATTTACAATTAATACAGAAATTCTATCAAAGCTAGCAAACACATTGGTTTGACCCTTTATTTTGCCTGTTACATATCTAACCAATAGTTTGGCATACACCTTTACACATATTTACAGGGTATACACACAAAAAATCGCTCAATTGTCGGCACATCACTTGTTTTATGATCCAATTACACTCAATAGACAAATCACTAAAAATTGTTGCATATTAATTTCACACACACACACACACACCCATATAAAACTTGCACCTAGTATCAAGTGGTGCTTCAATTGTCAATTGATTTTTGCGGTTTTTAACAAAAATGTTTTACAAATTCTGCAAATTTTTTGCCGTTTGTTGTCATTCTCGTTGTGTGTGGGTGTTGCAAGTGCCACGCCCATTTCAGCACTATATCTATGCAACACGCAACGGCAGGCTGCGGTGGGCTGTTATCATTGTTGTTGGCCAGGTGTATAACTAGTTGTTGTCGACTGTTTGTTTTGCTAACCAAAGTGTTGATTTTATGGACAACCGACGTTTTTTACCGACAAAATCAGCAAACCCAATTAAGTCAGTCAAGTGTAATGATTTTACAGATATATATACACATATATAAAATATAAATATATATTATATACACGATATATACATTTATATAATAGATTGATATAGCTGAAAATCAGAGCAGTTTTATAGGTTTAAATAGTACTCAGAGCACGGGAACAGTGAGCACTCGTAGTTTAACGGTCAGTTTACTTCAAACTTGCACTCACAGTGCCACACAAATGTTAATGTACCGCCCCATAAAACAAACTTCATTACACGGCACTAAAAGTAGCCGCAATGGAGGCATCTAAACAACAAACTAAAACCGAATAATATAAAAACTCAATTAAAATTCAAAAGCCAAGAAAATAACCACCAAAAACCACCAAAATAAACTACAAAACAAAAATGTGGTGCGTGCTTATCGCCGATGTTGACTCTGAACCTGGGTCCAATGAGCTCGATAAAAGGCGACTACGAAATAAATTAAAAATACATTTTTACCTTAAATGTGGCACTTTGAAAGGCAAGAAGAAGAAACATGGGAGGAGCATATAATAAATATAAAATACAAATAAAAATAAAAACACAATTAAATAAGTGCATGGAAAACAAATTCGTTAAAAGAAACACACGCTTACACAAGAACAACAACAATAAACTATAAGCTGAGAAACAGTCCAACATATAAATAAAAAACACAAATTAAAATAACACCAAGAAATTTCATGTACTTCAAAGTGAAAGGGCAACACGAACCCAACAACACAATCAAAGTTTACCCTTTGCCCCCCTGCTCTTGGTTTAATAAACATAAACATAAACCTAAGAACTGTCAGGCTCTTGACGATTTTATATACTCTAAGAAAACAATTAATCATTTAATTTTGGTAATTTTGCAAATAAATGAGAATCCACAATTTCTTACTAATAAATTTTAATTTAAAATGATTAAATTATGAAATTTAATTAAAACAAATAAATATATAAAATATTATATATTACATATAATATAAATTATTAAAATTATTAAAGACGCACTGTATTTCAAAATATTTAAATAATATTTTAGTAAATAGTTTCATAAATTTTATGTTGGCGCAATAATTGAATAATAAAAGTAAGAAAATATTTATTTATTTAATATATTTATTTTGTTTTTAATTTGAATTCTATATAATAAAGCATGAGACATTTTGAGACAGATTAAGCTATATTTATTGGGCATTAAAAATCCATAGTATGAAGAACTTTTGGATGAAGAGTTTCATGATTAAAATAACTTATAAACCAATAATTATATTATTAAATTTATATTATTAAATATTTGCTGTAACATTCTCGCTTCTATTCTATCCAAGAGCTTCTTTATCAACTTATATTAAACTGGATTTCTGAATTGAAGTTTCTGTCTACAATATTTGTTATACCAAACATATTCTATATTTACGTATATACTCTACTCCTTATTGCAGTGATCTGAAATTTTACAGCCTGATAAGCAAACTGAAATTTCTGTAAGATCTTCCGTTAGAGTATTACTATAACTATAGTACGAAGTAGAGTGTAAGTCGCTCTATTCTTGTGCATATCTGAACGATGTAATTGTTGTGGACGTGCCTTGCATTAATTCGATGAGGTGTCACGGGGTGTGAGGCACGTTTTGCGGAACCAACTGAAGCAACAAAGTAAGAGAGGAACGGAGGGGGGTCTGGGCCCCAAAGATATTTGGAGCACAACGAAATGGTCTCATAACTGGAGCAGCCGCTAGATAGTTGAGTGAACTCGGTACCCGGCACACGGCGCATGGCAAATAGCGGGTGACATAAATTTGAACAAGGGTTCTAAAAAAAAACGAAAGCACCAAGCAACAAAATGCAGTCGAATGTTCGATGAAAAATGCGTTTGGTTTACCATTAATCCACAACCATGATCCAGAGCGACAGATCATTACACACGCGCGCGCTCTATGCGACAGACTATGGAAATTTATTAATAAAAAATTCCCCAAGAAACAAAAAACGCCAAGGCGGATGTGGAGCGATGCCGGGTACACGTGTATGTACATAGCGAAGGTCCCGCTTCCCCTGCTCCCTCGGCTTCCATTCCCTGCCACGCCACGCTATGCTATTTGCAGTTGTTGCATCGTTATTTATGGCAGCGCTGCCAAATGACATGCTAACTAATAGAATCATCATAATTTATACATACAAATGCATTGCCTATGTAATTTATGTGCTTGCACATCCCCGCATACCCCTCACAACACTCCTGACCATGATCCTCGCTGACAGGGGTCACAACACCCGCCAAATCGTAGGTTAATAGCTGCCGCCTGACCCCGTCGTTAAGCAGGGCAGCATTTGAATATCGTTTGCGATTACGAGTGCAATAGTCAACCCTGAAATTGCCATTTTAGAAGTCTATATATTTTTTAAAAATTTGGCTTTCTTGGGAGACTATAGTAATAAAATGTAGAACTTATAAACGGGAAACTATTCGCTGACGAAACTAATCGATTACCAGTTGCCACCATAGCCGCTATTGGCACCCTGTCCCATGCCAGCGCCAGGGTTTCCAAGACCTGTAGAACAGTTGGAGATAGAGATGGATTCCAAATGAATTTGTAGACTCACCATTGCGCGTCATGGAGCCGGGATAGCCGCCATAGTTGTTGCCCATGGCGTTCATGCCCATCGATTGAGCTCCCTGCTGTTGACCCATAGAGCCACTACAGAATGATATAGATACATAGATATATATATATATACATATATATATAGATAGATCTGTATATATCTGGGTGCACTCACCCATCCATTTTTGGTATATTTGTGTAGCGCATCATTGACTGGTTGTAATCATCAAAGGGACTGGCCGCGGCCTGACCTTGGGGCATCGATGGTTGAAAGTTCTGGGCATTGGCCTGATTCGAGTGCAGCCACTGCTGTCCACCACCACCACTATAATCCGAGCCCATCTGGCCCATCTGCGTATAACGTAGTCACTCAAAAGGCACCTCATGCTGTTATGAACCTGACTCACCTGCGGATAGATGGGCATGCTCTGGCCACCGCCACCACTATTGCCTCCCATGCTGTAGCTCCAGTTGAACTCCGCACCACCCGTATTACCCATATTACCGTACTCCATTACGATTTTATTTTATTTAAGCCAAAACCAAATTTTATTTTCAATAATTTTTATTTCTTAAAAAAATATTTTGAATTATTGTCCTACCAAAACTTTACTACTGAAATGTTAGAAATTAAATGATATTATTCGGGAGCTCTAGCATTATGCAGAGAAACTTCTCTCGACAGTTGAAGCAGTGAGAACCTGATACCTTATAAATTTCATTATTTTAACAAGTAGATTCATTGATAATTAAAATATTAAAAGATTTCTAGGAAAATAAGTTATTCAATTATATTCAATTTAATTCAAATATGAATTGAAAAATATATAATAAAATAATAATTAATTATCTCAATGGTTTTATAAATTATTCTTCAATTTAGTTATTTGCTAGAAATTCATTTAAATCTAAATATAATATACAGTATATATAATAGAATATACAGTAAAAAGTATTTCAACATGAAATAAAATTTAATTTATTGTTAATTATACTTAATTTTATTTCGAAATAATAAATAAATTGTTTAATTTTAATCGGAATTAAAATAAAATAATAAATAGTAACACATCACTAATAATATAAGAGAAAACTTTAATCTATACTAAAAAAGTTTTAAAATTATATTTTTAATATATAAAAATTCTTTAATTTATTCTTTTAGGATTTATAATTTTTATTGAATTATATTTTATTTTAAAGCTGTTAAAAAGATAATTTGTAGCATTGTACTTAATTTTATTTCTGTATCGATTTTCATCCCCTTAAATTATTTATTTTATTACTATTTTTTGAAGTATAAAAACATAGAAAACTAAAATGTTTAAAGCTGTAAAGAAATGTTTACATAATTGTTAATTGTTCAATTTCAAAATAATAAATAAATAGATTACTTTTCAACCCAAATATCTGCCATAGTTGTCAACTGTGACCTTTGCTTGCCACACAGCTGTCTGCAGTTGCTCATAGAAACAGGTTCTTGTCCCCTGGACATTTGTTCGAGAAGATATACGAATTGTTATTGATATTATTTAGAAGCAGGCGCACTCTGAGACAAGGAAACAAAAGAAATACCCTGCCTGGTCTGAGAGCAGCCACAATAGCAGATGACCTCATAAATCGCATCGTTATGAAGTTCATAAATATATAATTGTTTCATATTCATAACGCTGATCGCCCTGTTCAAAGGACAAGTATGCTGTTGTCCTTGGGCCAAATGCAACCGCTGTGCAAACCAAGAGCTAAAAATACATCTACCTGTTCGCATTAGGTTCTTAGTTTTTTATGGTCAACAATATTTGAACAGCACGGCAAAGCCAAAGATTTACGAGCAGAATCCATGGACTGCTTTTTAGAAGCAGCAATTTAAAAGCCATCAAATGATGTATCTACTATGTATGAATGTATCTGTATCTTGTAGATATAAATGTTTTAGTTTGCGCCGTACATAATCCACTTAAACGGAATTCATGCGGTTTCCATGGATCTCGGCCGTAAAATTGTTTTGTCACCTGTTGAAAGCATTTTTTATTTCTAATTGAAAATATGTGAAAATGTGTCGAGCAGCAGAAAATTTCATAAATTTTATTGTCACGCCACGCGCCACTTCAGTGTCACTGTCACTCCCCCTCCCCTGGCCAAATCCATAGTCTCCTCTGCTTTCCCTCTCACCTTCACTTCAAATGTTTTTCCTGTTGCAGTCTGTTATTTTTATTTTCATTCTCATTTATTTTTAGAACTTCTCCTAGATCTGATGCTCTTTCTCTCACTTTCTCTCTGAGTTTTCCTCATTAGAGAATTATGAATATCAAAAGTATTACAGAATCTTAAGTCTGGTTAGACTCCCATAGATTCCCGTTGAATTGCTGGGCAATTAACACCTTTCCTGATGCCCTCAAACCATTGCACATTTGTCAGGCTGTTGGATTGGGCCCGGGGGGCGTCCTAATGTTATCCCAAAAACATTTTGATTTATCAACTCTTTTTAAATTCCAAACATGAAAGCATCTTTCACATCAACAACTGCAACAACTGCCGAGTCAACGAAGTCATTCACATTAAGTCCAACATCTGAATAGATACACTCGAAACGATTTAACTCTTTGACCCCTCCCACACACGCACACCGTTGTGAACCCCAAAGCCCCCGACCCTGACTCCGACTCCGACCCCGACCCCAATTCCGATTCCGACTCCAATCCCAAAGCAGAACCTGAGACATGCGCGGGCCTATTAAAAAATTGTTTATGAAAACAAAACATTTCCAGGGCAATTAATCATCAGGCATTGGCTGCCGCGTGGGGGAACATCATCTCTTTTCCTTCTTCACTACCCCTTTGCCACGTTATATGATTGCCCCTCATGTTGTTGATGATGATCTCCATGGCCCAGTAGCACAGCTGGCATCATATGCCATCCAACGATTAAGCAAAGTGCCTCCAATTCCCACTCGGCTATCGAGGAGGGGAAAGTGTTAAATGCCTGCCAATTAGTGCCGCCCGTTGGATGCTCCAATGATCATTGTGTCTGCTCGTGCTCCTAATTGGCTAAAATATGAAATGCTTTTCAATTTAATCGACCTAATAAATTCTTTGCTCTTTTTGTATCAGAGGGAGGAGCAGCTGCTAACATGTATCAATATATAAAACCATTGAAGGTTAAGTTAATAAAGTCATGAGCACATTTTTTTAAATTGTATATAATTTATTAATACTGTTGTTTCAATTAAAAATTAAGGAAATTAAAATAGAACTATAGAAAATTGTTTTATTTTATGGCATAAAATATAAGATATTTTATTTATAGTAATTGAAATATATAAATAATTGCTGTAAAATTTCTTAATCAAACGGGTTTCTTTTATATATAATTATTATATTATATTTATTTATATTTATATTAGAATTAATATTATTTGAATAATCGTATTAATTGTTGGATGAATATTTACTAATTAAATCCAAATATTTTTTATATTTCTGATCTCACTAATTTACTATACTGTCAGTTATTTTAAGTGGAAGTATTAATTTAGTGATTTTAATTAGTCAAATTATTCCTTATTATATCAAATAATATTATTATATATTTCTGTTTGAACACTGAGATTATAAATAATTGCTCATCAAATGAGTTACTTTTTAATTATTTATATAGATTTATATTCATTTTAGTTACTTTTAGTGTTAAATAAATATAAATATATAAGAATAAATATTTATTAATTAATTGCCAAAATTTTTAGATATTTCTAATCTAATTTATTACTTTATTATTTAAAATCTTGTAATATTAGTATTTATTTATAATTTTATTCTAAGATTAATTTACATTTCTTAACTATATATTTTATTTATTTAAAATATTAAATTATTAGTAGTAAGTTTTTATTTTAAGACTTATATCTGTAATTAAATTACATTATATTTTTATACAATATATTTTATTTATTTATTAAAAATATTATCCCAACATTATTTACTGTCTATAAATGCAGTTTTGTAATTCATTTACTATCAGAGAAACCAAATCTCACATTAGAAATCTGTCATTAAAGAAACTTTCAAAATAATTGAAAAATTGAATTCACATTTCGCTTTAATGACCAGGGAGATGGGATGGGAATGGATTTGGGAGATAGGAGAGTCATTGCTGGTGTGGAAGTGAGGTCATTAGGGCAGTTATTGATATCGGATGTGACAGAACCCACTCATAGCTCAGCACATTAGTTAACATTGGGCTGAGTGGGAATTTCTTGGCATTGAAATTGTGAATTGGCAGGCTCCCGATGGGCGGCAGCTAATGTCCTGTGGCGGGTCATTCGGGTCAGCTGTCAGTGTGGCAAAAGGTTGCCAAAGGTTATTGTCTGCATTTCACAGTTATCGTTGTTGTTGTTGTTGTTGCTTTGCTGTTTTCAAATAAAATGTGTAATATTTCAATTTTTGAAAGCGAATGCTGAATCTGAGAGGGGGAGGGAAAGGGCAATAGAGATGTCAGAAATGCGAACATGACACAATTTAAACTGCTGACCTTTGTCCAGTGTCATCCCCCGTTTCATGGTTTTCTGAGGTCCAAACATTCTCCACCTAGACACCATTGGCCATTGTCCTGCATTGTCCTGCATGTCCGGTTTATTGTTATTGTTATTATGCGAGACTGTCAAACGGAACTATTTGGCTTTTGGGTGCACTTCTATGGCCTTCAACGAGTGAGAGAGAGACAGAGAGGGGGTGGAGTGATTGAACGATAGCACGCGTCGCTTGCCGCTTGCCACAGCCCGCCTAACTGCCTCTCCCTCACTCTCTCTCTCTCTCTCTATCTTTGTCTGTTGGCTAATGACGAGGCCCGACCCAACGGAAGCCCGCTCAAGTGCCTCTTAAAACTGTGCCATTGAGCCCGAAAATGACACCCGCACGAGACTGAAACCCGAACAGAGCTAGATCCTGAATCCTGCGCAACCCCCAGCTCTGATGAAGGAGTCAACTATCATAAAGCCTGTTCTAAATGATGCAATGTTGTCCTTCTGCCTCATGACAGCCAGCAAAAACCAATAAATGTCATCAAATTTATTGCTTTTCATTCAAAAAATTCTTTTGTCTGTTTCGGCTTTTCGGGTTTTACAATAAAAGTACTTCCGAACCCTCAGGCCAAGTTACAGATTGCTATTTGACCAGAACTTTATATAACTATTTACTTCAATCAAAAGATGTTGAAGAAAGTGAGTCATAATTGTGAGCGAATATTGTAGAAGTTGTTTATATTTATGTAGATGCCAAGTGACTTAGATAGATTCTATTAGTAATAGGAAGTTTATTCATTCGATTGTCGAGACTTCACCAGAGAAATGTAAATTGAATTGTGAATGTAAAACTACAGAATGAATATAAGTAAATTATATAAATATATATATATATAAAATAAATAACAAAATGTTTCAATTTATATGATTATCTGTATCTAATTTCTATTAGATAATTTGATATTAAAATTATGAATAAATAACGAATTTAAATTCTGATCAAAATCAAATCAAATCGATCCAGTTTTATTAAAGTTATTGGAGTTTTTAACGAATTTAATAATTTGTTTAAATGTATTCATCATAAAAATAAGCAACAATTTTCAATAAATAATTTCCTTATTAATATAAAAATTATCAGTTTATTATTAATCAATCTAATCAAAGGTGTAAGCGTTCAGTCTCCACAAAGCACAGTTACCAAGACACATTCGAGTTAGGAGTTATATCTGAAGCACTTTTAAGGAAATTCAATGTTTTTATTATTGTACAAACATTAATATATCTTGTATATGGGACACGTATCCTGCGGGCAAAGTCAGAGCTCCCCTCACCCTCTCCAGTTGCCCATGGTTAAGTACCTTCAACTGTCAACGCATCGTCAATTCTATTTTTATGTTTTATTTTCATTCTTTTCTTTTTAGACCCGGTACCCAAAGGGTACAGGGGCTTATGTATTTGTGCTATGTATGTAACAGGCAGAAGGAAGCATCTCCGACCCTATAAAGTATATATATTCTTGATCAGCATCAATAGCCGAGACGATATAGCCATGTCCGTCTGTCCGTCTGTCCGTCTGTCCGTCTGTCCGTCTGTCTGTCCGTATGAACACCTAGATCTCAGAGACTATAAGAGCTAGAGCTACCAAATTTGGTGACAACACTCCTATAATGTGCACGCAGATCAAGTTTGTTTTAGAATTTTGCCACGCCCCCTTCCGCCCACGCAAATCGAATAAAACGTATAACTAGACTCCATATATAGCTACATACTTCAGATTTGGCACACATAATGTGTGCTCATGTCTGGACATTTTGTGAAAATTGCATGAAGATCGGACCATAAACAAAGCAGTTAATAAGATATCTAATTACCACAAGCTCATGGCAGCTTTAGCGACAATTAATTGCATTAAATGTAACAACAACAAAAACATGACATTCTGTGCGAGTACCCGAGTTCAAGTCTCGGTGCTGACCATTTTTTATTTCACTTTTTTTTTATATATTTATAAAAATTAACTTTTTACTATTATTTTATTTATATATATGTTATTAATTTTGCCAATATGTCATAAGAAGAAGAAATAACAAAGTTTTGTTAGAAATTTGATTTCAAATATATGTATGCATGTACACGCATATGCAGCAATGCAAAAAAAGTAACGGCATTTCTCTCTCAGTTACCGCCGCTCTCTATTCCCCCTCTTTTCTAAAAGTGATCGATATTCAGAGAGAATCATTGAAGCAATAGAAACTTGCAAAACGGACAATGAGAGGAATGCGAGAATATGTTATGCATTTGTCAGGCTTTGACGTCAGTTGCAATGGCGCAGGTGCTAGAGCGTTAGCACAGCATTCAGGAGATCCTGAGTTCGAGTCTTGGTCGATTTGTCTTGCTTATTACAAAATATTTGATGTGATGAAGTGGTGAATAATCTCTTCTTTTTATATTTTACATGAAAATATGAATGCTGCTTAGACAATTCTTTTCGAGTGCAAAAGCATTGCCCTCAAATTAACATATCACGCTTGCCATTAATAATCTTTGTATTATTATATTAATACTTATTGTAATAATAAGTTGTATATAACGGCATAGATATGAATACCGGGTCTTATACTGTCGAGCACCTCGACTGTAACTTTTCGACTGGTTTTCTCTCTTTTTGTTCTTGTGCTGCTTCCGTTTCGCTTCGTTTCATTTCTTCTTCGTTTTTTTTTTATTAATATTCGAGTGTAATATTTCAGTTTTTTGTTGTCTTTTTGTTGTCGTTATTGTCGTTATTGAGGAGCGTCTGTGGTTTGGTTTGTGTTTGTTGACAATTTGTTGAGTTTTCTTTGTATGTGCAACCGCTAAATAGCTACAAATTTATGATCGTAAATAGCAATTTTTTTGCAATCAATTTTTAATGCATTTCCATTTGTTCGATCTTGGCTAATGTCAACAGCTAAATTGATGGCAGCTATCCCTCTGTAGGGGGTGACCCCACAATGCATTGGGGGAAGCAATGGAGGGGGAACTTTTCGACGAAGCAAATAAATTCGAATGAAATTTTTGCATAATTTCGTATAACGAATTGAAATCTACAATAAATTGCAAATTCAGCTCATGCATATGTATAGAGTAATGCTTATGTGTAATGTTAGATGTAATATACACACACACACACACTCGCACACACTCGTACACACACACAGATACTAATACTTATCGCATTTGTCGCATGTTTGGTTGCAGCTTTGACGGCAAATCCAATTTAATACGCTTAAGTTCTTACTTTTTGTTTTCCTTTTCGTATTATTTGCACAGCGCAGAAGAAGAAGCATAAGTAAATGGTATAAAATAAAAATTGCACTGTATAACACCAGGCCACGCCCACAGCGATAGCTCAATTTAATGTTATCGATTTTTAATTTTCCTATTTAAGCTTTTTGCAGACTTTGTTAAAATTTGCATTTATCTGCACTCTCTCTCTCTCTCTCTCTCTCTGCCTCTCTTTCTCTCTCTCTCTCTCTGGATGTCTGCCTGTCTCACTCTGCACTGGCAAGAACAATAAATACTGTTAAGGCTTGTAATTTAATCGCATTTGTATCGATGCTTTTGTTTTTTCTGCTTTTCCCCATTTCCCATTGTATTTTTTTATTTTAATTCGCTTTTTCCTTTTTATATCGAATTTAATTCAAGGCATAGAAAAATAGTTATACACACGATGCTATATACATATGCAATTATATGGAGCACTCCCCCCGCCTCTGCCCCTCCTCAACGCTCTACAGTTCCACATGTATGGGAAGCCCTAAAGATGCAATGCCCCGAGGCGTTTAATTTGCATTCGTTTTCGTTGTTATCGATATTGTTGCGGTTGTTATCTACTTGTTGTTGTAGTAGTTGTTGTTGCAATTGTTATTGTTGTTAGTCTCATTGTTGATGTTGTTGTAATTTAGCTCTGTATTTATAGTTAGCTGGCAATATCAAATAAATGCATTTGGCGCCTTAATTGGATTTGTGTTCAACAGAGAGAGATGGAAGGAAAGAGAGAGAGAGAGAGAGAGAGAGAGAGAGAGAGAGAGAGAGAGAGAGAGAGGAAGAGAGAGAGAGAGAGGAAGAGAGTGTGTGAGAGGGAAACTTGCAAAAACTTGCATAAATAGAATATGTGAACAGTGGCGTGTTCCTATCATTAATATGAATATTTCTATTTCTATTCCCTATTCTACTTTATTTATTTATTATTATAAGTAATAAAAATTATCTAAGATAATTGATTATATTTTGCAATTTACAATAAATTTATTTAAGCATATTTATAGTAAAAATTCTTCTTGATTTGATATAATTTCAGCTAAATTCATATGCTCGATTTATTAGGAAATAATTAGTTATTAATTATATTATTATTATTCTTATATTATTATTAAGTATAATCTTAGGTTTCATATTTAATTTGTGATATTATTTATTGTCTTTATAAATGAAATTATTAAATAACCAAATTACCATTTGTTAAAGCTTTCCACTTCCATTTGTATTATTCTTAAACAATTCCTCTTAAAAGTGTTACTTTGAATCTTTTTAATATGTTTATTAATACTCCACAACTTTAGCAATGACTTAAGCTACTCTGCTGTACAACAACATATTCTTTCTACTCCAATTACTGAAATATTTATATTTTCATCTTCTTTTAAGCTTCAGCAATATATTTTAATATTTAAATTAGGAAAACATATATTGCATAAATAATTTAAAATCTTTGTTATCCAATTCTAAGGTCTTTGTTATACTCTATAACTCTAGACTATCTTGGGCTGTGCCCGCTGCTAAATGATATCAGAAATAATTCACGCTTTAATTAAAAATCGAAATTGAACTGCCAATAAAATGTTTGTTAACCAACATGACCGCATCTGTTAATGTCTGTAGAAAGGGAGCGCCGCGGTCGCAGTCGCTGTCGCTGCCGGCGTCAACGTTGACTGTGTGCAATGAAGCCCAAGCCGAAGTCAGAGACATCTCGTTATAGCAACTGGATCATGTCTGTATATCAAATTTTTCCTGCCCTTCGCTTTATCAAAATTTGATAAAAAGCCGCGCCAATAAATTAAATGTATAAATTCATTTAATGAATTTAATTTTTATTGTTTCAACATCGCCAGCTGCCCACCCCGCTTTTACATTATAGGTGGTGTGTGTGTGTGTGCGAGTGTGTGCATATTAAAAAACCATCAGCGTGTCAATATGTAATTTGTGTCGTCGTCAACAACGAATGCAGCGAACAGAGCGAAAAACTCGGAAATAAATAGAACATAAATTAAATATCAATAAAACGCGGTCGAGCCCAAAACCAGACACAGACCGAGACTCAGACCCCAAGGCAATACAATTGCCGTGGCATATGGCACATATGCGGATCTGAGATCTATGAAGATCCCGAAATTGATTTCGAGCCACCCGAAGGCGAATGTGTTGACAAATTTTCCTCTTTGCTGCGCCGCAAAATGCAGTTGACAATGAGAGACAAAGGAGCTACTGTTGCCCCTGGAGAGCACTCGTGGAAAAGTTATCTAAAAGTGCCTGGCATTGCCTGCCTCAGGCTGAGGATCAGAATCCGTCTCCGTCTTCGACTCGGGCTCAGGCTCAGACTCAAATCGTGTGCAATCAACCGCAATATCTTAAACAAAGCAGAGCAAAAGATCTGACGGATGAGTTGTTTGTGCAACCTAATGAAATTCCCTGTGTGTGTGCGTATGTGTGTGTGTGTGTCTGTGTATGTGTATGTGCTGAGGATCAGCAAGGATCGCTGGCAGAAATTTGTCAACCGCCGTTTTGTTGAGCTCGAATTCATTAAGCCCGGTCCCAATTTCTGTTGACAATTGCGATCCCTCCATTAAATACCAATCTGGGCTCTGTCCTCTGTCGTCTGTCCTCCGTCCTCCGTCCTACGTCCTCGGTTCGCGCCGCTTTCTTTTGAAGATTGAAGAAATTATTAAGGATTTATTATGATTATTATATTAGGGGCACAGCATGTGAGCTAACGTCTCACAATGCCATTGGAATCAACAACAGTCCAACCCAACACAATGGATCCTTGGATCATTAGAGATTTGTCGCTCGCTCGAATGACATTTTCATACACACAATATTAGTTTACATATCAATTATTTCATTGTTCCCCATCAAAATTTAATTTCTTTTCATTTTCCAATTCAAATTGTCCTTCATTTCGTCCTGTCATTTGTCCTCTTACTGCATCTACATCTGTATCTCTGTCTTGGACAATTGCCAAATTGCATTACATTAAGTTCGGCATAATTCCTGAGGATTTGACAATAATTGTTTGCCCAACGTGGTTTTACTTGGCGCCCCGTGGAAATATGATACTTTCTCGCTTGAATTTATGGCTGCTGTGCGGGAAATTTGTTTTCTCCAATGCTCAAAAAGTGCAGCTCAAATGTGGAAAGCTATCGATTACACTTTGTCCGTTCGCAGCAGCAATAACATGTTGTGAAATTAGAGCAGTGCCAATTCACTGCAAGTATGTCATTCAATTGTGGTAAGTGGGAGGAGTTCCTAGAATGATCAACTATCTCAAGGGAGTGGATCCTGTTTTAGAGGGAATAGAGTGGACAAATTGGACTGAGATTGAAGTGAAAGCTTTGAGTGAGCTGTGGATCTATGACAAATGATTAAGCCAAAGAATAGTTAAATCTATTATAATAAAGAGGTGCATTATTGTGACTTGGCAGAAGAGTGACAATCAGCACATTTAGATTGAATATAGATAGGAATAAAACGGCCAAGGAGATCAGCATTACAACCCAAGAAAAGTGGACAAATGGGTTAATCAATTGAGATCGGAAGCAGGTATACAAAAATGTGTCAGAGAGACATTTCGAATGAAGGAATGAAGTGATCATAGAGTATATCAAATTTACTAAATACCGGTGCATTAAGATCTAATTAAAGTTCAACTCTAAAATCTTTTCGACTGCTCTATCCTCAGAATTACTTCTATCCACTTAGCTTTCTTCACTCTAGAGTCCCCTAGAAATAGACTATTTCATATCAAAAGATAGACTGCAAAATGCATGAATTATATGAAAGAGTTTGCTGATTCTGTATTTCTCATCGATTCATGAATACACTCATAGTTATTCAGGTAACGTGGCCAAGCTGTTTAATGAGTGCATTAAAAAGGTATCAAAATTACTTTAAGAATCGTTGAAATGAGCTCGGGAAATTGAAAAATCGTTTACTTTGCTCTCTGTCATTACGCATTCAAAACGTGAGCTCAACTTTAATTTCAATCAAAATCCAAATTATATGAAAATCAAATAAAAATGTGGAAAGAAAAAAAAAAAGACAACAAAATTATTCAATTGTCTCTCGCATTGCATTTAAATGATGAGAAAAGGTGTTGGAGGGGGGTGGGGGGGAGGGTGCTGCAGCTAATGGTGTGTGAATCGGCACATCAACTATTTCACATTTCCTTTCATTTACGTCCCCACCCCACCCCCTTGACAGGGGTCATAAATACGACGGGGCAAATCTCTCTTAAGGTGCCGCTCCATAAAAGGATTTGCATTTGGAATCGAATTCCTGGTTATGCCTTTAAAAATTGCTCAATAAAAATGCTGAGAAAATCCGTGCATAAAGTTCCATATGAGCTTGTCAAATCTATAGACCCGCATCAGGCCGCCCCCTTCTCCAGTTTCAACGCCAACGCCACTGAGCTCTCGCATTACGCAAATGAATTTCGAGTTTCGTGATACGCACACACACACACACACACCCAGGAACACACACACTGAGAGGCTTTGCTTATGAATTAGCTGAGGGCACACTCCTTCGACTGGCTTAAGACTTTTTGTTACACACACTTCCCCCACCTGCTTAGACGCCCCCTTCCCCACATCCACCCCTGCCTCTAGCCACGTTGACAAAGTTTATTGTTGCTCGTAATTTGCCACTGGGCGGGTGGTGCCAGTGGTGCGGGTGGTGCACTGAGACTTTTTTAATGTACCCCATCAATGTGCCCATGTGCGAGGGTGTGTGTGTGTGTGTGTGTGTGTGAGTGAGGGTGTCATGCACGTTGGAAAAACATATGCATATAATTATTTAATTGAATTAAACAATTTCGTAAATGCTAAATGATGCGACAATATGGAGGCGACGCTTTGCAACTTCCACATTCGACACGGCACCAGGAAAATTTGCATAAATACATAATTATTACCCCAGAGAGTGGAAAAGGCAACGCTGCCATTTTCTTTGAGTGTGCGCCACTTTTCCGGGGTGGAAAAGCTTTTTATGTTGAAGAAAAGTTTGTAGGAAAGTTTTAAGAAATGTTGAAAAATAAATATTATGCATTATTTAATTATATTCATTTATTATTATTATTATAAAACATTAAATTAGCATAAATTGATTATATTTGTAATATATTATTTATTTATTTATTTATTTATTTTATTTATTTATTTATTTATTTATTTATTTATTTATTTATTTATTTATTTATTTATTTATTTATTTATTTATTTATTTATTTATTTATTTATTTATTTATTTATTTATTTATGTATTTATTTATTTATTTATTTATTTATTTATTTATTTATTTATTTATTTATTTATTTATTTATTTATTTATTTATTTATTTATTTATTTATTTATTTATTTATTTATTTATTTATTTATTTATTTATTTATTTATTTATTTATTTATTTATTTATTTATTTATTTTATTTATTTATTTATTTATTTATTTATTTATTTATTTATTTATTTATTTATCTATTTATTTATTAATTTATTTATTTATTTATACATTTTTATTATTATCATTTTCATTTTAATTTCTAATATTTTAGTTTTATTAGATAATTTCCTAGATATAGGAAACGAACACGCATAATCTTTTATTAATCCTTAATGAAAAACCAACTGAAAATGAACTCACAACTGACGTCTCAAGCGAATGCGAATAATGTGAATGCTGAAAGCAAATCAACAATAAACAACACAAAGGAATTCAAAAACCCAGCAATAACAAACAGCCGCAGGCAAAGGACCCTAGACCTGGCACAGGAGCAGGAACAGTAGCGGGAACAGGAGCGGGAGCGGGAGCATTCGATCTCACAGCAGGATATAAAATTCGCATTAGAATCATAAAAGGATATTCGCCATGACAGCTACATGACAATGCCATCTGTATCTGTGTGTGAGAGTGTGTATCTGTCTCTCTGAATGTGTGTGTGGTGTGTGTGTGTGTGCGTTGTTTGTGTATCTGACGTGTGTTTGTGTTTATGTCACATCACCTAAACAAATAGCTCGCTTGAGAGAGTGAGATCAATGTGGACTCCGCTGCCCTCCCTCTCTATCTATCTCTCCCTCTCTCTCTCTCTTCCTTGGAATTCTTCCTTCTATTCGTTAATCCAGTTTTTCAACTCTTTCTACAACAATTGCGACAGCGACTGCAACTGCAACAAACATTTGACAAAATACTCTAGACCTTGTTCGACATCTGGCAATTACTGTATGCCAATTCGGTACACCAGAGGGCGCCACATGTGGGGGCAATAGGGGCGTGCCACTGACCTGATTAACATAAAAATAAAACTAAAATGGAAAAAAAGAGGGAAAAACTGCCCGCAGTTTTGTTTATTTTGCTGTGTTACACTTAAAGTTCAGTTGTTGTATCTGAAATATTTAACACACACACACAGACACACACACACGCACACATGGCAGTAACCAGAGACATTTGGTATATAAGACAACGACTGCGATTCGCCTACAAACGCACTGGAAATTCGAGTGGGAAAAGCGAGGAAAAGCGTCGCCCACATACAAAAAGTGAAACTGCGAGACGATGGCGACGGCAAAAAGGCAAATGGGGGAATGGGGCTGAGGGGGACTGAGGAGAGGGAGAGAGACTGTCAGAGGGAGCAGAAAGTTAGTTTGGCTTTTTTGGCAGGCAACGAGTGAGGGGAAGCGAGGGGGGTTGGCAAGGACGAAGCTCGCTTAGCACGAGCGGAAATTGTCACCAAAAACAGAGAGAGACACACATACACACATACAGACATGCTGTGATATATATGTATATACATATATGTATATTGATGTGACAGGACAACGGACAACACTTTCGCCTAGAGGGTGCGCAGAAGGGGATGGCGGAGAGGGGCGGGAGTTACTGCCTCATAATGAAGGCAGCTAATACATCTTGTTGATGTTGCGGCAACCCGCCGAACATAAAGAAGCGGCACACAGACATGTCTATTTGGGATCCTATCGATTTTGTCGGGAACCCGTATGCCCGCCCAGCTCAGACAGACCCCGACTGTAGGTTTGGCCGGATGCGGCATTGGCCTCCGAGTGGCGTCTCCACGAAATGGGGCAGCATTTAAATGCAACAATTGTCATTAAATTTTCATTTGGCGAGCGCTTAAAGTCGTTGAGAGATGCGAGAAATAGGTAGACAAGGAGAGAATGAGAGAATGAGAGAGAGATAAAGATATATATATGTATAGAAAGAGAGAGAGAGGGAGAGAATGAGGCAGCTACATCCTCGAAATGAACTTTAATATCTTGAATTTGCAGCTTGACTCACCTTTTCATATGGTTTATTTAATACGAATTAAGTAAACAATATAATTATATTAATACCAATAATATATAATTAATTGTTTAAGCAATATAAATACATTATAAAATTGTTAATTGTTATTTAAAAACATATTTGTTATTTGATAAACATTTTATTTCTTTTATTTTCATGGAAACATCTGATCTATAGCTCTGCTTGAATATTTCTGGAACTCAGTGAAGTAAATGATAAATATATATGTATATTTAGACAATATTATATTTAAAATGGAAGATGAATTTTTATTTAAAAATGTAATAAATCAATTAGTTTTTAATTTATTTCTTTAAAAATTCATTCATAAATCATGATAAACTAATCACAAAATAAGAAAAACACAAAAGTAATATATTTAATAATTAATATATATTTGTAAATATATATTTGGCTGAATAAAAAATGTATTATATAAATTTATATTTAATTATAGGCCTTTCTTCTTAAGTTCTCTTTGCAGTTCTCTATAACTGAAAACTTACCTCATATATAATTAATTGTAAAGCAAATATATTTAATATTATTATATTCATGTTATTTAAAGTACTAAATCACATTTCATTATGTGTCTTTGATTATAGTTCTCATCTTTTTCTTTCTTCTAGTTTTCTTCTGATTAATATTAGTAATAGTTAATCTTTAAAATTATTATTTAAGTTCTCTCTGTAGTTCTCTACAACTAAGATCTAATCTAAATATATTTAAATGTAAAGCAAATATTTATTATTTTAAACAGCAAATGTTATTTGTGTACTTTGTTGCTTACAAAAATAAATGAAATTTTCAAACACAAATTTAAGAATTGACCTTGTGCCGACGCTGGGGCTGTCACTTTGGGTCATTTGCTCGATTTTGTGTTTAATCGATTTCTTTGTAAACTCGAAACCAATGTCAACAGCCTTCAGACACATACAGATGCACAGACGCAGACACAGATACAGTTACAGCTGCACAGACATTCAGATACAGATACAGATGCAGATACAGATACAGATACAGATACAGATACAGATGCAGATACAGATACACAAATAAGCAAATTCAAGTGGCTGCCAAATAAAAAGGAAACTAAAGACAATTTTTGCTTTTTTGAACTCGAAGCGAGAAAACATTTACACACTTAAACGAGGCAAAAGCATTTGAGCAATCGGCAACAAAAAAATAAAGAAAAACTAAGAAAATTCTAGTGCAAAGAGCGAAGCGAAAGGATGCAAAGGAGCACGACAAGGGGTGGCGGAGGAGATGGGAGGGAAGCAACTCTAGAGTCACACTGAAAACACGACGATGTTAGCTTAAATTTGCTGCCTCTCGCTTAGGTAAATAAGCAACAGTTGTACATACATTCATACATATGCACACACACACACACACACACAGACAGAGTCAGACAGTCAGATGCGTTGTTGTTGTTGTTGCTGTGCAAATTGTGTCCTGGCTGCCTTTGCCGTTGCTCTTGCCACACCGACAACTATGTCCAAGTCTATTCTTCTTCCCGCCGCTTCCCTCTGCTCCCCCTCCATCCCCTTCTTCATTGTTGCGCATTTAAAGCAGCGACTACATTCAATTGGAAAGTGTTTTCATTGATTTTCCGGCCATGGAAACTGTGTCCCATTCATAATTCAACTTTTGTGTAATTAACACGCCTACCGCCTTGTCAAATGGGCATGGCTCTTCTGCTTAATAGCATCTTAACAAATACTTCTCTTCATATTTATGTGGCGTTGCATTTTGTAATTCTGATTCATAAACAATATCAACATAAATAACTCCTACTCCCTCTTCCCCCATCCCCCCCACCATCCCCCCACCCAACCAAATTCCGACTCGTGCCGACCAGATGTGAGCTCATCAGTCAGAGATCCATCCATTTTGGGCAGAAACAGATGTGATTTACAAACTATTGACTGAGAATTCAAGAAAAGGAATCAATTAGTGTAGATTTAGTTTTATTATGAAGTTGAATTTGTCTTAAAGCAAGAAAAGTTACATTAATCGACTACAAAAATGTATATTTAATTTATAATATAATATTAATCATAATAATAATATATAATATAATACATGTATTTAATAATAATAAAAAGGCAGAAACGGCTTTAATTCAAGTTTTATTATAGACTTTATTTAGCATTAAATGAACTAATTAGCATCTATACATAATCTCAGCATATTATTGCATTATTAATCATTAATTATACTTTCACTTCAGTTTGAGGCAACACTCGTAATTCTTTTTAAAATAAAGATTATTATTAATATTCAAAATATGTGAAAAATATTATATAAAATTGTTCTATAATAAAATGATATTCAGAATGTAACTGTAACTCAATTCAACAACTTTGTATATAAACTATTTAGCTAGGGTTTAGCTATGACTCAAGATAGACAAGACAACTTTAAAATTGAAATTCTATTAAACATTTGTTATAGTCAATAGCTGAAATAAATCACGGGTCAGACAAATCAAAAACCCATTCGAAACGCGGCAAATGAATGCGTTTTGGGTTTCGGGATCTACACGGGAATCGCCTTCAAATTGAAGTCAAGCTTATATGCATAACCTATGCCCAGCGCGAGTCTCAAGTACTTAATTTTAATGAGTCGAGTGTGTACTTTCGGCCTTTTTTTATATATTTATTTTCTATTCTATTTCTTAGTCTAATGGAAACAAATGTGATATTAAAACTGAAACCCTTGACTGGAGCGACGTGTATTTCGATTTTTATTATGGTTGCTGTCCGAATGTGCTGTGTGTGTGTGTGTGTGCGTGTGTGTGTGCGTGTGTGTGGGGGGTAATGTTAACGATCTTTGTCATTTAAATAAATAAATTTTATTTGAATCAGGCATAAAATTAAAACTAAAGTAAGTCTAATGACTCAACAATGCCAGCAAAACAACTATGAGTATGGATGAGGTTTGTATTTACTGCCAAAGTGCGTGACTCTGTTGAGCAACTCTACGGGAAAGGGAGTACAATAGTATTCAGAGTGATTAAACATTTATGGATGTGGGAGAAGAGAGAGAGAAGATAACTAATAAGAAACTTTAGAGTCAAAAGTTGAAGATAGAATACAAGCAGAGCTTTGGGACAATAATAACCACGAGAGTTTAGCTCCAGTTTTTTAGCAGCAGCCAGTGAAACGTTTAAGAAATTGATTGGTCTGATTTAAGTATAAATTTGATAAGTCACTAAAAGGTTTAAGGATACGACACAAAGAAGACTTGAGAAAACTAAATAACAAACAACTTTAAATTATCATCTCTATTGTATCTAGAGTGTTTTAATATATAGTATGCTTAATATAAGTAATATGAATAATTGGATATGTCATTGAAACGATTAAGGATACAATGCAAAGCAGAATCGAGAAAACTAACGCTATCTTCTTTAAATAATCATCTCTATTGTATTTCAATATATTATGTATAATATTTTTACTTTCCTACAAGTCTAAGGGCAACCTTTTCAGTATTGCCTAATATTTCTGACTGTCTAAATTGTTTACTCCACTCAGAATCACAGTTTTTCTCAGATCCCAGCGACATTTGGTGTCACGTTGAACCAACTCACGTTCGTCTTGATGATTATAAACGTTGTTCTTCATTGCTTCGTTTCAGTTTTGGGGTTGGGCTTAGGGTTTGAGGTAAGAGGTAATAGGTAATAGGTAAAGGGTAAGAGGCAAGAGGTAGGGGGTTTGGGGCTATTTTGAAACTAAACATTTGTCGCATTTACCACAAAATGTGTATAATAATTTATTCGGACTTTAATTATACTTTGTTGATCGTGTTCTGGTCGGCTTCGCTTTGACTTTGATTTCCCGATGACCTGAGAAATGTTGTGAAGGTTTTTCATTCTTCTGTTTCTGTTATTTCTTACGTTTTTCTTTTTATGAATGTAGAGACAAATCGGCGTCATCAAAATTTTTAAACGAGTTTTGATTTGCATACAAATTCCACTTGCTGTCTCCCTTCTCTCTATCTCTCTGTCTTTGTCCCTCCCCCCTCAGACGGCCCACGTCTTAAGTTTTGGGGAATGGAAGCGGTTCACGATGATAAACGACATTGTGTCTGGGAAATTTGTGGTGGCCATAGACTTTGTGTCTATGTAAGAGGAGAGATGCTGCCTCCCTTACTCTCTTAACTGTTCCTTGCTCTGCCTCTCTCTATCTCTCTCTCTCTCTCTCTCTCTTTCTTGTTTTTTGTGCAGGGAAATGCAGTCGAGGTGAAATTTGTACAGTAGAACCATGCTATAAATGCTGCTAATTTACCAAGAGGGAGGAGGTGAGAAGGAGGGAGGGTAGGGAGAGGGTTAGATATTATTTGATGCTTATGAAGGGACGCGGCATCAGTTACGGGGTTGATATTATTATTGTTGTCGTTCTTGTTGTTTGTTATCATTTCCATTCAGTTTTTATTCATACATGAATCCATTTTGAATTTTGTTGCATTTCGCTTAAATTGTAGTTGTTGTTGTTGTTGTTGTTGGTTCTATAAAGTTGTTTTAGTAATTCATAAGCACACGCAGCGGGCAGATGTTCCGCACGAATTCTTTCAGATTATATGGGCAACGACTGGAAAGGGTTGCAGATACAGATACAGATACATATGTACCTAGCAGATACGCACGCATGTATCTGCAAATGAAATGCAATTGGTGGCCATGCCAGTTGCCAGTTGCCAGTTGCCAGTTGCCAGTTACCAGTTGCCAGTGGCATGCATAATTCATGCCACAAACTCTATCGGTATGGCTATTAACAGCTATTCGGTTATAGGGGCACCTCCCTCCTTCTCTTCCCTGCTCTGCTAGTTCTGCATATGTTGATAAGGATGTGAACTAAGAAATTGAATGATCGATCATTGATTGTGGTTTCAAATAGAAAATATAAACGTTTAAAGACGTATTTAGATTTATCTTCAAAGCCTGGTTTATTTATCTACTTATGTATGTGTATCTACAGTGGCACTGGCCTATAACAGCTCGAAAATATATAAAATACTTCAATAATTGAACAACTTATGTGTAATTTTAGCACTTATAATTGATATGATAAAAATTGAAGTGAATGAAATATAGAAACGCTTAATAAATGTGCATTATAGAGATGTAGGATTATAAGTGTGTAGTAAAGTATTAATAGTTATTACGCAAAGTAATCAAGCCTATTATAATTTATTGTAAAACTATAAAAATGTTAACAAATAGTTAATACTTTGTAAGATAATAATACTCTTCAGTTAATTAAATGCAATTCATCTGAGATTGGAGAATAATGAGGAATAATAAAGTTCGACTAAGAATAGCAGGAAAATCAAGAATTAAGTAGAGAAATACATAATATATTTATGTTTTGTATCTTTAACTAGAAATCACACAAATAACTTGAAAATTCTTCTCATATTTCCAAATTTGTCTTCACTCTATGCAGCTAACGGTAAGAGACTTCATTACAGTTGCCCAAAGTAAAATCAGTGCAATTGAGTTTTATCCGACGGCATTTTGCTCTCATGATGGCAGCCAAAGGACCAACGGTAAAGTAGCTGAAGCAAAGAAGCAGCAGCCACATAACGAACATAAAGCAAATATGGATAACTAAAGAAACTTACACTCACACTCACTCACACACCCACATGCACATGCACACGCAATGAAGGAAAAATATGATTGAGCGCAGCCAAGTAAGGGAAAAAAACTGCGAGCAGCGCTGCCAACGTCCACGTTTGTTTTTTTTGTTGTTGCTGCTGCTACCGTTGCCGCTATGCTCCGCCTAAAGTTGTCATAATTTGCTTTTGCTTTTGCATTGCGTTTTATTTATTTGTCGACGGCCCAACGATAACGACGACGACGACGACGCCGACGACAATGACGCTGCGCAAATAAAAATCGTTGCTGCGCTCTGGCCGAAGATGACGTTGGCTTCTGTCGGACAGTTTTTTGTTCGCTGCTTTCTTGGGGTATCGATTTGTGCGCCGTCGGCCCTTTGAGAGAGCGAGAGAGCTCGGCAACCGCCAAAGAGAGCAGCGTCAATGCACACTCGCACACTCACACACATACACACATAGGGAGTCTCTTTTTGATTTATGGCATTAACACACACACACATGCACGAACAAACACTTGAGACTTATCATAAATGGCCGCAATGCGTGCGTTAGAGCAGCACGGCTAGTGCGTTTCAAGCTTAACAGTGACATTAACTGTTGTGCGCTTAACATAACAGCGTCGCAACAGTCTTATACGCCATATTCCCCTACTGTTAGTGGACAATTTCGAAAATGTTGCACGCACTATTATGTGTGGCCAGCACGCTCTCTTGCTTACTCTCTCTCTCGCGCTGCTGCGCTGCCTCTGTTGTTATTGCTGTTGTTGGGCCGTGTCTAAGCTTTTGCAATGCCACCAAACGAAAATGCTGCCCCCAACAACGATAGCGACACTTCGATTCGCTGCTGCTGCTGCTGTCGCTGTTGCTGCTGCTGCGCTCGTTGCGTTGTGTCTCGTTGTGCCGTTTCTTGCTGCTCCGCACGCTCGTTAAATCCATAAAGGACATTCTCTGCTTCGGCTCCAGTCACGGCCAACGCCACGGCCAACGGCAGCGCCACTGCCACCGACAGCGCCAGTTCAGCGACAGCGTCAGTTCAGCCAGCCAGCGAGGCAGGCAGCAGGCAGCAGCCGCCACTTCTTGGCTTTGGTCAGCCGCCTCAAAGCCGCCAGTTGCAGGTTGCCACTTGCCAGTTGCCACTTGCCAGTTGCCAGTTTATAGCTAATTTGCCATTCACATTAACAACAACAACAACCAATTATTATTGCCAAAAATTTGACAGCAGCAGCAGAAAAGCCAGTGGCCATCTAACGGTTTTTATTACCGCCGCCGTCGCCGCAGTCGTCATTGTTGCCGCCGCCGTCGCCGTCGTCGTCGTCATCGTCGTCATCGTTTTCGTTGTCGTTGCGTCGCAGCTCACGCACGTTACTCATTTTTTTCTCCCGCTTCATCTCCAGCGTCAAGTGCGTGCGTGTGTGTGCATGTGTATGCGTGTTTTGACGTGTGAGTGCGTGCGTGTGTGGGTGTGGGAGCGTGAGTGTGAGTGCGACAGTGCGGTGTGCTGTCATGTGGGCGGCGTGTGTTGGGGGGCAAACGTGGAAGTTTTTGTGGTCGCGCGTGTTTAATTAATCATAAAAAACGCAAAAAGCATAAAACATCAAATACGAAAAATGCAAATGGCCAACGCAATAACAGCGAGCGACTCTCTGAGAGAGCGAGCAACTGTAAAACAAAAACAATTCAAATGTGTGCAATAAATGCTAATGTGACGATATGTGAAGTGAACTAAAGACAACAACAAATACAAAAAACAACAACAACAGCAGCAAAATAACTGTAATAATCCTATGCAGGATTCGACACAAAACTATTTTGCTGCCGTCGGCAAAATTGAAGCGAAAACCAAAAAAAAAGTGACTTCAATATGTTCCACAACTGCGGATAGGCGATAAAGGAAAAGAAGAAGAAAAGAAGCTGAAGTAAAGAGAAGAACAGAACTATATTAGAGTTGCCAACAAAGTGAGTATTAAGAGAAACTGTGACAAAGAGAATTCATATTAAAAGCTTTATTAATACTTCGTAATTTGTGTTGAAGTTTTATGAAGATTTTTTGTTATTTGCAGTTGAAAATATATAAAACTTAAGAATATTTCAAGTTTAATGTAATATATGTATATTATAATTAAATAGTTAATTTGTTACTTAAATAGTATGTAATATAGAATAGCTTTATTTAATATTAATATAACTTGTATTATTATTATAGTTTTCGCATAAGTAAAATTAAATGTATATGCAATATGTGCTGTAAGTTCTTCAATAATACTATTATCTTAACATTTGCATTTACTCTTAATCTTAACTAAACGGATTCTCGCATATCCCAGCATAAAATTGAGCCGTCTTAACCATGTTTATCAGATAAAAAGCCTTTAGAGATTCAAAAGATTCATTTTCATCTGCAATTCCTACTTTAAAGATAGAATAGATACTTATGGCAATGATTTTTAGATAAATTATAGAAATATTATTATTGATTGTTTACGCATAATTTCTGTACCTTAAAGTCGCTTATTAATGTTAAACTGAAACTTAATGTTTAATATTGATTTAATCATTCGTATTACAATTTTAAATTTATATTGAAAATGTATATAAGAAATTTAACTCGAATTAGCAATGATTCTATTTTCAACTGTTCTCTAAATTTGTAACAATTTGTTGTTGATTATATTTAAGACTTCAATTTGTTTGCATGAGTTAAAGCTCATTAAAGTTCACAACATTTGATTGTTTGTAAGCTTACGCATGCTTTGAGCTTGAATATACTTTTAAAGCTTCATTTTGTCAGTTTTTCAGCTTCTCTTACTTTAAGTTTTCTTTCTAAGACTTTAAGTTGTTTAACCATAGTTTAATTGTTATTAATAATACACGAAATTATGCAACAGCAATTATGACAATTTTAAGATATTTTCAAGACTGTTTAAAGTGGTTTTTACTAATCACATGAACTTAAATACTAATGCTAAATTAAATAACATTTAATATATTTGATTCATGTGTTCATTTGTTTTAATCTAGTGCACATTTTGTTAGTATTGTTGTTGCTGTTGCAAGTGTTGTTGTTGTCGTCGTCGTTTGTTGTTGTTGTCGTTGTTGTTGTGTGAGCTTAAGGCTCAGTTGTTGGCTGAGTGGCGATTATTTAACTTTGACACTTTATGCGAGGACATGCAACCGAAGCAACAACAACAACGGCAACAGAATGTTGCATGTCGGGCTTATGTCAAAGTTAACATAAATACAACTACTTTGTGCCTCAGCCGTGTGGCAAGAGGTGGGGCGGGGACTGACGGCATTGGGAGGGGATTATTGAGGTCTTGACATGGGCACGAGATGCTGCTCCAAGTGCGTGTGTGTGTGTATGTGCGAGTGTGTGTGTGAGTGCATGTTATGCAACAATAACAACAACAACAACAACAACAACAATGGGGAGACGACACCCGAAAACAGAGAAAACGGACGCATGTCATGAGAGTAAAATTAGCAGAGCAACAATGAGTTGCAAGTGTGTGTAGAAGTGTATATAAGTGTGTATAAGTGTGTGTATGTGTGTTTAGGCGAGGGGGCGTAGGTTAAACGAAAAGATGACAGGTGTCAGATACGTATGTATCTTGTAGATACACACAACAGTCAAATGTCAGCAACAGATTGAGATTGAAATGATGAGCTTAATTTTCAATCAAGCACATCAACTACAGCGAACAAACTATGAGATACACACACTCACACACTTTTGTCAGTAACAAATAGAGATACAAATACATATTCCTCTTCACTCTCCCCTCCCCACCCGTCGACAATTCCCTCTACTTTGCGCCTAATGCATTTATTGCTTTAATTAATTTATGAGTTGCGCGATTTCATCCCAACGAACAACGCCAACCGAAATGTATCTTGTAGCTCAACGTGCACATTGTCATCCACATCATGTTGATGAACCTCATCATGATGATGATCATAATCAGCATGAGTATGATGATCTGCTTTTACTTGTGGGGGCCTCGTCGGACTCTCGCCGACAATAAATTCATTTATTTTTCTTCATCTTCATTTATAAAATTCGAAACGTTTCATGCGCCAGTCTATTTTTCATTTTTCATTTTCCTCGCCACCCCTCAACCCCTTTCCCACTCTACATTTATTTGTATTTCTTTTCATTTTTATTATATATTTATTTTCATTTTAATAAATTCAACACAAAGCCAACAAAATAGTGAAAACGCTTGCAACAGTGGGAAGAGGGGACTGCAAGGGGTAGAGGAGAGGGGGGCGGGGTAAATATTTTTTTGTTATGACAGAAATGTGCGCGTCTATAGAAAAAGTGTCTACAGTTTATATCTACTATACAATATCTACATTTTGCTCTGTTGTCAGCTTTTCCCTCGTAAATTTTCATCATTTTCATTTCGAGTTTTCCCCCCTCCGCCATTCCACACACGAATGCGCTATCCAAATATTTGCCAAAAGCCAAAAAGATTGTATTATACTCTGCGATATATTTCCCTTTTATTTTCTCTCTCTCCCTATCTCTCTCCCTCTCTCTCTCTCTTTGGTTTTTGTTCCTATTTGTAATGTGGCCACGTTGAATTTTTCTGCACGCCAGAAATATGCCAACAAATCCGCGCACGCCTCATGCGAATCTATCAGTATTTAAATATATATAAATATATATATATAAATGTACTTATATATATGTATATTGCATCTGTATCTGCTGCTGTTTATTAGAATGTTTGCAACTCATGAGATACATTTCAATATGTCGATGATTTTTGCTTTTCAGTTTTGCGGCCATTCGCTAATTCAATAAACCGCACATAACTGCAATTTTTATAGCATATTCTGAATATTTATTAAACGAATTTCAAATCGAAAATTCACAACAACAACTATTTTATTGTGCATATTATAGTATATTTTATTATATTCGATATAATCCTAAACATATTTGAAACCACTTTAATTTGCATAATGTAATCCCAATTGATTTTATTACTTTGATGTCCTTGGTTTTCTGATCGCTTAAATAGTTTAACATTAATTGTAATTGTACTTTCCTTAATTTTGTTCACTTTGCATATTCCTTTAGCTTGATTGTTGACTTCTTTCAGTTGTCTATTAAATATCGAAGGAATATGATGAATGAATTACTTTAAAATGCTTAACATTATTAATTATATTAAGTTTATTAATTTGAGAAATAAACTTCATTTAATGGGCAGATCTAATATCGAATAAAATTTAAGTTACTGAAATCATTTAATTATATTTCTCTATATATTATTTTTACCCTAGAAATCTCTACAAATACTACCATTGCTTATACAAATCGTTATAGATAATTTAAACTTTTATTTCAACTTTTATTATATGTATATTAAAAGTATAAAGCTTCCATGTCTTTAAAAGAATTTCTTTAAGTGTCGGAAATTTCCTTACTAAATGTTCTTTGAATCTTAAATTATATTTAAGTACGACATTTAAATACTTTCTATATTGAAATGAACTTTTGAAATGTAAATCGAATTAAAACTTAACTTCTTTATGAGAACTTGTCCAACAAATGTAGAATAAAAGAAAGAATAAGTTGATAAATAGAATAATTAGATTATTTTTATGAGTAATTAACGAAAAGTAAAACAAGAAGTGAAGAATAAATAAAAGAGAATGGCAAAATATCAAAAATGGAGCTAAACATTATGGAAGAGTTTATTAAGCCAAGGGAGGATGCGGTGGAAGAGGGGAGGGCAGACAAGTGTTTGTGTGTTTGTGCATAACATAAACATACATGGAAAAGCATGAGGAGGGGGTGTCAGCATGTGTGTGTGTTCGTGAGTGTGTGTGTTGTGAGTACTTTGCATAGATTGTCCACTTTAGATTAAGCCATGAATAATTTATGTGCGTCTCTTATGATTTTAATTGTTTGCAATGGCAGCTTAACAACTCTTCCTTCAACTCCCCAACCCCTCTCTCACTCTCTCTGTCTTACTCGTTTCCCTCTTTGCCCCTCTTCCTCGCTCTATCTCTTTCGCCCTCAGACTCAGCTTGAGGGCCTTTATTATTCCTTTCGTGAAAAAAGCATAAAAACGAAAGCGGAGGCAAAAACAACAACAACAACAACAACAAAGTAGCGCCCCAAAAGCAAATGCAAAACAATACAAATTCATCTACAAGGCACAGCACTGTATATATGTGTGCGTGTGTATGTGTGCTGTCCAGTTCCCCTCATGACACACACTCCGGCCACTTGGCATTGGTCTGCTTTTTCTTCTTCTACTTCTTCTTCTGCTGTTGCTTCTGCCAGACTGTCCTGCCTTGTGAATTACCTCTGCCGCTGTCGCTGCCTCGGCCTCTGTCGCTGCTGCTACCTTCGACTTCTTCTCTTCGCTTTGCTGACACGCAGACATTTGCATTTATTTCACACACACACACATACGTTGCTACGTCCATTTCTCGTACGGTGTGTGTGGCGCTTGTTCCCCTCTCTCTCTACCCTCGCCCGTTGCCGTCAGCCACCCGCGGCGTCTGCTGCTCAACTGGTTGACCGCCCTCTGCTCCCTCTCTCCATTCGCTTTGCTGCGAGCCCTTTCCGGCTGCGTCTGGACTGCAACTCGACGTCGAGTCGTCGTAATCGTCGTTCCATTTCGTTTCTTTCTCAAAAATTATATGAAAATTATACCAATTCAACTCATAAAATTTTTTCAGCTTAATAAATTTTGCAGACATTTTGTTCGGCTTGGATCCGGTTCCAGTTCCACTGCCATTCCCATTCCGATTGCCATTCCCATGCCCAGTTCCAGTTCAAGCCCTTGTCTGAGCCATCATTGGCTGCCTCTTCTCTCTGTTGGCCTTTTAAATACTGCAACTGATTTTAACCACGTCTACTTTTCCTTCCCCCCATTCCCTTTGTATATCGTATAATTTAAATGAAGCTCATAAATTTTGGCGCAAACAATTCTTATTTTTCTCCCCTCTCTTTCTCTCTCTCTGTCTGTTGTTTTTCCCAACATTTCTTAATGTTTTGCCAAAGAGGAAATACAATTGCTATGGCGCTTTTTCATTGATGAAAACCCCAATGAATGAAAGCATTTCTTTCATAATATTCTTGAAAGAGCTTATATAGTACATAGTATATAGGTTTGTTCTTGAAATTCAAGTTTATAACTTACACTAGTTAACAGCGTTTTGGATCCAAGGATAAAACGGAATATATATATTGATAAAATTTACAATTAATATTATATGAGATTCTTCTTCAATATAGTTTTCTCCGAGATTCATGCGAAATTTCGAATTAGTGATTTCGCGATCGACTTGTGGAACAACAACAGATCTTAATCAATATCTCAATAGCAATCAGTCAATAGATTGTTTATTTTACCGCCAAGTTGCTGGTGATTCGCTCATTGAGTCAAATTTGCAGACGGATATAGACGTATATTGGTTGCAAGTGATGCTATTTATATGCGCTGGAGTGTGTGCCATCAATCAATCAAGCAAATTGCATTGAATTTTGATCCGCATCCGCTTGTAGATAAAACAAATGTGCGATTGAATGATTGACGCTTTGTTGTATCTCTCAGATACAATATTTATCCGGGCGAGATAGACTGTAACCAGAAGAAGAAAGATTTAGAGTTCCTTTTAAGTTGAACGCCAGTGGGATGGACCACCTGCTGATAGGAAACGAAACTTTTTGGAATGACAAAGGAAATGGAATTGCTTCCAAAACTTTGCATACAATATTCGAATTTGGATGCCCTAGGAAAACCTCTTCAAGTTGATGCAATTGCGGAAGTTTTATGTTTTTAGCTGTGCGTAAATCGCTCAAGAAATCAGCTCAAGTGGAATAAGTTGTGGCTACTGGGCTCAACTTGTCTTCGGTCAACACTTAGGAGGTGCCAACCATCGAACCATCCAACCACCCAGTCACCCGTCCACCCACAAGTAGCCATATTCTCAGTCCCAGTCCCAGTCCCAGTCCGTACTCAGTTTTCCTCCATCTGTGGGAAAAGCGCGTTGGCTACTGCATTAAATAAATTGATTTCGGATGAGCCCATTGATAGAAATACTATACGATGTGTGTGCGTCGATGATTTCGAATGCTGCCCAATCGATATAAATATGTATACGATATGCCAATGTATCTGGCTACGGTATCTCCCTCCATATGTGTGTGTGCGCGCGTGTGTGTGTGTGTGTTTACCTTTGCCAATAAATTCACTTAATTGCCGGGAAATAATCATAAAGCAATCGGCCGTAATGCGAGTGCTACTCGCACTCGTATAACAACTCCAGCAACTCTTAGCACACGTTCGCATCGATTATTGTGAAATATTCCTTTGCCCAATTTCGAATTGAGATTACGAATCTGTGCGTTGAACACTCACAAATTCAACGGAATTATGTTGAAATCGATTTCTTGCCAAAATTTATGTACTGCTTGCAAACTTATTTTTTTGTTGAGAAATTCATTTCATAAAGGAAACTAACCTATAAGTATGTACAGTGCTGTTAAGTTAAGAAGAGTTCACTTAGGGAAGTATTGTACTTAATACTTACTGAACAGTTAGTCAAAGTTCGATTTGCTATGATTGAAAGAACATTATTATATATGATCGAACTTTGAATAAAAAGTTCATCATATATTATTTAATTATTTAATTTGATTTCAGTCCTGTCATCCTGTCATTTAGAATTAATTATAAACTATTATTTATATTATTTTAATTTATTTCGATTTTATTATTTTTATTCTTTATTTATTTATTATTATTTAATTATTATTATTACGCTGATCTTTTATTATTGTAAATATATTTTTCATTGAATTCTGATTGTATATTTATTTATATTTATTTATAGATTTCTATACTTTGCCCGATTTTCCACAAGTACTGTAACAAGTTGTCTACTTAACTATTAATAATAAATAAAAGAAAATACCTTTAAAGCTCTCTGCCAGGTCTTTAGTGTTTGTTTCTCTCTAGTTCTCTAGTTCTCTATTTCTCAAATGAAAATCAATCTTCCAATAGATTTCCTAGATTTATCCTCTTGGTTGTCCAATCATTTTTACATTCTATTCAGATCTAACAAAGTAAGCGTTTAATTGCAATTTACAAACTTTTTAGTTATTCAAAATATACAAATTAATAAGTATTGGGACAATGTACTCGATTCGTTCTTTGTTGCCCTTCTGTTCGCGTGTTCTAGTTCCACAATTGAGTCGCTGCTTGGCCACCAGAAGTTCCAGTTCCTGTATAACCAATAATTATCCCAAGATATATACAGTGGTCAATAAGTGCAATAACAGTGGGACAAATAACAGGCGTAATATTATCATACGATAGGAAAGCACTTGTGAGTCTTTGATTGTCATTCGTGAATCATTTGAATCATTCGAGTGAGTGACCCAATAGATGGGTATTGATTCGAATTTCCGTGTGTTACGCATCTTAGGAAACATATCGCAATCAGTTATCCCTAAGATGGGGAGATGAAATGGAAGGGGAGATTGAGATTGTCGCCAAGTAAATTAGCTATAGCCGGAATCCAAATCAAATGGGACCAAAGCAAAGTTATGCTGAGTGATTCCAAGTAATATATCAATAAATTATCCAAGCCCAAGTCTCATGCAAAGCGTGCATCGAGCTTCGGCCAGTTCAATAATCCGCAGCAATCAGACTTGGACGAGGAAAGTCCAAAATCATTGATCCGATACCTATGCCAATATATAGATATCTAGCTATATAGATGTATAGATATCTAGCTATGATATCTAGATACATATGTCGAATGGTTCGATGGTTCGTTCTGTAGGCCAAAATTAAGTTATACGCCCCTAATAAAATGCAATGCGTTCATTTATTCATCGCCATTTAAGTTGCGACACCACACGCTATTCATATATTCAAAAATTTATCATAAAGTCTGGCTGGGTCGGAGCCTCCTTACGTGACCAGATCGTTATAGGAATCGTTCTCTGCATCGGATAGCTCCGTTTTAAATGTGACAGAGTTCTGTGTGTGACTTTTCTCTGACTCTCCAATCTTCTCTCATTTCATCCACAGCGCCCATGAACAGCAGGAGATCCAGAGCCACAACTAGATCCAGATCGAGAATCCGTAGCAGCTCCAGCAGGAAGGAGTTGGAGTGTTCGGCAGTGGCCGTTCCAGTGGAGAATGTGTTCAATATTTCGTAATCGCATCAATTACCGGGGCACAGGGACGCGTAGTGGCGCCTCCGGTGGTGGCACAGCCCCAACCGGCGAAAGGGAGAGTCTGTTAACCAAGGAGCTCAATGCTGATAGCAATAACAATGGCAGTGGAGGAGTGGATGAGGAGCCACAACTCCATCCCGATGCAGATGCGGATGCAGCACTTCAATTGGAAACATCGTTGGAGACATCATTGCCAGGCAATTCGGAGCAGCAGCCGGAGAACAGCAATGAGGCGTTGGATCTCTCGGTAATCTCCGGCAACCGTTTGCCCACGACGGGGCATGTGGCACTCGAAGCTTTACAACATACCAAAGTGGCAGTGGCGCAGTTTGCGGCAACTGCGCTGGCCGGGGCAACTGATCCCAGTGATCTGGCCATGGTGCAGTCAACGATCTTCAATGTGCAGCGACAGCATCTGATGCAGCTGCAGCTCATCCAGCATCTACAGAGTCAATTGAAGCGGGCGGGAGGCGTGGTCGCTGCCTTCAGCAGGCAGGGTCAAAACGATGAGGAGGACGACGACATTGACGAGGATGAGGAGGTGGAGGGGGATAGGGAGGAGGAAAATCCTGCCAAAGAACAGACAAGGATAAATGGCGAGGCAGCAGAGAGCGAGCAGGAGAGCTTAAAGACTGATGGACAGGACTTGTCCATGGAAAAGGCTAAAGAGTGCAATAAGGAAAGGGAGCAGGAGAGGCAAAGAGAGAAGGACAGGGGAGAGGGAGAGGGAAAGGGAGAGGGAGCAAGTCAAGCTGGAAAGCGAGCGTGAGATTGAGGCTGAAGTCGAACCCGAGACGGAGAATGAGTATCAACCGTTAATGTGCGACATCAGCTCCAGTCTAGCCTCAAGCATCATCACCAACCATGACCCGCCGCCGGCGCCCAACGAACCCAACTGCCTGGAGATGCTGCAACGTCGCACGGAAGAGGTGCTGGACTCCGCCTCGCAGAGCTTGCATGCGGCTCAGATGCAGGAGGAGTATTCGGAATATGCCTCAAAGGAGGCACAGAGTCGGGGTGAGATCTTCAAGCATCGTTGCAAGTATTGTGGCAAGATCTTTGGCAGTTACTCGGCCCTTCAGATCCATCTGAGATCCCACACCGGTGAGCGGCCCTTCCACTGCAATGTCTGTGGCAGCAAGTTCACCACAAAGGGTAACCTCAAGGTGCACTACCAACGACACACACAAATCTTTCCTCCCATGTTGCTGCCCCCTGTGGTTAATGGCGGAGGACCTTCCGTGGGTAATCCGGAACAGTTCGCCGCTCTCACGCCTATTCGGTTACCCTTTGTATCCCCAGCTCCCCTTGCACCACCTCCACCACCCAGCAGAGATCAACCCACAGTGGAACAGCCTCAGCCCCAGCAGCAACCCCAACAGCAGCAGGAGCAACAGATGCCACAGGATGCACAGGCGGAGGATCTAACCAAGCCTATAAGAGAAAGGTCTATCTCACCTGTGGAGCGAGGAACGACCCCAACAAAGTCCCTGCCCGATCGAAGTCAAGCCGTAACAGAGCCGCTTCAGGCTTCACCCGAAAAGCAGGAGAAAGAGAAGCCCAAGGAGAATCCGAAGCCGACGACGCCAACAGCATCGAATCGTCGAAACGGCAGCGTGAGGAAACGTCAAACGAGCAATGCAGGAAGTCCTCCTGGGGAGGATCGATCAGCGGAGCATGTCGAGCATCTGCACATTGCCAAGCTGGTGCGACGTTCCTCGGCCAGCCGGGATGGCTCTGTTGGACTCTCTGGGGGGAGGTGAATACTCTCTTGCCCAGATGGAGCGCATCATTGACAAGTCGTGGGAGGATCTAATTGAGATAGACAAGACATCGGAGACGTCAAAGCTACAGCAGCTGGTGGACAACATTGAGAACAAGTTGACGGATCCTAATCAGTGCATCTTCTGCCAGAAGGTCATGTCCTGTCGCAGTTCGCTTCAGATGCACATCCGCACCCACACGGGGGAGCGACCGTTTCGCTGCAAGATCTGTGGACGCGCCTTTGCCACCAAAGGAAACCTGAAGGCGCACATGAGCATCCACAAGATTAAACCACCCATGAGGAGTCAGTTCAAATGTCCGGTGTGCCATCAGAAGTTCTCCAACGGCATCATCCTGCAGCAACACATACGCATCCATACCATGGACGATGGCAGCGGTGGTCAGGGAGGGGTTCAGGGGCAGAGTATTGGGGCTGGCGATGTAGAGCGGTTAGGCATTGAAGATCAGAACTCCAACAAGTCACTGGGTACCTCCGACACCCTGGACTTCTCTACAACTATTTCCGATCATTCGGGACAACGCTCAGAGTCCTCACAGGGAGGAGACTTCGATGAGTTCATGACCATGGATAGCACTGACGATTCCAGAGACAATTCAAGTGCTGCCACAGCCACTCCCCTGGACAGAGAGAGGGAAAGAGACAGACGACCCGCCGCCCACGATTGCTGCGATGAACGCTCCCGATCCGATCTGGACGGCGGTGGACGTGAGAGCGCCAGCGGTGGGGAGTTACCCCCTATGGATCTCTCATCGCCATCGTCGGCGGCGGCTGCAGCGCGTCTCTTTGGAGTCAGCAATGGAACTGGAATTGCTGGAGGTCTGCCCATGCTCGGCATGCCTCTGCCCCCGAATCTCCTACTTATGGCGGCGGCGCGAGAGGAGATGCATGCTCTGGGCCAGGCGCATGCCAAGTTTCCGCTTTTGCCCTTCGGACCGCTGGGATTTATGGGTAAGTAGAGGTTCCTCTGTTGAGTGTCTGTTGTCAGACAGGGCGCGAGATGACAAAGCCTCTTTGTCTGTCACCTTTGACCTCCGTGCGACGATTTACCAAGCGACAAGAAGCGGGACGCGATAAATCTGCGCACTTTGCGCGACATAACTCAATTGGACCAAGACAAAGCAACCCCCCAGTCACACCCATCTCCCATTCACCATGTCTTGCCCCATCATGTGGCACGTCTGCCTATGCCAAAATTCCGCAATTTATTTATAAACTTTTCGCGCATTTTCAATTCCAATATATCGCGATCGGCCTACGGAGAGAAAAGCGTAGAGAGAGAGAGGGGCGAGCGAAGAGCGAGGGGGTTGGGAAGGGGTCCCTCAATGAATTACGTTTTGTTGCGAGCTCGCGCCGTCATTATGTCACAACATTTTACTCTGATGGAAATTTATTATATCAAAGTTTCGATTTCGCGACAATTTCTCTATCTCTCTCGTTTTCTCTTGTTGTCTCTTCCGCGTCTGTACGTGTGCACATCTTATCTTCCTCTGTGAGTAATCATATGTTTTCCCCGTTACTTCGATTATATTTCCGGCTTGGACTTAGGCTTGCAACCGCCTCCCAATGTGTGCAACTTGTGCTTCAAGATGCTGCCCAGTCTGGCCGCCTTGGAGAGTCATCTACAAAGCGAACATGCCAAAGAAGTCGCGATTCCTTCGGGCCGAACCCACAGCAACGAGGCGGTATCACCCTATGGGGCAAAGGTAAGTCATTTTTGTTAATTTTTAAGTTATATAAAATGTTTATAATATTATCTTTAATATTGTCTTGAGATATGGAAGAGAATGTTGTATTTCAAAGGGTTTCTTTTTGAGGAGATATTATGTTTCTTTGATAAGGTTACGGAAAACTTATAAAGTTATAAGGTGGTAATATAATTGATATAAATATTGAACTCTGAGAGCACCCTCTGTATCTATACTATAGATACTATAGATAGCTTGGGATAGGTCCAAGATATAGTAAACGATATTACTTTATATTAACTAATATAATCTACTGAATAATATGCGTAACTATCTCAATAAATGAACTACACTTCAGTCCTCTCACCTGATACAACCTCTTTAACCTCTCTTTAAATGATGAGAACTTATGCCAGCTGTGTGTTGGCTAAATATGTTGTGTAGATTGCTTTGGGCCTTGGCTGGGCATCATTAATTAAATTGTTGTGGCCAGAAGTGCCCCAAGAAGTGGCCAGCCCTATATGGAGTGCAGCTGGAGCTGGGAACTGTGAGCTGCTAACTGAGCTCCTGTTTAGGCCAAACAAATTATGAGCTTATTATTAATTGCTCATCTCTCTCTAGGGAGAGACGTAAGCCACGAAGAGAGAGTGAGCAAGAGAGAGAGAGAGACTGTGGCATTATTATGAGGAAATTGTGGCAAGTTGCATAGTTTGCCTTAATTGTTGCCGTTCCACTTGATGGTCACAGCAAAGAGCTTGCAAGTTTCCAGCTTCAGATTGATTCTCCATCTATGTTTTGTGTGTTGCTACATCTCTTGAGGTTCTCTTAAAGCGAAAGCACTGAGATTACATTGCACAACAATGCCAATTATTTATTAAAGTGCGTTCGTCTTCGAGCTTGATATTAGGAATGCCACAATCGCAGAGGGGAAAGGGGCCAGGCAAGGGGGCCTGTCTGGCCATAATTTAAGTACAAATGCGAGTATTAATATTTTGAGAATGTTTTTTTTTCTTGTTGCCTCTCGCTTAGTCTCATGTTGTGTTTCTGGTTCTGGTTCTGGTTCTGGTATCTGCTTCTGTTCTGTCGCACAATGCGGCATTGTCTCTATGACTAATGACATCGTTCATTATATTTTACATTCTTGGAGTATTTCCAAAATTCTGAGTGAATTTCTGTGCACGGTGGCGGATTGAAAAGGTTGTGAAATGGGCGCAATGAATGGAAGCAAAGGCATTTGAAGGAATTTAACTGAATAAGGAAAGTTTGTTATATTATATTTAGTGTTTTCTTTTAGTTCATATATAATATTATAACTGTTCCCTTGCTATTGTTGATATGACTATTCTATAATTAAATACAATATTAACGTCATTCTCCCGCTTCCTTATGGAGTAACTACGTATCTAACAAGTTGATTTATCAGTTTAATGCTTCAAAAGTTTGCCTTACATTGGGCGCCTCACTGCCCATTGAACCGCTCCTGTTGCCTTGCTATATTTTGGCCCAAATGCAGTTGCAGTGTAAATGTCATAACATTTTCAGGCAGTAATCAGCCCTGGCACGCCTTGGCGACAGAATGCACTCCAAAACAGTTCGCTTAACACATTGTTGATGATCTCTCCACCCAGACAACGCAGACATGGTCGTTGTGGAGGGGCTCGTGGAGGGGAGGGGCATCATCTTTTGCGACTGAAATTTCTAAATGATTCAAAAATTGTAAGTAATTACGAGAATGCATTATGATGATGCGAAATTTACGAGTTGATCTTGTACCACAGACTAGAAGCAGAAGCAGAAGCAGCAGAAGAAACAGAAACAGATGGATGTAGATATGGAATTGAGGGAGGGAGGGTAGAGAATAGAGAGGGGAGCGGATAGATTGGGGCGTTGTTGTGTGCCGGATCGGTGGCGGTGTGTGCGATGCATTCAATGCAAATAAATTATGTTACGCTTTATGCAAAATTATTTAATCTTTTGTTTGTCGCGAGCTGCGAGTCGCGAGGCGTGTGCGAGTCTCGTCTGTGTGGCACGTCTGTGGGGCAAGTCTGTTGTGGCGAGTCCCCAATTGTTTTGCCATAAAAATATGAGATGAGACTCGGCCGGCGGCTTTGTCTGTGCGAGAGATAATTAGTTGGCATACAAAAATTGTAAATTATTGTATGTTCAAAAATAAGAAATAAGATAATTAAGAGGCGCGTCTGGGTGGAGTCGATCGTCAAGTGGAGTAGACTCGACTCGGATGGAGTTGGGAGCGATATGAACGCCACATTAACTGGCAAATGCGAAGAAATTAGCGCCCCTCCTGTCAGAGCATTTGTCTGATCTTTGCTGATCATCATCATCCACGTCCCCATCCACGTATTTCAGCTCACTCTCAATCCAAATCTGTTTGCCAAGAAACCAAAGCCGGCACAGGAGTTGACATTGGCGCCGGCGGAGCCTGTTGTGTCAACGGCGGCGACCATCAAAGAGGAGCCCGAGTCCGAGCAGCTGTCAGCCGAGGAGGCTGCTAGTGAGGGAAGTGGGGCAGCTGTCACTAATACCAGCAGCACCACCAACTACACGCAGGAATCTGCAGCCGATGCGGAGCAGTCGCTGATGAAGATGCAGCTTCGTAAGTAACCAACGCTTCAGTTTTCAGCTCATCCTTCGCTCATCCCACGCTCCTCACAGATGCACATCGCTTTCCAGCGAGTCCGCTGGACTTTCAACAGGCTCTTATGTCGGCTGGTCCCCCTAGTTCCAGTCTCGATCCGCCGATAAACAACAAACACTTCTGCCATGTCTGCCGTCGCAACTTTAGCTCCAGCTCCGCACTGCAAATTCACATGAGAACCCACACGGGGGACAAACCCTTTCAATGCAATGTCTGCCAGAAGGCCTTCACCACCAAGGGTAACCTCAAGGTGTGCATCAGTTCCTTATCTGTCTCTCTTTTATTTGGTAGTTTCCTATTCTCCCCTACTCTTTCGCTCCTCTCTTCTACAGGTTCATATGGGCACTCACATGTGGACGAATCCCACATCACGTCGTGGTAGACGCATGTCCTTGGAATTGCCTATGCGACCTGGTCCTGGACCGACTGGACCGCCCACTGCCGAACAGGAGTTCATGCAGCGTCGACCTGAGCTCTTCTTTCCGTATTTGCCACCCTTCTTCAATGGAATGCCGCCCAAGGTGAGTTTCCTATTGGGTTAACGCTCCTTATTCCCCTTGTTTTGTCTCCTGTCTAAGAAGTTCTAGCCTCCCCTTTCTTCCTAATTGATTCTTCACCTGCAATTGCTTTTCCTTTTCCTGTATTCTGTGTGTCCCTTCTAATGTTATGGGGAAAAGTCTTTCATAATCTTTTTCTCTTCAGTCCTATAAGATTTTATCCTACTTTCATAAAGGAAATTCTTCTATATTCCTCCTTATTGATTCTCTACCTGAAAATTCTTTTCTTCTTCTTTAATTATATTTTCCATAGCCTGGCGAACTAAGTCCTGGCGCCTTTGGGAACATTCCTCCGCCGCATTTTGCCAACGGCGCCAAGTATCCATATCCACCGGGATTGCTAAGTTTTCCAGGCTTTCTAGGTCAGCAGCCGCATCCTTACGCCATGGAACGACGAAGTAACAGCAAATCGCCAACTTCGGAGCCGGCGCAAAGTCCGCCATCGCGTGAGGATGAGGGAGCTCTCGGAAATAATATCTGGCATCCTTTGAGTACCATTAAAATGGAGAACAATCAAAATGAGAGCACTGGCAATCAGAGCGGAATGGAGCAAGAGCCGGAACAGGAGGATAATGGAGATAAAGAGAGGGATAGAGTGGCAGATATTGATCCCGAAGCGGCGAATGTCGATGAGTCAGAGACGAGGGAAGGGCCGGAAAAGTAGCTGATAAGGAAGGATGATGATTTTGGCCAATTGGAACACACATGGTTTTTGTGGAGTACATATCTTGAGCAAAACACTACGCTAAGCTTGATCTAGCACACACACACACACATACACACATATATAACTAGATATATATAGATATATTTGCGATATATCCTATGTGTCTATATAAATATAGTTCGAGTAATTGATAGCGATCTTGAAGGCATTTAAATGCATTAAGTCTAGCGATAAGTTGTATAAATTGCAGAACGTGAACAGGAAACGAGGACAGGAAACGAGATCGATGTCGATATCGATATCGATAGCGACAACGATAGCGATAGCATCGTTATCGACATATCGGTATCGACACCTGCCAGCACTCACAATTAACTAATTTTATGGCTACACATAACGATAAACTTATACATATAAATATATATATATATATATATAAATATACAAAAGTAGATACACCTAATGTAAACTGTGGTAGTTGCATATAAAAAGCGAAATCGAAAATCGAAATTGAAATCGATATCAAAAATCGAGATCGAAAATCGAATGATCAAAAATAAAGCCAGCGTGCAAATTGCAAAACATTCAACTGACGTTTCTCTTCCGGGAAGTGGGTTGCATTCTTATCTCATTTTCTCCGCCTCTCCCCTCTCTCTCTGTATCTCTCTCTCTATCTCTCTCTCTATGCAGATTCCTCTGATTATGGGTTCAATAAATTCATGCAAATTGACAGCTGTTGCCTGAAGAGTTTCCCCCAACTTCCCATTCCAGCAGCGCGTGTTGTGCCACGCGTATCCCATTCATCATACTTACCATTCCCCCCCCGTTTGTGGCAAGCCCTTGTGTAGCCTGAATTGGAATCCGTCGAACATATGCTGACTCTGGCGCTAACTAGCTCCAGTCTGAGGCTGTTCCAGGCCACAGCTCGACAGCTTTTCAATACTTTGAGGCAATTAATGAGATATTTTATTACTGAATCTAAAGAACTAATAAATCTTCATAAAATCATAGGGAAAACTTGTAAAATAATCTTTCTAAACTTTTTTCTAGTTTCTTAAATTGTGCAACATTTTCTAGATTCTATTGACATCCAAAATTTAACTGAATTTCAGATAAAATATGTTAAAATATTTTCCCTAATAAGTAAATACGTAAGGTAAATATAAATAAGACTTCGAAGATTTCTTAGATATAGATCTGAGTTTAGAATTTAAGCGACGATCTAACTAGTAAAGGGAAAAGTACTTCTTGGACTTCATTATCTGTTTCTCCTTATTTGAAAATTCCATTAAAACACTAATAAGTAGTGTTATCATTAAAATACCATAAATTAGGAATCTACAGAGATTCCCCATTAATACCCTATCAACTCATCTTTGTTGTTATTATTGCAGAAAATGGTAAAGTCCACGCTCCCAAAAAGAGACATAATTACAATATGTTTTATTGTTAGGTCATAGTTTTTCTTATAATAGTTTTCCTCGTCAACAAGTGATTTCTGCTTGTAGTCTGTCAAATCCTCTTATTTATTCAAGTAAATTTGAAATTATATTCATTGTTAATTAGGTTGTTGTCTTTTTGACAGCGCCTTGTAACAAATTATAATTGCTAGACCGCAGCAAGTTAATGTCGTTGTGAATTATAAGTGATCTTTCTGAATATGAAAACTAAGAATTATTTATAAAGTACAAAGAAATTAAAAACCAGTCGAAAAGGCTACAGTCGACCCCATTCGACAGTATAATACCCTGTACAGGCTTCTATATTAAGAGTATTTTGATAATAGATACTTTGATTAAAATAAAAGTAAGAACATAACAGGTGTTTAAAGAAAACCCCTTTGAAACTCTCATTTTGCATATGAATTCTTTGCTTGCTTATAGCAGCTAACTTTCACATATTTATACATATTCAATCAAAAGCTGAGTGATACGACACTTAATTTACTTATGCCTGTGTCGCAGTAGTTCCCTATCTCGCTCGCACGCATGTGTCACAGTCGTTCGCTGTCTCGCTCGCACACATGTGCTGCCTGCTGCTCTACGATTCCGTGGAAAAATAACTTATTGCTGATTATCTATCTTATTTACAAACCGATCTTGATGAAACTTTCAGCGTTCCTTCTACATATCATTCTTAACGCACCTGTTAAGTTAGAAGTGTCTACGTTGAAAAATTTGGCTATTATTCGTTTTTTTCGATTTGCGGGGGAAGGGGGGAGGTATCCAAAATTTAAAATAAACTTGATCTGCGTATGGTATACAGGAACCTTGATGCCAAATTTGGTGTCTCTAGCTCTTATAGTTGCTGAGATCGACGCGTTCATACAGACGGACAGACGGACGGACGGACAGACGGACAGACGGACAGACAGACAGACGGACATGGCTCAATCGATTCGGCTGTTGATGCTGATCAAGAATATATATACTTTATAGGGTCGGAGATGTCTCCTTCTGCCTGTTACAAAAATTTTTTTTCACAAACTTAATATATCCCTGTACAGGGTATAAAAACACATTTATAACTGCTGAACTGAGAGTTGACCTGACTCGAAAGGGGAATTGGAATCTGTTGAAATAATCGTTAATTAAACTAGAGTTATGGACTAGTTTATGATGTGTATGTTTCCCTCTGGCAAAAGACATCACATTTGTAATTTTCCATTTTCCATTTTCCACAATGTTGCGATTTTCCACAGAATTTTTCCTCATTTCATGGACGCACATATTTCATATACGGACTTTTTGCACGGACAGCGTTGCCGGAACGAGGCCGTAAAGTGTCAGACTGGGGGCAATGTCGACATGGAGCAGAACTATAGAACTATTAACAGGCCGCCCCCAGACCAAAATGGAACGGTCGATGTGGGTAGGGGGTTAGTCGAGGGGGGATGGCCAAGGAGCTGCTGCAACGTTTGCTAACGAATTCGGCCTCCTGCGTGGAAATGAGAGATGAGAAATTATGCCATGTCTGGAGCGCAGCCAGGCGGGGATTTCAAGATCAAGATTTTATGCACACAGCATTCGCTATGTTTATAATTATGCTGTCTACCTTATAAATTATTATAGAGAAGGGTATACTTAAAGTGGGTGGATGTAGAAGGGAAAGAGGAAGTCAATAGATTAATATGCAATACATAAAATATCTTTAATAAATAGACACTATACAGAGGTGCTTGACGTTTAAGTCTTATTTAAACAATCAAACTGAGCATTGGAAATGAACTCGATATAGAAAGAACTCTACTAAGGAGAAGTTAATAAAAGTTCGACTGGATTTCAATTTTTAGATTCTCTGTAATACTGACTATACATATACCTACATATTTCCTTGACTTCAGTAAACTATATTTTCTGCATGAAAGAAATGCTTTAAAAATCTACTTCAACTTTCTCAATTGCTTGACATTTAATTGGAATCAATTATAAAAAATGATTACAATAAATTGATTACTTTATGAATCTTAAGAAACAGTGGAGAGATTGAATAATAAATACAGACTTTATAGAAGACACTATAGTATATCGTTTAGCTTGAATTGCAGGATAACTGCTCGTCTATCACTAATGTCAAGCATGTTTTCGTCAGCATCATAACCTCATTTACCCCATTTCTTCTAGTTCCGCCAACTGATTCATCAAGTGGCCCAAGTTGGCTTGGTCTACGTTGTATTCATATTTATGTTGCATGCAATTTGTTTGATCTCAATGCGTAATTTAGTTTCGTCTGCCTAAAGAGAATTATGAAAGATGACAGAGCACTGCCGAAATGATAATAATCCGAATGTTAGATGCGAAACATATTTGTTTGATGGATCGCAGGTAGCTTTGAAGTGTGCCTAATTGAGTGCGAGTGCGTGGAGGGCCGGCGCTACGAGGAGCTATTTGAAGTGGATACAGTTAGAGCCTACAATTTGGGAGGGGGAGCTCATAGACTCTGTGGTTTTATCACCGCACCTTTGGCAATGGAAAATGGAAATCAAAATGGAAATGGGAATGGGAATGGAAATGGGCGCAAGCGCAACATGCGGCCATCGTGTAGCGCGTTTTATGGCACCCACAAATTCCGTGCTAATTGTTGCACTGGGAACTGGTTTAGTTGTTGCAGCTTGTGGCAGCATCGCCCATTGCCATGGCCATATCCATATTGCAAGATCGCCAAGTGTTGCCTTGTTGCCTGGCTGCCTCGTTGCCACGTTTGCCGCTTGCTGCTTTCAGCTTGCCCCATGCTGCGAGTTCGAGTAGTTTGCTTCAATTTTGCCTCAATTATTTCGCTTGTTTGTTTATGGTGGAATCTTTAATCTCGGCGCTGGTGTCGCTTGCAACCTTGACAACGACGACGATGATGACGACGTTGCTGCAACTTCGGCTCCTACTATTTGCAACTTCAGCTCCTGCAGTTGCCGCATGCGTGGCCACGATCTAGACAAGCGCCCAGCGATCGACAGCCCGGACGTATTGAAGTACGAGCAGCCGCCCCGTCCTTATATCTAAGTATGATCATTGCCATAGCCTGGACTAGGCCTGGTCTGTGAGCTGTGATCTGTAAACTGTGAGCTGTAAACTGTGAGCTCGGAGCCAGGCCTACAAGTGTTTCGAAAAATGGATTATTCATGTTGTTGTCCTTGCCAGGTATTCAGCCAAAGTTGTTGCCGTTGTTACTGTAGCTGTTGTTGCTGTTGTAGTTACAGTTGTTTGTTGAACACATTGTCTGATGGCCACACGGATCGAAATATTTCACATTGTTTATAATATTTTAGAATTTACTACAGAGAATTGTCAGCAGGATAGATAATAATGTGGATAGCTAAAAGAATATATCATTTACTCAGAAAATTATTTTTGATTAATTGATCGAATTTTATATTTAGTCATATTAATAGATTGGCCAATCGAATGTTATTCTCTCTGTTACTCTGTTATTTTAAAACCCAGACTTGTCTTAGCATCTCTGTTAAAATAAATTGGTTTAAATATTATAAAATTGTTTAAAGAATCTAATAAATATATAAAGAAATTTGCAGGAAATAAAGTACATAACATATTGAACGATACACAGCTCTGCACTTACTGCACACCATCCTCACATCTTACATATGTATCTGCTTAGAAGTGACCCCTTCCTCACTTCTCGCAACCACTGCCCCACTCCCATTCCCCACTGCACTCCAAGTTGCAAGGCCACGCAAACATCGATAAGGCAAGCGATCGCACAACATGCGAATAAGTTTGGCTTATTGGAAAACTGCACGTGACTACAGCATCTTTAACTAGGCCCGGTACAGTCCCTTGCCCCTGGCCACTCTCCTTGCCCAACAACTGTCTTGGGGGCAAAACAAGTTGCCCGTTGCCGTTGCCCGTTGCCTGTTGCAGTTGCAGTTGCAGCGGATGCCAAATGCATTTTGTTGCAACCAGGCGAGCAGTTAGCTTAAAGCGGAAGCGATAACGTCTAACAAATTAAGCCATGTCCAGCCAAGGAGTCTCCGCAAAGACTTTATTAGTTGAACTTGAATATTCGAAGGGAACGAGAGCTGCGAAAGGTATCGATTTGAATTTGTAAATAAATAAATGCTGAGCGGGCATAAAAACTCAATTCCGATATCATATTGCAATCAGCCGAAACACATAAAGCCAACTGGCATTAATAAAGGTCAGACTTAAGGTGAACTGGGTTGGGGTTGGGCTTGTCTTGGCTTGGGTCGATTCTCGGGGTTGTCCAGCGCGCAATATTCATGCTCAAATATTAGAAACAATATTTACTTTCCTTTAGTTTCGCTTTGGTTCGATTCTCGTTTGGGATTTGGGTAAGAGTCGTGTCCCCAAAGTGTTTCCCTATTCCAGGCAAAGGCCAAAGGGATGAGTTTTATGACAATGCCTGACAAGTTTATGCGACCTGAGCTGCGCCCCGTTTGCCCCTCCCCATCGGGCAGAGTCATAAACACAACCTGCAACAAAGCCAGCAATCATGAAGGTGTAGTCGATGTTTGTGTGCAGCATTTAATGGCATTAATAAAGTGGCATAACATTCAACACTTTGTCAGTGGCTGACTCGCTGTCTGGCCGCATTTATCATACGCCCCGTCATCCCTCCGAGACGACAGACTATTTTGACAAGTTATCAAAATGAAATGCAGCCAACAAGTTGCCAGACTTGCAACTACAACATTAGACGTCGCGTCGGCTGTCAGACATTCTCTCTGCCTCACTCTCTTGCTTTCCCTCTCTGCCTGCTGTCATAATCCAAACGAGTTGAGCCCCAAGTGCTCTTCACATTCAGTTCTTGGCACTCGACACTCCATACTCTAGACTCGGCAGACGACAAGTGTATTTATGTTATGATTTGAATACCGCTAATGACGGCCTGCCTGCCACATTGGGTGGCACAATCCAGCTCCAGATATCAGTCCGATATCTGTCTATGTGTCTATGTATCTATGTGTCTGTGTGTCTATGTCTGTGTACATGTACATGGCAAGGAGTACAATTTCAGCGCCTTCATCAATCCGTCTAGCGTTCTTGTAGGTATTTTCACACCTTTTGAACTCATCATTTTTCCAGCAAATTAAATTGATTTCTCCATCGTATCTCGCATCGATTTCCCTCCAACACAGCACAGTCAATGGCATCATCATCATCATCATTACATATCATAGTTTACATTGACTCTACGATCGGGAGGGAAAAGCATATCGAACCTTATGCATTTAATAGAGCAACTGCAACTCCGCTGTAGTTAAATATAGACCAAAAATGTTTATGGCCAATGCATTTTGGATTTCCCGAAAGTCCCTTCCATTTATGGAATGGGAATTTTCAATGTGCTGCACCCTATTCAATTAATTCACTTGAGTTATTGTGTATACAACCTATGAGATTTATTTTAAGCAAAAGATTTTTAAATTTATTTATGAATTTTGTGCTGTCGGAAAATAATAATTATATTGTTGCATTTTGTAGTAATCCTTATTATTTTTATCTCTTCAAGCAAATGCTCATTTAATAAATTTGTAACATTTTTTTAATAATTAAAATTATTTAAATTATTTGTTTGCTAGATATATTATTAAATTAAATATTTTGCACTTGGTTATTATTATTATTTTATATTCATTAAGATTATTAGTATTAATTTGTTTTATTTATACAATATTTCTCTCGAGTTTTTCTTTTAATTGTCTAGTTCTATCTTATTTAAACAATATTTGTGTTTCGATTATTGTTTTTATTTTATATTTATATTCATTATATTCTTTTCTTATATTTTTTATTGATAAAATTATTTTTATTTAACTAATATAATATTTAATTTCTATTTCCATTTCCTTTATGTTACCTTTTACACCAACGAAACAGTTTAAATATTTAATTTTGATATGAGAATATTAATTATTTTCTACTGTAACTTAATTATTATTTTAGCTTAGACTATTATTATTCATTTTTTATATCTGAAAAATAATATATAATAATATCAATAAGAATATTTTGTTGATTATTTTTTAAAGTCTTTATTATTATTCAAAATAATTTATTTTATTGAAGATAATTATTATTAATATCTTACTTCTGTTTCTATTGATTTTAATATTGTCATTTGTTTCTATTACTATCTAATCATATTTTTTCCATTATTTTAGTATAATTTTTATTTTTTTTTATTAGATAATTAATATTAATATTTCATTACCATTTCTATTGATTTAAGCATTCGTTTATTATAATTGTTATTTTTTTTATTATATATATCTAAATGGAACCCGTAAAAGAATCGCAGTGGCATTCACAAACAATGTTTGCTTGCATATATAATTTTGCTGGGTATGGGGCATAACCAGTTGTTGCCTCGGCTGTCTGCCCCACCACGTAGCCCACCAAATGCCAGTCAAGTGGAGCATCGGTAGAGTTGTCTGCAAGGCCGCCAACAAAATGATTTGTTTGAAGTTTGATAAGCGGATGAGAATGTCGTCGGCATCATCGGAGTATCTCAGCATCTGAGCATCGACAGCAGCAGCAGCAACAACAACAGCAGCAGCAGCAGCAGCAACAACAATAACTAAATGACTTTTGTTGCATGCGAAGGATGAGGATGCAGCTGATGTTAAAGCTGGAGCTGCTGTTGCTGTTGTTGTTGGTGCTGCTGTTGCTGCTGCTGTTGCTGAAGTTGGATGACAATCCATGTTGCTGTCGACGACAACGACGAGTGATCCACATCCACTTGCAATCGGCGCAATCAATACTTTGTTAGTTTTGAGCAACATGTTGCTGCGCTGCATCTGTTGTTGTTATTATTGTTGTTGCAACGACTGTGGTTGTTGTTGCTGGCGATGTTTGGTATGCAAAAAGGCAACTTTTGTTATCTTCATGACAATCATTGGCTTGGCTCATCCGTGTGCCACAATTGCTCGTTCGTTTTTGCGCTTGATTGTCTTCAGCTGCCCCCCTTTTTCCCTCATCCCATCTCCGCTGCTCCTCCGGCTACTTGCAACCCACGATGATGATGATGAGAACGGCGGCACGAAATGGCGACCGATGACGGGGATGTCGCTGATATGGCCGTGCTCTGGTCGTCGCAGTTGTCGATGTGGATGTCGATGTCGAAGTCGATGTTGATGATTATTGTAGTTCAATATTTGCCTTATGGAAGGAGGCCTCAACTGTGGCCAACAGTGGGCAACTCTGCGAGTGGAGAGAGAGAGAGAGAGAGAGAGAGAGGTAGCTGGCTTCTTCGCCGTTTTTGTCGTTGTACAGAGTTGTTTTTTTTTTTTTTATTTTGCCTGTCTTCGTTTGCCAGTTGCAAGTTGCAAGTTGCCAGTTGTCAGTTGCATTCACATCAAATTAAATTGTATTTTGCAAAATAAATGAAATTAAAAGGAATGACAACGGCGAATGAGCTGAGAGCTAAGAGCTGAGCACTGAGCACTGAACGCTGAGAGCTTCTACAGCAATGGCGACAAGTGGAGCGAACCGGACTCCAGGCCAACTCTAGACTCAAACTCAAACTCCCAAGTTGGATTCCGATTTGGTTTCCTCTTCTCACAAGTTCATATTGAATTTATGCTTCTTGTTTCATTGTTTCTTTTTTTCTCTGCTTTCCTTCCTCCTTCTTTCTGTTTGCTTTTACCATTCGCATGTCCGCTCATTCGTCTGTGACCGGACAAGTATATAACTATAACAGATCCCTCGTCTGCATCTGTGTGTGTCTGTATCTATGTGTGTGTGTGTGTGTGTGTGTGTGTGTGTGTGTATTCCTTTTATAGATGGCGACGCTTCTTTGGCTTCCAGTTGGACTTGGAATTCCAATTGAGTTGTACATTTTGGTCGCAAATTGTTGCACTTGCCGCAGTTGCTTCTGCCATGGCACCACTTGAGCCACCTGCTGAAGACAAGGATTTTACTTGCGCATATCGTAGATAAGAAATGCACAAGGGAATCCTTCAATTATAACTATTAAACTGTATACTATGTTATAGTTAATAGTATTATCAAAAGTTGTTAACATGTTGACTTCCCACCTGACAATAGACTGAATAATAAACATATGAAGAAACTGTAGCTTATACATAGCATAGAGAGAATAAACTTATAAAGACACGAATTGATAAAGTAATTACTCTTATTTAGAAGATAATGTAGGCTACTCTAAAGGCAATAGAAACATATTTCAAAATACAAGTAGAGAATAGATTTATTCTGTAGAGAAAACTTCGTTTGTTGGGAGTAAATTCAGCTTAGACACCTACATTCCGAATCTGCTTCTTCTTTTGCCAATTTCTAAGATGTTTCGCCAGCAATGTTGCTGCCACCGGAACGTGCCACAGAGCTATCAATATGCTTCGTGATGTAATTATTGATTATTGCCAGCACATGAAATTGAGTTCCAGAGTCTCAGAGACACATTGAAAGATGAAGAGGAAACCAAAGCGATGATATAAAAGCTGGCAAAATGAAAAGGAATGATATTATTGAATTTGAATGCGGCAACTGGCAGCTGCAACAATGTTTGTAAAATGCCTGCAACATGCTGATTGGACGACAACTGGACAAGAGTTGAAAAATAAATGGGGGAAATTCCCAAACGTTGAACACTTTTAGCATTCCGGGCCCGGCCATTTCAGTTTTTATGATGAGCCACATTTAATGGGTGCCATGCAAAGCGAATGTGAGTGTTGAGTGGTGAGTGTTCAGTGGTGAATACTGAACACTGAATGCTGAATACTAATTTGATACGAAATTATTCATATTTACAGTGAGTCGGTTAACCGACAGCAAATGGACAAAATGGACGCGGCTAAAGCCAATTAAATTTTCGGTCATTTATTATTTGTGGCTCCCTCTCTCTCTCTCTCTCTCTGTCTCTCTCTATATATATATATCTATCTCCCTCCCTCTCTACAGTTGACAAAATGAGCACTGCAGTGCAATTAAAATAATAATTACATTTCTAATGTACTTGCAACTGCAATTTGTGAGTGCAAAAGTGAATCCCTGCCCAGTTTGAAGTTCCAGCCGTAGAATGGCATAAATATTAATGACGTCGTCGAACCCGCATCTACATGAGGTAGTCTGATAAAAGAGGGGGAGGGTCAAGGAGGCAGTAGTTGTTGGGGCCTAAAAAGGAAACAAATGTGCGTAACGCTAAATGTTTGCATTTAACACACACTCTAAAAGTGAGATACATATAGTGAGAGACAGAGAGAGAGAGATGGAGTATACACTGTGGTCACAATTTGCAGTCTCTGTGGTCAACTGTTCATATTTACATTCTAAATAAATAATATTCTAATTTGACAAAGTAAACGGCACTTTTAATAAATTGTTAGTCGACCAATGTTAGTTTTAGCATTAATTTCCAACTACGAGTAGCCTCAAAGTTCATTCGGGTTGAACCAATTACAAATAACATTACGATAGTTAAATTATAAATGCCTTCATTGAGTGTGAGAACAATTGGTATGCAACACCTGAGAGGTGAGTATACTCAACTATAATTCACACTAGAGTTTCTTGAAATTAATAAAGAAGTTCTACTTGAAGCAAAGAGTGAGGGAATGAAGTGTTGAATATAGAAATGTAAATACTGAGAATAAATTTAGTTAAGCTTCAATTTTGACTTCTGATATTATTCAAGTTCCTATTAAAATTAATTAATAAAGTATGAAATTATTTATTGCATTACAAGACAATATAATTAAATTTCGTAAAATTATAATTTCTTTGTAATCCGTTTTCTCAATGCATAACAAATTTAGGTTTGGTTCTTATTAAAGTCAATATATTGTTTTAAATATAAATTTCAAGCTGGAATAAGTTTACTTGAATAAAATATTTTTTACTGAATTCAACAAAATCAAATCGGAATGTATTTTTGATAAAAGATTGAACATTAGATGTTTAAGCTAAATATTACACTCTCGTAAATGTAATTCTTAGGTAACTCTAGAAAACCTTTATTAATACTAATATTGTCTATAATAAAAGCAAACATTTCTAGTTTCATTTTCTCTGGTTCAACTTATGCTTGAGTTTTTAAAGTGCTTGCCTTTTAAGCCCTGATTGTTTTACACAGTAAAGCATCTATGTTGCTCCTTTAAAGGATGTGCGATTATGGGCAGCCATGTTGAGGGGACGGATGTGGTCGCCGATGCGTTGGCTGAATGAAAATGAAAACCGCCAGCACCACAGCGGTAACTTTGCATTCCAGTTGGCAGTTGCCAGTTGCCCGTTGCCAGTTACCAGTTATCAACAAGCGTAGGAGAGGGAGGGAGAAATGGGAGGGAGATGAGCTCGGAAATTACTGCTGCAGCAAGGACAAAAATAGCAATGGGGATGTTGCATGACAGATAAAAGGGGAGTCAGACAGGGACAGGAACAGGACTCACTGCGTGCATTATGATTATGCCCGAATGTGCCTCCCCACCCCAACATGCTACCCTTCTGAACTGCTCCATGAGATGAATATACAGCATTGAATATACGTCGTGTATGTAGTTACCTCTGCACGATGTCTGTCTGCCCTGGTTGGGGATTATGGCGGCTCAGGTGCCTGACAGGGGAAGCAGAACCGAAGCAGAACATAACAGGACAGAACGGAACGGAACAGTTGAAGCCGAGCACAACATTTCATATGCTAAGCCAAGTGAACGAGGAGGTGGAAAGGGATGTGGTGCAATAGGATGGATGCGCATGGGTCATGCATCGATCCAACCACCAACCACAGAGCTTGGCCAGAAGGGGACCAGAAGGAATATTGTGTGTGGGGGGCAAGCAATTTGCATTTTGAGCATTGGATGGGATTGGTTATTAGCGAAATTTATGGATATCATCTCATACCCCTCATCCACTCGGTGCAGGGCAGGGTCTATTGTTTCCAGCCTCATACATCGTTGGATTGAAGAGATATTAAAATGAATATTTTGCGGATAACATGAAATTGAAATTGCGTTCGGCGTTCGGCGTTCATCGTTCGTCGTTTGTCGTTTGTCCAGCCCTTTGTGATGGCCGCCAGCTTCCTCAGCTCCTCCAGCTGCATCCCCATCGTCAGTTTCAACTCCAACCTCAGCTTCATCTTCAGCCTCAAGCTCAAACTCATACTCATACTCAGCATCATCGAGGCAGCATTCCGATAACAATGAGAACGAGGTGGATGACGACTACAATGATGACGATGGCGGCATCGAACAACAACAGAGACGGCAACGTCGACAAGGTTAAGGTTGGGGGCAGCAACAACAAGGGGCAGAGGCAGCGCCAAGTGGCGTGCTCCATCGGCTTCCATTTGACGCTATCGTGTAATGTGCTTAGGCTGCGAGTGGCGACTGCTAACTGCCAACTGGGAACTTGCAACGCCGCACACAACAGAAGCAGAAGCACTTCCAGCTTCCAGCGGCTTCTCTGTAGATTTCCATATTAATAAATGGCCACGGCTGCTGCTGCCACGGTTGCTCCAAGTAAGAGGAGTGTACGGTGCGGAGTCCAGGGTCGAGTTATTTATTGGCAGGCGTGCTCTCAATAAAATTATGGTTCATGTAGATTATGCGAGTGCAGAAACTTGTTTGCCCTGAAGATGCCGTCGATGCCGTTGATGCCGTAGCAAGCAGGGGGAAGCGGCTCGGTGGCAGCGGGGAACAGCTAAGATTATTGTGGCCATGTTGTGAACGGCTGTGAGCGTTGGAGCAGGGGCAAACGCGGGAACAACAGGGGACTGGCCAAGAGTATTTAAAGTGGATTTATCAAAATGGAGCGTATGCTGCACAGTTGAGAATGCTATGCGCATGTGGGAGGGTTGCATGGACTATGATGAGAAATACTTTAGTTATTTAGACACTTCTTAGCAGAGATCAACTATTATTTATAAAATAAGTTATTATCCCAATTTAAATTTTAAATATATATTGATTAAACTGATCCTTTTTTATATAACTTAGATTTCTACAATCGTATTCCAGCTGACTCATTTTATACCCTGTACAGGGATATATTAACTTTGTGAAAAAAATTGTTGTAACAGGCAGAAGGAGACATCTCCGACCCTATAAAGTATATATATTCTTGATCAGCATCAACAGCCGAGTCGATTGGGCCATGTCCGTCTGTCTGTCTGTCCGTCTGTCCGTCTGTATGAACGCGTCGATCTCAGCAACTATAAGAGCTAGAGACACCAAATTTGGCATCAAGGTTCCTGTATACCATACGCAGATCAAGTTTATTTTAAATTTTGGATACCTCCCTCCCTTCCCCCGCAAATCGAAAATAAAAATAATAATAGCCACATTTTTCAACGTAGACACTTCTAACTTAACATATGTGTTAAGAATGATATATAGAAGGAACGCTGAAAGTTTCATCAAGATCGGTTTGTAAATAAGATAGATAATCAGCAATAAGTTATTTTTCCACGGAATCGTAGAGCAGCAGGCAGCACATGTGTGCGAGCGAGACAGCGAACGACTGTGACACATGCGTCTGCTTACCATGTGTGCATATTTGTGCGAGCGAGATAGCGAACTACTGCGACACAAGCTTAAGTAAATTAAGTGTCGTAACACTCAGCTTTTGATTGAATATGTATAAATATGTGAAAGTTAGCTGCTATAAGCAAGCAAAGAATTCATATGCAAAATGAGAGTTTCAAAAGGGTATTCTTTAAACACCTGTTATGTTCTTACTTTTATTTTAATCAAAGTACCTATTATCAAAATACTTTTAATATAGAAGCCTGTACAGGGTATTATACTGTCGAATGCGGTCGACTGTAGCCTTTTCGACTGGTTTTAATTATTTTATTACATTTAATTTAAAAAATTTTAGGAGATGATTAATATTTTTGTATATATTTTTTTCAAATTTCTTTTAGTTATTAAACTTGTTAAATTGTAGTGTTTACTCATTCCATTGATGTTAATTTATTCCTATCGCAAACTGTTTACTCTTCTAATACATCTCAAGTTAGGACTATGCTGCCACTTTTGCAATATTGTTGCCTTTGGCTTACCAAAGCTAACGACAACTAGACCAAGTTCTTGAATCGAAATGGCAGCTGGGATGACATCGAGGGAACGCGGTTGGGTCACCAACACTTTGGAGCTAATTAACGTTCGTTTCCAGAAGCCTTTCCAGCAGCGATAAATGGAGCCTCGATCGGAGGAGCTGCTCTGGGCATTTGGGAAGCGGTAATGCTACTCAAAAATTTGCATATCAATTTGTACACACAGAAAGCAAAACAAACAAAAAGGAAAGACGAAGAAAAGAAAAGCAAAAGGGGGAAAAAATGGCGTAAAAACTGAAAATAGCTGAAGGTTTGGGGGCTGTTGAAACCAAAGTGAAGCAGAAATCATGATTCTCATTATTTTGCTAAAAACGCCACTGAATGAGGGAATCAGTGAGGGAGGGAGGGAGGGAGGGAGGTATGGCGGGAAAGAGAGATGGTAGGGGACTGCAACTGGTATTGGGACTGGTCCGGGATACCGCAGAGCATTTAAGAGCAAAAGCGGCAGACTCAAATGAAGATATGCAGATTAAAGCAGCGAGATGGCCAAAACCGCAGAAAAAGCAGCGTCAATGTGGAAAAATTACGATGAGCATTACCAGGCACATTATAAGGTAAGCTAAGCATGGCAGGAGACGACGGCCCCGGGTCACAATGGGATCGGTATTGGGCTTGGGCATGGGCATTGGTTTGAGTATGGGCAACGGTAGCTCTTCTGGGCCGCAGACCAATTCTGAGATATGAACATGCCGTTCTTTCTTTCTTTATTCTTATTTTTATTTTGTTTGGTTTTCGGTTTGCCTTCGGCACAGTAGCTGCTACATGGGGCATGCAGCATGGAGGCTTAGAATCGAACGCGAAGTATAGCATAAGAATGCACTCGGTCTGGCTTTAGGTCTCGGTCTGAGTCTCGTACTGAGTCTGGCTCTGAGTTTGGCCCATCTCTGCCGGCCGATAACAATACTACGTGCGCCACGACCAAACAGAGCCAAGTGGACAACTGGACAACTGGACATGCCCATATTCGAGGGCGGGGGCGGCTGTTAGCTGCTGGCATCGTTTGCTCTGGGCAATTGTTCTCGCCGCGTGCGCTTTTCTTTTCCGTGTCTAGGCCTGAAGCTTTTTATTTTATATTTGTTGTTGTTGTTGTTGTCTTTTTGAGCAGGACCAGGAGCCGGGATCGGGTCGCCCGTTGGCGTCGATAAGCGTCAGCGCGCCAGTTAATAGCAACAAATAAATGCAACTAAATGCTCGGCGTGGCGGCCACCATGGCCATATGAAGATATCCAAAACGACGACACAATGCCACAGTTGCCTTTGGCATATCCTCGGCCAGTTGGTTCCACCCCCTTGTTGACTCCATTGAGCCAAGTCTGCAGTTGTAGTTGTAGCTGTAGTTGTAGCTGTAGCTGTAGTTGTCGTTGGGTTTGTTTCTACATATTTCTTATGGCCATTGTCATTGTTTACCCAGCGCCAGGCCAAACACGAGGCATTGTCTTCTACCTCCTCCGCCTCCTCTTCCTCCACCTCTTCCTCTGCTGTGCCCTCTTCTTCTCGCAGAGTTTGCCTCGGACTCTGAGTCTGACTCGGAGTCTGAATCTGAATCTGGTATCTGCTTTCCGGATTTGCCCAAATTTGGTTGCCAGCGTGTGATATAATTCATAATTCATTCAATGCGACATCTTTATTTGAATGTCCACTGTGCACCCAGTATCTAATAGAGTTAGGAGTACAAAGAGTTCCTACTGAGTGGATTGCTGTTGAAACTGTACTAATAGTTGTTAGGCGCTTTGTGTTTTAGTTAATCTATTGGTCCCTATATGATTTTGTGCATAAACAGAATATCTTGAATGATCATTAAGTATGCATATTGCATTGTTCTTCCATTGTGAAGAGTTTATAATGCACTCACTGAAATTACAAATACTCAGATAGAATAGCTTAAAATGAAAATATTCTGAATTACAATTAATACTACAAATCCCTATAAACCATTTAAAGTTATTAAATATATTGGTATTATTTATTTTTTAGAAGCATCAGTCAATATTATATTATAGATATTCTAAATGTTTTTCTTTGAAATAAAATGATAAAATCATATAAGTTAATTCATTTAAATTTATTCACAATTATTCATATATTGAATTATTATCATTAAGTAAAAATTATAGTATACCTTGCAATATTTCCTTCATAAGTTTATGCTTTCTTTTAGAAAACTTTCTCTACGACTCAAATCATTTAAACATTATACCAAAATAATTACCTATTGTAAAGTTATGAATATTTTCTTAATAATTTGATCACATTATATTTGACATGTTGTTAAACATTTTGAATTACCCAATTTTTGATTTGATTTGATTACACAACTTTGTCAAGTGGCATTTGAGTTTAATATTCGTGAAGGTGATTCCAAATGTTCCGATTCGCGATTCGCAATTACCCGAAGCGCCTGGCACGCTATCCATTCATCAAATATCTTTCAACACATTTCAAGCGGCGCTGCTAATTGCGAGTCCAGTGCCCCGTTTGGGAACCAGTCAGCAGTCACAGAATCTTATCTGTGCATCTCGAGGCAACGCCAAGTTGTCGCCAAGTGGCAAGTGGCAAGTGGCAGTGGCAAGTGCCAAGAGCCAAGAGCCAAGTGCGGAGTGGAGTGGTGTTGCATGTCTGCCCCAAGGCGTGAAAAGTGTTCAACTTAAAATTTAATAAGCGCAAACAACTTCATAAATTCAGTCAAGTTGTCGGGGGCGAAGGAGCTGCAGCAACAAGATCGCTGGCAGTCACCTGACACCCGGACCTGGTGACTGGTACCTTGGATCTGGTACCTGGGATCTGGGATCGGGAACTCAATGCAGACAGAGTCTAGCGTGCGGAGAAGGAACTGCCAACTGCAAACTGCAAACTGCACACTGCCAGCTGAAGGCAGTCGAGCACGACAACGACACGAAGATACATTTAATATTTAGCCATTAAATGCATTTATAATGGCCTTATCGTGCTCGGATCAACTTTATCACCCAATTTAGCGCGACTTCAAACTTTTATTATGCACACTTTGTGCGAGTCAAGACCACAGCCAACGCCAAAGCCAAAGCCAAAGCCATGTTACCACTCCACTAACTTGGCCATTGGCACGGCCTAGTCGAATGGTGGACCTACAATAGCGTTTGTATTATCAGCAAATATGTCACAACATCGTTCAACTCGCTAATTCTCTCTTCTGCTTCTATGCGGGTTACTATAAATATTGAATAGCAATTAAGGTGAGATAATACAATAATATGATGTAAGCTTAAATATATACAGAACAGGGAAATTTTGATTGCCTATAAATGATAATATTTTCGTAAAATACGTTATAAAATACGATATATGATTCAAAGTATTAAATAATATATAAAATAATAGTAAAATAAATTTGATACCTATCTAAATATTAAATGTTTCTGTCAAAACCTAATTTTCACCTAAATTTAAGTTTAGCTTATTTAATTAATGTCTATATATAAATAATCATAGAAACAAGTTCAAATATTTCTGTAATTACAGCCTGAAGATCTTCACTGCTCTGGATATAAAAACATATTGTAATTTAGGATTAATTCTAAGCTACAATAATATAAATAAATAATTTGTAAAAGTAAATAAACTAAATTAGAAATTTAAATTATATGTATTATTATTTTTTTATTATTATTATTTTGAAAAGAAAATAGTAATAAGAAATATAATAATTTACTAATTAAGTTTATTATCTCGTTTTAATTAAAGTAAAGTATATTTAACCATCGATTGCTAATAGTTTGTATCTCAGTTTTGATAAGCAATTTGTAATTATTTTTCACCATCTTAACAACATTTGATTTAATAAATAAAAAAAATTGTAGTTTTCAAATAAATAATTAAATTAAAAGATCAATTAATGATTAGCTTTGTAACTCGAAGAGAAGCAGATGAACAATTATCAATTATAGTTTAGAATTGAAAGATGAGATAATAATTAGAATGAATAACCATCTATGGTGATTGTTTATATCTCAATTTATTGCTCTTTATTATGTCTATGTAAGTGAGTCCATATTGAAGTTGAACATTAATGGGATTTTTAAAATAAATATTTAAATTAAAAGATTAATGCTTGATAAACTTTGTTTCGATTTCAATTAGTTCGCATTGCAGTCTAAATTGTCGTATGTGTGACAATAATTAAGAAGAAACACAAATTAGCACTTTGATTGCATTAAAATTCCAGGCGAGTCGACTAATCAGCGCCATGAATTCTCTCACGATCATTATCCGGCTAACTGGAGTGCGGCTAAATGAAGAGGCTACCACGAGACATGCAAGCCGAAGAGGAGGAGAAATCAGGGGGAGGGAGCAGTTGTTGTTGGTGCGACAACTGAAACAGAGTAACTGTCACTTGCAACAAATTTGTAAGGCAATGTAGAGTCGATGCCGATCCTCGCCCCAAATTGCTCCAGTTAGAATTTTTATAACCGAATTGCAATATCTGTTGATATCTCGCCTGTTGCACCGTTGTGATGTTGCAGCTGCAGCTGTGAGGCAACCGCGTGCTGCTGGGTGTTGAAAAATTGCCGGCACCTCTGACCAGCCGCTCGCCTCCCTTTTCCACTCTTCTGTCTCCTGCCTCCTTCTCTCTCTCACACACTCGCGGTTGAGTGAGGCGTCGCTTACAGCGTCGCACTTGTGTCACGATCGCTGCCGCAGCCATTGTTGCATCTAAGCAGCGTGCACCGTAGTTGCGGCTGATCTCACAGAGATTGCGTCTCAGTTGCCGCGGCACTTTTGGGGCTGTGGCTGGAGCTGAGGCCGAGTCGCTGCTGCGATCATCGCGACATCATCGAGAGACGAGCGAATTGATGACCATTGCCAGCAACAGGCGTCGACCGGGGATCGAGAAGGAGGGAGACAGTGTCGGAGACGGTGTCTGAGAGAGTGAGCCGCCAGCCAGCTGCGTCTATTTAAGGCCGAGATTTGATTGTCAAGCGAAGATATGCCAATTTCTCAGTTGCCGGCCAGTTTGGGCCTTGGCAGTTCACAGCTTGTCGGACATTGTTCTGGCTATGAGTGTAGAATGCAGTCGGCGGTCGATTGATGCGATTGCCGCCTGGTCAAGCTCCTTCAGCCTCCTGCCTCCAGCCTCCTGCCGCCTTCTCTAGCCAATGGCCGAGCGAAAGTGTCAATATAATTGGCCAAATTGATGTTGCCTGCTTTCGCGTCCAAATTAGGCATCAAGCGTTTCTCCACAAACTATTGCCAGTTTGGTTTTTGCATGTCGCCTCTTCCAGGAACATTCAAATCTCAGCCTAGAGCGTTGACACTCACCCACCTCAGCAGGAAGACAGAGAGCGGGGGAGACAGAGGAAGAGTAGGAGGAGGAGCAGGTACAGGGAGAGGAACACATTTCAATCAGATTTCATTTGTATGTGAAAAAGCGATAAATAAATGACAAAATCCATTTCATAAGAGAGTGAATACCTCTGCCTCCCCAACTGCCGCTGTGTCTGCATCTGACATGTTGCATGTTGCATCTGCTCGCAACCGGCAACTGGCAACTGGCAACTGGCAGCGTGCTGCAAGTGTTGCAGCCACAACAATTGCAAATGCGGTGGCACTTTGAGCCCGTCTTCTGCATAAATGGCAAAAACTGAAAACTAAACTGCTTTGCATGCCGCATCGACTTTCACATTGTGACGTATTTATGGATATCAAGTGCCACAATTTCTGCACTCGCGGATTCATCTCAGTCTTTGTCAAAGTCCCCACACACTCCACACATGAACAGTTAAATAGAACTTCCAGTTGTTGTTATAAGGAGAAATCCAGTTAGTTATATTTATACTCTTACGCTTGCAATTCTTCTCAACTCTCAGCTGCACATTTCACACAAATCATTCACTTCAATTTCCTACTTCGATCTTTCCTAACTCAATCTACACATTTGATCCACATTTGTTGTAGTTTATACTTGACAGAATAGAACTGAACTGACTATACAGATTTTATTGCATGCATTTTAATGACAGAAGTTAGAAATCGTTTCTACAAAACGTAAAGGCGGCTGAAAGCTGAGATAATAATTAGAAACATCATTTAATTATGACAATCAAATTGAGATCAAAAGGGAATAGAATTATTTTCAAGTGCTAGAACTCTCTCAACGGATTTACAAGTCTATAAGCAGTTTCTAAATAAACATTTCAAAATTATATTTCTCCATTAAAGATTAATTCGAAATTAATAATAAATAATTCTTAAACTTTACTCTATCTCTGATGTTCAATTTCAATTGCATTCTAAGCTTGGCTAAGACTGAGGTAACCCGTTACAAATGATCTATATGTTGTCTATAACTTCTATAAACCCAAAGAACGAATAATTTTCATACCTTAAGTCGCCACTTAATCTTCTAATATATCTAAATATTTTATACTCCATCTGACGTTCAACTGCTTAATTCTCACCTTCCCATCTGGCATTAGGTGAGTTCTGGACATTTCATTTGGCATAGTTTTCAGCAACTGTGAGATAATTTTTATGGTTTGTTTGCCGGTCATAAAAGATTCGACTGCAGATCCATTCGGATGACTTTGTTTGGCTTCAAGGTGTGCTTAAGAATATCATGGAACGTTTCGCAAATGGGCTTGAAAATTAATTAATTAATCAATTATGGAAAACACATTCGCCACTGCAGGCACCTGTTTATATCCCTCCACCATCCAACCTCCTCCTCCCTTCGCCAACCAATTGCCACGCCTATCTGCGATTCCTTGGAAAGCTTCAGCGTTTTATGTGCCATTCCAATCGCTGTTGTAGTTGTTCTTATCTTTGTGGTTCTTAATGTGTAATAAAACTTTTATTGATTTGCCGTATGCAAAGGGAATCGAAACGTTACACACCACGTGGTGGGGGGAGTGGGACATATTCCTCAAATATTGAAGTATGAAAGGCAAAATATGATGGTGGAGACAAAAGTTTGACCCAGCTGGAAGTCTGAGCTGTGTGTTTTGATTGTGTTTAATTAATTTTGATTTACAAACTGAATGGCCACCCAGGTAACAGCTGTCTGACTGCCCACTCTTGGCCTGGTCAACAGCTGAGTCATTTGCCTTACCAAGCCCAAGAGTTCTAGCGTGGTTTTATAGTTGAACTTTCGCATGGAACTGACTTATGGCAAATTGTCATTGCCACTGAAGAAGTTGCTACTTAGGTTGCCTCGGTTGCTTGCCTCAGCTTGTTGCATGTTCTGACCAAATTTGTGCAGAATTCGTTGAAGACTTGAATATACTACTCGTAATGAGGCCACAGTGCAGCAAGGACCTTCTGGTCCCAGGCGTATATTATTTCAGCATAAATCAAAACTTTCACTTAGCACGCTCATTTGTTTCAATGACCCGAACCACACCCACACCCACATCCACACCCACGCCACAATTCCTGGTCGAGTGTCCATTCTTCAGATTGTGTCTGTGCACTCAAAATGTGATAGAAATCTATTACAAGCTCATATCATATTTTATTTCCGCCTTGGCGCACTTCTTCCTTCGAGCGTTGTCCTGTGAGTGCTGTGCTGCCAGTGAAATTATGAAAAAGCTTTTTTATGGCCACATACGCTTTTTACGATGATGATGAGCACATCGCAGGACACTGACTTTGCTCTTCTTCTTGCCCTTGTCCTTGTCGTTGTCGGTGTCTTTTTCTTTGCCTTGCATTCCACGTCCCATTGAGCCAAAAGTGACATATTAAATTTAATGGAAATTGATGAGCGCTTATTATGATATGAGATAGCCGCACTGTCCACTCTGCTTTGTCGTCCTTTGTCCTTCGTTCTGCCGAGGGTTGCGAGTACCACCCAACTCCCACCACCCGCTTGGGTCAGCCACTTTTGCTCCATTCTCTTTCATTTTTAGTATCTTTTTTATCATAAAAGTAATTTCTGCTGATGCTGGCACTAAATTCATTGATTCAATTTCCTCGCTTTCCTAGCGTCGCCATTGCCTCAATAAATATGGATATAATATTTCAATATTTGCTCGCAATGAACGTAAATCACGTTTTGTCCTGTCGCAACGATAAAGTTCAGGATTACACTTGGCCATCAAAAGGCTTTTAGTTAAGACACAACAGGCAAACAGACAAACAGAAAGACGAAAGACGATAAGGGTTTATCTGAGCTATCTACATATAGAAACTAAAAAGAGATTCAGCATTTGTCCATATTTGTTTATTATTTAATAAAATTTCATTTAATATTTTACAAATAAATGTAACAACATCAATTGACACATTTATTTATCTTGTTGTTAGATTATTAATTTTATAAGAAATATAATTATTTATTTTAATATTATTATATTTCTGCCTTACTTTTTGACCCATAATATTTACATATTTAGATATTTATATTTAAATTTAAATTTCTACTTAATTAATATTTATATATTTAAATGATTTATTAAAATATTAATAATAATATGGCACTCATTTGATGTAAAACATCTCTTGTGGTGTGTACATTCTATCTGATTCTAAGTAAATTCTGCAATTTGGAGCATACTTATAATTAAAAGCAGTTCTTGTAGTTAGTTTCCCAGGAGAATCTCTCTTCCACAGAGATCAAACTTTATTGTCATACCATATTGTACCCTCCTCCTCTGCAACACCCTCACCAAGTCATCACGACTGTCGCCCACTCAAAGGGCCCAGCCTTTCCTGATGTTGTTGTCGTTGTTGCTGTTCTGTATGTTCTTGCTGTTGTTGTTGTTGTTGTTGTTGTTGTTGCTGTTGCTGCCAATGTGCCGGGACATAAATACTCACGAGCGCACTGGCACTGGCAGCCGTCATAAAAGATGCCATGATTCATATGCAGAGCTCCAACAGTTTAACGACATTTTAATAATTCTCTAATTGCAAAAAATACGGCGAAATGTTGCGGGACGTCGACATTTAATGACCCTCGAGTGCCTTTTAATTGGGTGGCGCCCAATGCCATAAAGGATTGCAGAGGGGGAAATGCTCTTGCGATCCGGTTCCCGCTGCATCAGCCACATGGTTATTCATAATTTTTGGTGCATCACTTGAAACGACAGTAAAAACAAGGTATTTGGAATTCGAACTGCGCTTTAAATTAAATTACCAAGGGCAGCGTGGTCATGGTTTTGGGCTTGGGTTCGCTTGGAAGCCCCAGGGCGACACTTCTACAAGAATTTACATCATAATTTTCTAGGCATTTGCACACGGTTCTCTTAGACTTGGTCTTTGCCTCTGCCAGTTACTTCAGTTCTTAGCCAAATTTCATTACGCGTTTCACTTGAACCCGACAACGACACCAAGGAACGACCCCGCCATCGTCTCAGTTCCCTGACATTGTTGACATATCGGATTACGCACTAATTATCCTTCTAATTAACCCTTCTGTCTGTCTGTTAAGTTTGTTTTCTTTTTGTTTTCGCTGCTTTTCGCTTTTCCCTGTAATTCTCATTTCCACTTGCCTAGGGGACTCTCTTCAGCCGACGCGTCGCAGCGACTGTTGCTCAACCATGACCCTCAGCTGCTCCCCTGCTTGGCTTTCACCGTTTTTAAGCCTATTAGACAAACTCTCATAATTAGCTTGTTACTTGCCAGTTGCCAGTTGCCAGTTACTCAAGGAATTTTGCCATCGGCTGAATCTACCAGCCAAAGCGAAGGCATATCGATGACATTGACAGTTTTTCTGCCAATTACACTAGAGCTCAGGCAGGTCAAGGAGGGAAACTCTTAAGTCCCGAAGACATTTACTTAATAGAGGTAATAACTCGCAAATACTTAAAAGCACGTGGCGAAAGTCAATTAAATTGAATATAATAAGAAAGAACGTAATTGAAAAGGATCTAAATGGAACTACGAAGGATACATGAAACAGTTTGATATAATATATATAATACTATTTATATTACTTATGTAATCTAATAGAGAAGCTAAGTATACTCTCAGAATATAATAAAAAGAAGCTTCATTATTTTTATAGCCAAAAAGAAGAATTATTCATAACAGCTTTCTCGTTTAAAATGGTTTTAAAGTTAAGATCATAAGAGATATATCAAATTATAACTATAATAATAATTATATTTTGTACTATCATTCATTGTATAAATAAAATCAATACTTTTTCTTAAACATTAATAGCAAAGAATTTATATATTAATATAATTTAAATATTATAAAAATTATCAAATTATATACTCGTATAAGAATGTTAATATTTAAACCCATTTTCGGAACATAATGTTAATAATAATGAATTCAAATTGTATTATATTATAAAAATTTTATTGATATAATGGATATTGGACTGTAATCAGAGCATTGTCTTTCGGCTGATTGTCGCCCTTGCACTAGAGGCCATTGGATCAAAGGGCGAATTGCTGGCAGAGGTAGGCAATTTAAATATTGATTGTTATATCAATGCGTCAATAACAAAATTTGCATATTGAGAGCCACAAACTAGCTCTATCCAACTGCGCAGACAGACAGACAGACAGACAGGCAGGCAGACAGACATATGGTATTTGCTTGTGCCTCCAAATGCAAATGTCACCAAATTATCCTCGACAAGGCTTAGATGGGAGTGAAGAGAGTGGGAGTGGTAAGTATTGAAATTGGCCTTTGTGATGTTTATCATTAAATTCATGTTTGGTCAGGCAGTTTCAAATGCTGATGATGTCGTTGTTGCAGCTGCAACATGGCCATGTTGCATGTGTCTATTAGTTATTGCCAACAAATAATATTCTATTTCTTGTTTGTCAAACGTGTTGTCGTTGCTGTTCTTGTTGCTTTTGTGTCTGATATACTGTTATTATTCTGTGGCTACAGCACACACACACACACTCACAAACACACCCACACACACCCACACCCACACCCACACCCACACCCACACACATACACACATAGCCAGTCCACAATGGAGCAATCAGCAGCAACAGCTTCGAACAATTGCTGCTGCAATTGTCGACAAGTGCGAATCTTATACGCATTCACACTCGCATTTATGAGTGATACTCACACATGGTGAATGATGATATCGTATGGCATTCAATCGAAGAGCCACAATTACAGATGCTGTTAAAACTAAATGTGTTATTTGTTCATTTCCATCTCAATTTGCATGTGAAATGCAATGAAATTGCAATTGAAATGCAGAAATTGCAGTGGTAAGACGTTCGTTTGGGTCAATTGATGAGTTGCAGTCAAATAATAATCGAAACTTCAGCAATTATAAACTATAAATACGTTAACTAAAATGTGTAAAGAGGTATAAAATACTTTAATTTAATTGACCTTTTGATTTAACACATCTTATATGTCAGCTTACATTTGCTGCATAAATATTTGCATTACATAAATTTTAAATATAATAATAATAGTTTAAATTAAATAAATAATACTCAGAAATAATGGTTAATAATAATATATAACTCTCATAACTATTAGCATAAATTCAGATATTAATCGAGCTGTTTAAAAATCACAAACCCCTTTGATAGTTTAGAAAGTTGTTGGCTCTACTTTTGAAGCAACCCACGCCTAAACAAGATATCATATCTACTATATTATTGACACATTTACATGCTCCACATGTGTGATATACATGTGTGTGTGTGTGTGTAATATGAGCATGCATGTATGTGCATAATTGTTGTTGGTTTGCAGCATGTATTTGAGTAAGCAAATATTTGTGCTCATCAAAGCTCAAGAAGCCAAGATGTTTGATGCACCTGAAACGAACGAAAATATCCTCATCAGGAGGCAAAATGTACCTAAGTATATGTATCTGTTACTCCTCCCAGTAACTTTCTCTCCAATTTGCCCCCCGTTCGACACACTGAGTTGTTGACCGTTGTTTACAGTTGATGTCGTTGATTAAACAGACATAAAGCCAGTCGGCGTAACTGGCAAATAACGTGAGACATTCGCAGTGCAAACATTTGACATTCTCAGTCTGTCTCGCTCTCTCTGTGGTACTCAATCTCAATCTCTCTCTCTCTCTCTCTCTCTCTCTCTCTCTCTCTCTCTACCTCCCTCTCTCTTTGTATCTGTATCCGTGTCTCTTTGTGTGTGTGTGGTACGCCCCCTTTTCAGTGGCATGCAATTCAGAATTCAGTTAACGCACGAAATTGATATGCTGAAATCAAAGACGTTGATTTCCGTTGGGATTGGAATTGTCGCTGAACTTAACCCATTCGGAATCCAAGTCCAATTGTCAGCTGCCAGTTGACCTTTCACATAAACCAATGTCCAAGAGTCCATTAAACACATTTTATCTGTGTCTGTGTGTCTGTGTGTCTGTGCGATTGTGTAAGTGTGTATCTGTATCTGTGTGTGTGTGTATGTATAGTTATCATATTCAATTACAGACTTTTCACCGTGCGACTTCCTTCACAAATTAATGTGCGCTCTCTGATTTACATTAAATGTCGCCGCACCCAACTCTCATTCTGTGTATAATATGTTTATTCACAATAACAACCACAACTACAACAACATCAACTGGAACTACAACAAAAGGCCATCAGGGCAACAATTGCATTCATATCCGCAGCGTAAAAGAATACAAATCGTTGTATAACATTCGCATATTGTAAATATATCTGACCCGGGACTGTGGTCAAGCTTTAAAGAGAGGTTGAAGGAGGATCTCGGCAAGGGGGACTGTTCACCGGATGCAACTGAAATCGATCGTCACGGTGAGAATTGAGTGCGACACTGTAATTATTGCATAATGAGGAGAGCTATGATTAAACAATACTTGTGGCTTCATTTCCCAGTTAAGAACATTTCAATATACATCATAATTTATATATGACTGCACACAGTTCCCCTCCATTCTTTCCTCATAATTCTCCCTTTGTGGTCAATTTGCTTAAATGCCGCTTAACTCGAGAAGCCACAACTTGCCAAAATTCCCAGCGCTTCGAATGGCAAACTTGTGGTTATGAGAAGAAAACTTCAAGAGCCTCTCACCCCGTCCCCCCTGTTGCTGACACCATCTCTTGACATGCGATATGCAGGACATTTCAAAGGCGTTGACAGACTCCTAACTGGTTCACAGGGGCTGCGGAAGTATCACTTTTATTTGTAGCATTTACCAAAAGGGTTTACATGAAGTCAATATTTGTATGAATTAACAGAAGATCGGCAAGAATTTTATATGTAATTTAAATTGATAAAGTTTTATATTAATGATAAAAATTTATTATAATAAATTATTTATAAATTTATATGGTTTATTGTGTAGTCAATCCATTTATTTAACTCATTAGAATTTACCATATTATAGTCACTTAAACTTTCTTAAGTAACATAATATCTAGGAAATGTTCTCATATATATTTTATAGAAAAGAGCCTAGAGTCACAATTATGTTAACTAGGCAATATGTATTCGATTAAACTAAATATTCCATTCAATTCAAAAATACTTTTATAAATTTGCACTTTAATTGCCCGACTCTACTTACTGACCATTGAGCACTGTCTCTTTCAGCTCACGATCGTGTGGAGTGGTTGAGGGGATTGTGAAATGGGCACAGTAAAATGTACAAAAATATATTATGACGATCACCTGGCTGACACTTCTTGGGCATAAAATATATAACTCGAATGGCTTTTATATTATAATTTGGCACGACGGCCGAGAAACATATGTAGATATGTATACATATATATATATTTGTATGGGAAATATGTACTCTTATATGCAGACGGTAGCTGACATTTGCCAATTGTTGCTTCTGTCCCAGAAAGAGACCATGAAATGGCCGAAACGACAACATGGATAAGATCTACGAGTAAAACAATTCAGTTTTGACATTTATGATGAAATTTCTGAAATCAACTGTCATGTACGGCTGTCATATTGAATAATTTTGTGGGCATTATGGGGCCCCGGGTTTCGAATAGGTTGCCTTGGATCGGTCAGCGGGTGATCGGAGGAATGGGGAATCGGGGAATCGCACTTGCTGTGCATAATTTATGGCAACTTTTGCTTCTGTCCAGCAAGTGAACTCATTCTAATTAAGTGGCCCAGGTACAAACGCTCGATGCCTCCGGACTTTTGGGGCTTGCGGCATGCGGCTTGAGGCTTGAGGCCTGTGCCACAGCTGCGGCTACGTGAGCAACGTGCGTCGAGTTGGACAAAAATTGAATTGCGTGCGAGGCATTTAAAATGCGAGTCAGGAAGACGAAAAATGTAATAATTTCGCTTTTTGCACAAACAGCAGAGAGAGAAAGACAGATAGTGAGTGAAAGAGAGAGGGGAGAAGGGGGGGCTTTATGATTTTATTATTCTCAGTTTTAATGACAACGATGATGACCAATAAAGATATTAAAACGGCGCATGAAATGTGCCCGCGAAATGGTTTCATAAATGGGTCTGTGAACGCCTCGTCGGGGTTTGGGGTTTGGGGCAGGGGACTGTGGACTGTGGACTGTGGACTGTGGGCTTTCCCCTGCATATGCTTCGCATACACAATTTAAAGTTGAAACCGCATCGAAATGAATATGTAGGAGCAATCGTTTGCCCTTTCCATTTCGGATAATTTCGGACAACTGCGGCGGCGTGTGGCGCTCGGCTCAAGTTGAACGTCAACATCAAATTCAGCTTCAATTCCAGCTTCAGCGTTGCAACTGCAACTACAGTTGGTCTGCGTCTGCGTCTGAGTCTGAGTCTGGGCCTGGGTCTGGGGCAGGTAACGATCGTAGCCAGAAGATCATGTTGCTGCTACGTTTTGCTTGTGTATCTTCCACCTCCATGCGATTGAAGCTCTAACAGCGCCAGGAGATTCCAAGATCGTTAAGATCTTGCTGCGTTGCTCGCACTCCGATCAGCTCTCAGATATACATATATATATATATATCTTTCTCTCTCGCTCGCACGCTGTGTCTCCCTCTCTTTCACTGTTAGGCTCTCAGTCGCTGCGCGGTGTGTGTTTTTACGAATCACGGATTCGATGTTTCGCATGAATACGTAATTAAATCTATAAATCGGCCAATTAAAATGCTTTGATATCGTGACAACATAACATTCGACAACGTCGATCGGACGTTGCCCGCCTCGCCAGGCCCCCCATTGATCCGGTCGAACGCCTGGTCGCCTGGTCGCCTGATCGCTTCGTTCGTTCGTTGTCGCTGTCGGGATCGGTATTGGGATCGGGATTAAAAACAAAATAAAATAAAATTATTATACATACGAGTACAACTCGTACAACGTACAACTGCAACAACAAATCTGCTTGCCAAAAGACAAAGACTGCCTGCCGTCCTGTCTTTCTTCCCAACTCCAAATCCAGACTTCTCACTGCAAGTTGGCTTATTTATTATATACATATGCAACGATCGCCTGTTAAATATGTTATAAGTATTCTTTTAACGATTGTGACAGTTCAATGCACAACACAGCATTTACTTAATTGTTGCGATTGGCTTATCCCAATTGATCTTCGATATCCATTCGCTGCCTTGTTGAGGTTGCAGTTGTAAAAGAACAGTTTACTCCACTTAATTATGAAATATATCTCTGTTCAAAATTAAGCAAACAAATTAAATTAAATAAATAAATAAACTTATGCAAACTTATTGATTTTTCCTCTGAAGTTATCTAACATAATACACATTAGATGATTAATTATGTTTAAGCTGGAGAGAGGAAAATAATTACATCTCCATATGATCAGTCAAATTTTGCATATTTATTTTGTGAGTGTTAATAAAATAATAATTAATTTTATCATGGATCACAATTATATTTCCTATATTTATATATATGTATAAGATATAATTAATATAAATTAATTATTATATGAATGATATTATATATTAATATAATTATTTATTTTTCGATATCTTCTGTATTCTCAGAGTATTCAGTTTTCTTCTATATAGATACTATAACTCAACATTCGGGTATATTTCCCAAATAATTACACACATCTTAAAACTGCACGTTGCTTATTATTCACTAAACATTTCATTAAGTTTTTGTTGAATGCACAAAGTTAAATACAATTTCAACTTATCAATTTGTTAGTCTCGCTTAAAAAGCAGGCTGACTACGATTACTTCCTCCTGATGCCAGCGAGAAGACAAACTATCCAATTATAAAATGGACAGCTCTTAGTCAATTCTTGCGTCGGGCGACGATATATGCAGGAATTAGAGGCGCCGCTTACCTTGCCCCATCCCACAACCACCATGCTAATGTCACCTCATAAAAGTTGCGGCAATTAAGAGAAACGAGATCAGGCAAGAGCAGCTCTTGGAGCTGCAGTTGTAGTTGCAGTTGTAGTTGTAGTTGGAGTGGAGTTGGAGCTGGAGCCACCCACACACTGGAAATTAACTAAAGCGTCGATCTGTGGCGATTAATCGCGACAAGTGAATGCGGTTGCACTGGAGGGGGAAATCTGCAGGAGCAGCAGACGCTGGCAGGAGGCAGAGGAAGTGGCAGGGGCATAGGTAGCTGGGTTGTTGGAGGCGTCGCGTCGCGTAGCGACTGGGATGTTGCAGCCTAGAACAATTTTAATTTTTCGGGCCTGTAACTGGTGCCGTGTCTGTCTCAGAGTCTCGCTGTGAACATTATTGCCGCTTGTGGCGCCGTGGCGCAACCCAGGGCCACCAATCGAAAACACATTTGTCGCTGCCCGAGCAGCGCAGCAATAACAACAACAACGAGAGGTAAGAAGAGGAGCTGAGCAGAGACTGCAACTGGGATCAGTTCGTGGGCTGTTTCGGCGAATTCTCCGCATTGCCGGGGTCCCTAAGCCAGCCCTACAATCGCCCAGATCGTGAGAGTATCATGCATAGTCGGAGCTGAGTCTCAGGATGTTGCTACAGCTGAAGCTCAGGCTCAGTGAGTCGCTTTTGCTGTTGCAGTTGCAGTTGCAGTTGCAGTTGCAGTTGAAGTTGAAGTTGAAGTTGCAACCTCGTCCCGTTGCCTACACACACACAGCATCATCACATGTTGTTCTTATTGTCATCATTTTATAATTGTCGTTGTAAGCTGTTGCCGTTGTTGTTGTTGTTGTGTCGATGTTGTTGTCGTGGTCGTTGCTATTTGCAATTGTTGTTGCCAGCCAAAGCCAATCGCAATGCCGACGACGACTGCCAGACGCCGTCCGAGTTGTTAGCTTCATTTGTCGCGGCCAGTCAGCCACAAGGATACACAGACTGAGTCTCAGTCGAAGTCCCAGTCCCAGTCTCAGTCTTAGTGTTTACCTCACCCTCCTCCTTCCGCAAGTCTTCTCCATTGTCGTAGCCCAATGAGCGCGAATTCTTCTGCGTTTCTTTTCCTTTGCCTGCCCCCTGTTCAATCCACAGATCCACTCCAACTGGTCGTTGTTGCTATTGTTGTTGCTGTTGTTGTTGCTGTTGCTGCTGGTGATGCATTCTGTGGTTTGCTCCTTTGGCTTTAAGTGGGCAACTGGCAACGAGTTATTTTTGTAACTTGTTGGAATTTTTGATTTTGTTCATGTTTGTCGCTTAAGAAATGTTCGCTTATGTTTTCCATAATTTAAATATGGTTGCAATTCTACATTGGTATTGGTCATGACTCCCATAAAACTGGCCAAGAACGTGAGAAGCCTGAAATCCTATATACATTGTCAGCTTGCCAAGACAGACAGAGATGGTCTGAACATAGGAAAGAGATGCAGAGCAAGTGTTGCTGATAGGATGTGGACAAGATACAAGGCAATTGGCTGACAATTCTAATGAGCATCTTCTCTCAATTGACTTCAATTTGGATTCTAAATATAAGGGGATTACAATAAGTTAACCTGCAGTTGGGAATACATATAAAATGCTATATCTATAGTACAGAAAAAGCTGTTATTGCTGATGGTAAATGTGTTGTTCTAAGAGCAACAAGGTTGCATTTGCTAAACTCGATACCCTCTTAGTGGTTACAGGGTATATATAATTAGAGAAAAACATTATCAAATAGGCACAAATCAAAGTTGAGCATGCGACAACAACGACAACGGCAACAACGCTGGCGACAACGACAGCGGCAACAGCAACGGCAACAGCAACAACAACAACTTTAGCTACTGTTTGGCAATCGATTTGATCCCAGCATGCGTGGCCAGGACAAGGGCATGGACTCTGTTGCTATTGCAGTTGTTGTAGTTGTTGTCGACTGTGGCAGTGCCTCGTTCTCGGACACTTTGAAGTTGGCCAACGGCTGCTGTTGCTGCAGGTCAGCAGGTTGCTATTGCCGATGGTGGCGACAGTTGTTGTTGTTACTGTTGTTGTTGCTGTTGCTGTTGCTGCGAAGTTGTTGTCAACGCAACACAACTCGTGGAAATTCTTGAAATGCTCGACCACAGCTACAACTTGGCTAGGACTCGGACATGATCAACTATTGCTACCAACCGCCAGCAATTGGTAGTTGCCATTGCCAATGGCAAGCGGGTTGAAAGGTTGCGCAGCTTCTGTTACAGCGTCAAAGCTAAAATAAATTAAACAGAGTGAAGACAAACAAAAAATAAAAGAGAAAAAGCAGCAACAAAACTGTGTTTCAAATCATGTTCGTTTGGACAGGCAACAAACAGTTTGGACAAACTGTGGAAACGTCTATGAGATTGTCATTAGCAGGCATCGCGGACTATTATCAGACTGCCTTTCCCAGTCCCACAGAACAATACCAAATTGCTAGAGAGCAACTGCAACAGCAACGGCAACAGCAACAGCATCAGCAATTGCAACAAAAAGTTGCCAGCAAACGAAACGTAACAAAATACAAGCCGTGAATTTCATTCGAACAACATCGTCTACAAGACAATCGAAGGCGACTCTGGCGACATTGCCGACACGGACAACGTCGCCCGAACAATAGCAACAATTTTTCGGAGCGCCAACAACGGGTGGAAGGCTCAACAGATCAGATTCTATTCCCTCTATTACTGCAAAAAGTTGCAAACTAACAGAAGATGCAACTACTGTGAGAGCGAGGGATTGGGGGGTGGCAACGATTGCAGCTTAGCGGCAATTATTGTCAGTACACGACCATCGAGCATCGAGCAACTCTCGACATGTTGCCAACTTGTAAAAATTCACGCAGCAATTTTCATTTTAATGTCAAAGTTACGTGAAAATCGTTGTACAACGTGTGAGTTCCTTGATTGATTATGAGTTGTACTTCAAAAGAGACAAACTGCCTGACAATTTCATAGTCGATTTCTTGAAACGAACAATAACTATAACTAAGTCTATATAAACATATATTTTAGTTTTAAAAAGTGCAAATTCATTTTAGTCAGGAAACCATCTGGCTATAAACACAAATAACAAATTTTCCATAACGCACAGATAAACAAGTTAAGTATGTATTGCTTTATAACTGTACGGCAAAATACCCTGTAAGCTGCACACCGATAAGCAAATGATTCAGCAGTTATAATTATAATGTATAAGTTTCCCTCGAATAACAGTTTAGTTTATAGTAATGTTTTAATTAATATTTTTTTATTTAAATAGTTATTTATTTAGATTTTTATTTATTTACTTTGTTATTTATTTATTTATTATAATTTATTTATTTATTTGTTTAATTATTTATTCATTTAATTATTTATTTATTATAATTTATTTCTTTATTTATTAATTGTATTATTTATGTGTTTATTCATTTATTTATTTATTTATTTATGTTTTTATATATTTAATTTTATAATTTTAATGCATTAAATTATATATTTATTTACTAATTTATAAACTAATTTATTTATTATTTAATTTTATATTTCATTCATTTACTTATTTGTTTATTAATTTATCGCCAACAAATAATAAAATAATGAACTTTTTTTTTTTAAATAATAATAATAATTGAAATAATTAAAGTAGTCATGACCATTACATAACAATTCCATACACCATATCGCCTGCAAGTATTTCCAAATAAAACTCAACATGCGATTTAAAGAATCAACACTTTAATACTCTTTACTTATTAAATCATAAATTAGCCAAAAGTGAACCTGCTTAGTGAAGATTTACTTTAGATAGAGCCAAAGGCCTATAAAAGACTTGGCAACTTATCTAGATTTAAGCACACACCTATCTTCCTTTATATTCTTAAAGGGTATAATAACCCATCTGTTCTGACCAAGTCAACGTTTGCATAATTCATCTCTCTAAATAGAAGAACCATTCATCGATTGGCAATTGTGTGGGCCTGGCTACACTATCTGTGGGTGTTTCAAACACACACAATTGGCAGGTGGATGGCAGCAGCATCAGAAGCGGCGGCAACAGGCCCAGGTATTAATCGATCAAATTGGTTAAAACAAATCTGGCACGACGGCAATTATTCATTCATTCATAAAGAGATCAGCAATACGGCCAAAACATAAACAAACAAATCCGTGGAGCAACTGACAACAACAATTGATCTATGCCATACTATCCTAACTCTCTCACCATACACCGATGGTTCCATGCCCATGTCTATATCAATATCCATACTCCATTCCGGATGCTACGCAGTTGTTATTTCAATCTGACGTCACAGTACGGAGGGTTACCGGGGCATGGATTCTGGTTGGGCAGCCAAATGAATGAAATATCCGCTTGTGGGTTGGCTGGAAGAGAGGGGAGAAAAAGAGGGATTGCTTGGAAGCGAGTGCGTGTGGCGCGTATCTGTAAGATCTCAAATTATTAACTATAAAATTGTTTGTTTATTGTGATCGAAACTCATTCACGTACATCCAATCCAATTCGATCGCAGCCACGACATAAAGACGGCGGCAAATCTGGCCAAAACTGTTGTCTTCTTCTTTTCTGAATGAATGAAAACCTTGGTCAACATTCGGGGTATGCCAAAAAAAACAAGAACGTGTCTCAAAGCTTATTGGGTGTGGGTGAGCATCCGGCCGAAGCGGCAGCTACAGCTACAGACACAGATACATTTACAAATATAGATACAGATACAGATACAGGTGACTCCAGCAAAGCGCGTTTCCGGCGGCATTTTGCATGAAACAACGTCACACAATTTAAATATTCATTAATTTTATATGAATCGAAATTCATGCAAGGCAAATCGAAGCAACCATTCTATAAATTTTACACTAGGCGCTACTGTATCTCTATCTGATATGTATATGTATCTGTATCTGTATCTCTTACTGTTAGAGGTAGCTGCAACTTTTGTTTTTGATTTTGTTTTGCTTTTCAAATTAAGGTTGGCTTTCCTACTATTTATGTATATGCATGAGCATGTGTATGTGTGTGTGTGTGTGTGTGTTTACATTTGAGATTCAATAAAATTATTGGGCGCGTCGCTATTCGAGCGTTAACAAATATTATTGTTCAATTTTGCTGTTATTGTGATTATAAATTTTCGTATGTGTTGCTTGTGTAAACAGCGACAACAACAACAACAACAGCAACAACAACAGCGGCTACACAGCAACAGCAGCAACAGTAACAACGACAATGGCAACAATTTAAGGTGCAGCTTCTAAATTATTGTGCAGGTGATTTTAAACAGTTTTGTTTGTTGTTTCTTTTGGATGATTTTCGATTTTAATATCGGAAATACTAAATTAAATATAAAAAATCGAAAATCGAAAATAACAGCAACAACTTGATTGATTTTCTTTGTGCCAACAATTGTTTAGCTCGGGGTCGAGCAATCAGAATGATCACATCCCACAAACCAGCAGAGCTACAGATACATTTGTATTTGTCTATGTAGTTAACTAGATACATATGTACATAGCTAGAGTGTAATCGAAAACCAGCAATAAACAATAAGAAATAAATGTAATTTACATAACAATGAATTTAGGCTTTTTTTAAAGTTCCAGTTGAATGGTTAAATGTTTTATGTATTATGTCAAAATGAGAATTTCTGATACGAGTTGTTACGAATTATTTCTTCATTATTTATTCGACTATCATTACGAGCAATTATAGAAGGCAAATATGTTAAGACTAAGCTAGAGGTTGTAATATAAATAAATATATGAATTATGAATATCAATTTAAGTTACAATTTAATTTAATCAACCAGTATTTGCAATTTTACAAAAATCTATGGAACATTAATATTAAAACCCTAGAAAAACTCTTAAAAGAGAACAAATTATTTTTAAAATATTATAATAATAATAGCAATATCTGATGGCGAAATAAACATATGTCCAAGTAAATCATATATAACACTGTTCTGCAAACGTTTCACAACACTGAAGAAGCGTCTTGCTCTTACAATACCAATAAGCCAATTAAGCAACTTTGTGACTGATTCCTCGTTGATTCCAACAAATAATTTGGCCATTTAGCGCGAAAAGCCATCAAAGAACAGTGAGAAGACAAGCGCGGGAGCCCGGAGAACAGCTTGAGCAATCACCCGGTGGAATCTCAAAAAAGTTCAAATAACTTGAGAACTGTAACAAATCATTGCCGTTGTCAACACCATAAATGCGATCGTTTATGAAACATAATTTGATCGGGGCAAATGCTTCGCTGACGTTGACAACGCGCGAATTCGACGAGATGTCCAGAGATAAATGAATGATAGGCGAGATGTGTGGTGTGCGGGGGGGAGGAGTGGGAATAAAAGTGGTAAGAAAAAAGTATTAAGTGCGTGCGGCGTTGGCTTTTGAAAGACCGCCCGAGTGTGGCCCGAAAAACTCAATTCAAAAATTGGCTTTCTTCAGGCCGATGCCAATCTCCGAGGCCGTTGCTCGTTTAGCGCTCATTTGTGGCCAAAATGGCAAGGCAAGGCTGTAGTGGAAATTGTTGTTGTAGTTGTTGGGCTGCTGTTGTTGTTGGTTGTTGGTTGTTGGTTGTTGCTGGTTGTTGTTGCCACCGTTATCGTGTCGAGTTGGTGTTGACGACGTCGACGACACATAAATTGCGATTAAAATGATTAATGCTCAACGCACGGCGCAATGTTAATTGCCACGACTTCAACCTCCAAACGGGCAGAGATCTCAGCTTCAGCTTGAGCTTGAGCTTCAGCTTGGAGCTGGTCTCTGTCTCATATCTTGGTCTATGGTCACTCTCTTCCAACTATTTGTTGTAGCTGCTGCTGCTGCTGCTGCTGCTTCTGCTGCCTCTGCTGTTGCCAGCTATTTGCATAAATTTGTTTTGACGCTTGTAATGAGCTGTTTGTGGCATTTTCACTGCCCCTATCGAAAAACTTTTATCGGCCTCAAGTGTTGGCCCGGGCCAACAATAATTTCCATGTTCGTTTTTAATGTTTTTCTCGTTGCTTCTTTTTTCTTCTTTTTTTGTTTAACATATTTAAAATTATTATAAGCCTCAGCTCAGTTGGCTCGGCTAATCGCCACTCGCACATCTTGCCCCATCATCGAACTACAAACGGAAGTTGCCGCCGCACCGCTTACAGCTCTCTCCCCCTCAGCCCAGGGAAGTACAATTTTGGGACACATCTGTTGATCTTATGAATGTAGAAATCGTCTTTAAGGGGCACTTAATTGATGCTACTCACAAAATGTGTTCAATTCTCTTATAAATAATATGAATATGCTAGAGAAAATGTTGAGTTTTATTCAAATTGTACACTTAGATAGTTAAAGGAAATCTATCGAATTGTATGGCAATTTTTTCTTAGAAATGGGTTTATCTATTTATCACTTATACTCTTAACTAGAACTAATATATTCAATACTAAATATTTTTATTTTGACAGACAGCACTTACAGCTCTAAGGCAAAACATAATTAAATGGTTATGATACTCAATGTTTAATATTTATATTTGCATCAATCATCAATTTGCTGTGGTAATTAAATAGTTATTAATGTTCTCGCTCCTAGCAAGGCATCAAGTAAGAGTTACCTGACTCTTAGACAGACTTACACTATTTGCAAGTAGTTCCTATTAAAATCAACTACAGCATCTTGTTAGATATATCTCAAAACGGGGGAATGGAACGAAAGCCTTTTACGGCAACACATTTTATTAGTTGGGACTCTTGTAGTTTTGGCCACTTGTAAATGAGTAATAATAATTTAAGTGCGATCTAAGACTTCAGCTTAAAGAAGAACTTGCCTCGATGAGATTTACAGATTTATGGCCAACTAATTCGCTTTGCATGTCAATCGAACTAAAGAGGAAAGGAAATAGAACTGCTGATTGGGCCAGTTAAGGTTGAGGCTGATGTTGATGTTGATGTTGATGCTGATGTTGATGTTGATGTTGAGCAGAAGCCAGACTCTTGATATTCTAAAAACTTTTATATTATATTAAAATTTAACGAGGCTGCCATAAATCTTCACTATAAAGCAGGCAATTCAAATTTCACAAGTGCTGGCAAAAACAAAAAGCAGCAACGTGCCGCATACGGTTGCATTGGTCTCTGTTCTCGCTGCATGTGGATGACAGTATTGGCGAGGGTTGGTGAGGGGAGTTGCGACGTTGACGACGACACGTTTGCCACTGAAATTGATCCAGTTGCAGCAGTTTTGCTGCGGCTGTGAATGCCTCGAATCGCTGGAAATGTTTCATCATTGGAACAAGAGGCAGAGTGTGGTGACAAGGGGAGGCCATAATTCTTGTGCTAAAAAGCCAGAGAGCAGCGCTCAAGCATTGGCAAAAACCGCTGAGCGATGGCCATGTCAGCAGCCCGATTCCGACTCCGACTCTGAGTCCGAGTCATAGCCAGAATCCGCAGTCCAAGTGCGATTTAACCAAATGGGTAAACACGGCCCCAAAACTGGTCAGCGACTGGCCAACTGGGCAACTGGCAGCGGGCAACTTGCAACTTGCAACTGGCAACTGGTCGCTGGTCGCTGGCCGCGTGCGTCGGCCTGACAATAGGCGAAATATCATCGAAAACCATAAAAAACTGACAGCACAAAAAGAGGTGTTGACACATTGATTTATCTGGCATGCTACTGTGCACAGCACAGATGAGATCTCTTGGCTCTCGATGCTCCTGACTCGAAAGTGGCAAGGATAAACGAACGGTGGCAACATCAGCGCGGCGGCGGAAACCGTTTTTAGATGGATGGATTCATATGCGAATGTGGCTTGCAACATTTGATACGCAAGGCAAGGCGGCAACAATATCATAACCATATGAGAAACAATGGAGCTCATTCAGCATTCAGCAGATCGTCTGCATCTAACGCTTAGTGTGGGAGAATGTCAAGACTGCACTGCGAGAAATGTACAAATAATTAGGCAATTACGATGACAATGATATCAAATTAAATCAATGCAAGAGAAAATAAATAAATTCATTGTTTTGTGTAGAAAAATAGTAAAGAAGGTAAATAAAATATGTTAAATAATTAAAGTAAATAAAATATATAAAATAAATTAATTAAATAAAAAATTTTAGAGAAGTAAAATATAGTAAAAGAAATAACATAGACTATATAAATAACGTAAATAAAATATATTTTAAATCAATAAATATCTCTGAAATATATTTCTAAGAATTGCGTAATATTTTTAAAAATAAAAATTAAAATTTCGAGCAACATTATAATTAATATTTGGATTTGATTTAATATTATTTAAAATTTCAGCATAATTATAATTATACGAATAGTTAATGTACTATTTAACTTACTTCAATTTAAATTTTCAATTATAAATTTGAATAAAATTCTTAATAATGTTTTTGAATTTGATTTTCTCATATTTGTTTAAACAAAATTATATTATAATTGGTTTATAATATGAATTTTCCCAGGAAGTATTTTAAAATTAATTGTTACCTATTGTTTATCACAAGCATTTAATTTTTCCAGTGTATAATTGTCATCCCCTGCTCGTCCAGTCTTATTCCGTTTCATCCTTATGACAATCTTCGCTTGCAAGCAGTCGATCCATTTAAGCCACTTAACTGACGCACACACACACACACACACACACACACACACACACACACACATACACATACACACAAACACATACAGAGAGACTGCGGCTGAGTTGGCTTTCGATGGGTCAGCGCGATATGTTTTTGGACTCAAAAACGTTACCAATTTAAAAATTCCAAATAAAATATAAATTGACCAAATTAATATTGGAATACATGAAACAATTCTGGGAGAAAAATGTTCACATTTTTCTCGTTCTTCTCATCGTTGTCCTCGGTCCGACTTTTTCAGTCTCTTTGTTTGTATTTTCGGATATTTGTGTGTTTTGTTTTTATCTCTACTTGATGCAATGCTTGGGCAGTTGTTGGTTTTGAGTATTCGAATTCGTATTTGTATTCGTGTTTATATTCGTATTGCTTATCCTTAGTTGCATTCAAAATCAAAGTCAGTCGAAGGTGCCACCGGCCCCTTTTTGCGGCAAGCCCAAGACTGTGGCAGCTTTCGAAACTTGCAAAATGCTCAAAAAACAAAATCAGAAGAAATCGCTGCCGGGCGCTGTAGAAAAATTAAAAGGCAAAACGGAAAATAGAAAATGGAAAACTTTAAAATGGGATTTTGTTGCTGCTGCTTCTGCTTCTGCTGCTGCGGTTAAAAGAGGCGACAAGGCATGAAACCAGTAAATTAAAGCAAAAGGATAAAGTTTAATTGGAAAACTATTTTTTGCCAGGCCCCCGTTTGCACCACTGACTGCTCATTCTGCTTCTACTCACTCTCCCCTTCCCACTGCCCGGTTCCCTCTCCTGTCTGAGTTCTTTAATCTGCTTACCTTTAGTTTTCTTAATTTCATCCATTCTGTCGTGGCATTATACTATTCACGAGTCTAAAGACAAAAGTTTCGCTTCAATTTCCGCTGCCAATATGACTGCAGCTAACAGAACTCCTTTCCTCTCATACACACACACACTCATACTTGTTCGCTTCTGACTGTGTATAAATATGTGTGTGTGAATGAATTTTAGCAAATGAATAGAAATTAAGTTTCGTTGCCGCTTGAGCGCTTCTCCAAACTACTGCATTGCCACTGGCATCCAACAGCCTCCATTTACCCCTCTGCACCCCTCTCTCACCAGTCATCTTCGCTATAGCCAACCCCAAGGCAGGTGAGAAAATAGCGTTATTGTCGAAAAAGTTTAAAATATGCCTCCTTTTATAAAATTTAATGAGAAAAGTTGGAGATATAAATTTTTGTATGCGGTAAATTTATTTGCTCAATGCAACACGAATCACAGCGTGAACAAAGAGTGAGGTGAGCGGAGCGTCGTAAAGTTACACAAAGTTACACCTGTCTTAGGATTGATTCGACTGGAATATACTTCAAATTGTCCGCTAATGAATTCGTATATTAATTCATAGTTTATTTCATCTTTTCGGTTCGCAAAACAACTCTTCAATTTTCAACTGAATGATAGCTTTAAGAGTTTGAGAATATGCGAAGGAAATATAAACAATTACTGAAGCAGAAACAAGGAATCATAGAAGAAAGTTGATCTAGTCTAATTTACAGATAATATTGCAATTAAAAATGTATTTGATCAATACGATTAACTAACTTCTTACACCCGAGTTACTTGTTTAATAAGCCCGTCTCATTCATCTTAAGAGAAAGAGAGAGATATACCTCGGACGATAGAGAAAGGGTATAAAGAAAGGGAGGCTTGGGGAGTTTAATATGTGTGCGTGCCTGTTTGGTTTATAGATTTCACTTTGTGATAAAAGTTTTGCATTCATTTCAACGTAATTCATTTTCAATTCAGATTCTGTTTTTATTTTTGCCAAGCGTCAAGTACGTGCTGCAACATGTGGCTGCAACAACAATAGTCACAGTGCTACAATATCAACAACAAACAGCAAAACAAGTACACTTACGTTTAGACATAAGTGCGCAACTTTAAGTTACCCTGTAGTACATGTTTAAATAGCGAACTGATTGAGAATTCTGATAACTCTTTTAGTCTCAGAGAGAGGGAACCGAAGAAGATGGAATTAAGAACAAAGAACTCGAAGTATAGAGAGAGTAAAGGATACACCCTTTTTCCCTTACAATCCATTGAACAGGGTATAAAAAAGAGAGAGCTAAACAGTTCGGCCCAGTGGCGTGAATATTGCGGGAATTATGAGGAATTGTGTCTAGGCTAGGCACTTGGCCAAAATGCAAATTGCCAATCTGTACACACACACACATACACACACGCGTGCATGGGACACCCCCTTGCCCACTGCTGTTGTTGCATGTTGCAGAGCTCATAAATATGCATTGCAGAGGCGACTCTATTGTTGCCCTGTTGTTGCTGCTGTTGGCCGCATATTAGTGGCAAATATTGTTGACCATAATAAAAACCACATTGTGAAAATGAAAATTTTCATTTATGTGTTCATCCTACATAGACTTTGCTGCACTTTCAGCCCTGTTGATTGTCATGCAAATCAGTTGACAATTGCACTTTTGCAGTCTCTTCCATCGGCGTAACCCATAACCGAGACAAATAAGTCGACAGTTTGGATCTATACAACAGTTACAGCAAATTTATATTTGTAATGAAAAATGTGAAAAACAACTCTTGAAATATACATTAAAATGGTATTTCATAGTGGTTAGTTCTATATTAATTCCATTATAAAAGGAACCTATCAGTTGGCTGTGATATAAATGCCAATGATGTGTAAGTTTTCTGCCTAGAAATGTTTATAACTGTTTATTCATCCATCAGTTTCTGACATGCTCTACTAGTTTCTAATACAATATCATATACCTTTGTCATTTAGGAGTCATTCTCTTTTATTTAAACCACAATAACTGGCTTGAATCACGGCTGACTTGGTCAAGTTCAGTGAAAGCCATTCGTTTTCCAACACATTGACTGCTTATCATGCAAGACATACAGTTATAACTGTCGCATAATATATCAAAAATAGTTATGATTGCGTTCAATGGGACTTTGGCCAAAAGCCCAGTCCCAGCCACAGTAACAGCTACAGTCCCAATTCCAGCCCCAGTTCCAGTTTCGTGTCCGAGGCAACATGTCTGCAGGGAGCGGTGGCTCGAGCCTGCTCGGAATTTGATTTGAGTGTGGCGAGTAATCATGAATTTATGATTTAAATGCATGAATATGATGATGATTTTGGAGTGCTGTTTGGAGTGCTTTATGTGGGCGCGACGAGGCTACCGTAGCGACGTGAGCCGAATTGCTTGATTACGATCGATATGAAATATGAAATTCGATTTTATGGCTTTATATGTGTCGTGTTATGAGTACGCGAATACACGACAGCCCGCACCTGTAATGCATATAATGAGGCTATAATTTATAGAGACATAAATTAATATTATGCCCCGAATCTGAAGTGTAAACAAATATGCAATATACTATAAGGAACCGCGCCCAGATTGAGTAAAAGATATTGAACTATTTGAACTAACTATATTGAACTATTGGAAATTATATTGTATTTATAATGCTTTGTGTTTATTACAATACTGAGAATTGTAAGTTAAAACTTCATTAATAGTTCATATTGAATTGATTTTCTTGTTTATTTTAATTATAAGAATCTTTGTAATAAGAAACGAGTATTTGTGTTTTGATTTGTTAATATTTTCCTAATTTTGATGCGCATCTAATCACTCTAAGATAATCGAACTAAAGTTAACTCATTCCACTTTGCTTTCGGCAGTTTAGCTGTATGACAATCTGGCTAAGAGTTTTCTCTATCTATCTCAATCTGTTTCGATTACATTAGACAAATGTCAGGCCACTTTGGCTGCAGGACAATGCGCCCTTTGGCCCATTGTTGGAACTTTTATGGTTCGCATGGCATGGGCGGGGAGGCGGGAGGGATTGCGTTGATTTGGCTCTGCTCAAAAGTGTAATTGAACCTCATTGAGCGACCTACGCTTCGATATGTATAGAAATGTGTGTACAATTTTTGGGACTGCAATAAACAAGGAGTTCTCTTCAACCACTGAACCACTCAAAATCACTGCGAACCACTGAGATTTGCAATTGCCGTCTTACACAATGCAGGGCTTTCATACTTTTATGCTTATTGCCTGAAAGGAATATGATATTCCACCCACCCGGTTGACATTTCAATTTATTTCGCCATAAATAAAGCAATCGATTTCAATGTTGAACCCTTTTTGCCCCATTTCGCATTCACATTCACAATATTTTGCCATTGATGGGCTGCAAACGCCCGATCCATTAATTATACGCCCACTTCACAAAAGCAGGCAGGAAAAGTCAAAATATTGACAGCTTAAACTTCTTTCATCCTTCTTTTTTTCCATTTTTCCTTTGCCTTTGCCGTTGCCTTTCTCTTGCAATTGTATTGGACTCTTCTGCCTCTGTTGGAAGAGTCTGCGTTCGAATTGGAGTCCGAGTTCGAGTTCACGTCCACATCCATGTCCACGTCCTTGTCCTGGTCCGTTTCCTTGCCTGAATGCGACTTGCAATTATTCAACGACAATGGCAGCTCTGGTAACAATCGCCCAAGGATTCGCAATAGGAAATGCGGAAAGAAATATCCTTTACTCATATCCGTTTATCATTTTTGACCTTCTGCACCGTTTCGTAGCAATCTATTGTGGAACCCCTCGTAATATTGTTGAAACTCACCTCGTCGAGTGCCCACATTGTGGGTCAGTTTCATTGGTGTGGGAGTTGCCTTCTATTTAAGTTATTGTTTCGCTGCACAACATTTATGAGTTCCAGCCTTACGTCCTGTTTTCTGCTCCTGCTCTTGTTCTTCCTCTTCCTGAGCACTAATGAATTATTATGGCTGATGCCTCACGCCTTCTTCTCCGATGCCTTATGCAATGCTAGCTGAAATTATTAAATGGCTCGGAATGAATGATTTAATGACCCTGCCTCAGACATAATTGCTGCCTCCATAAGGAGTGACTAAGAGGGAGAAGGGTTGAACCAAAAGGGGTTGAGTTATGCAATCCAATTGCAATTCTAGTTGAATGCTTAAAGTCTGACACACTCTGTGTGTTTTTGGGTATCTTTCAGCTTCTTTCCAAAGTCACGAAGTGCGCATAACAATTTCCAAGCAATATTCTCAAAGCAAAGCCAACACGGATTTCTTCACACCCTGCGGCAAGTCCTGTCCTTGATGTCCTTTGACACTTTCATAAAAATCATATGCCATGTTTCGACACAACACCAAAAGTGCAGTCCGAGTGTCTTTTCTCGGACTCTGACTCTGTGTCTGTGCTTTGTTTTTGTTTTCTATGCTGTTTTCAAGTTCATTTTAGATACACCCCCCTTGGGAGTTATCACAATCACACTCCACTACCAAGTGGGGGCACTGACTGTGACGGCAATTCGCCAAATGGAAATATTATTGGACTGCATATAAAGAGAATTTTATTTGTGGCCCGTTCGTGTTGGTCTGCCCGCTCTGCCCCTCTCTGCCACACACCACACACCCAAAGATGGACCATGACTTTAGCCGGGTAATAGACACGTCTCGCTCTTTCACTTCTTTTATGTACACAAAACCGAAAAGATGTTTTCTAAGTACAGACAAGCTTATGGAATATTTGCCAATAAACCAGTTTAGATACTTGGTAAGGAATTCCGTAGTAACTGCTGTGATTACAGATTCTAGCTAGATTAATATAGATTGCGTTATTGAAAGATCTACAAGTTTAAGCATTTATATGTCTCTTACATTTCTTGTTTCATACTTAAACTGATGTCATACTGAGAGGACAGAGAGTTGGTCTGTTTTCTATAACAATTTCTAAAAAATTCATTCAGTTTCCTTCTTTTTAAACTCTGTTAAGAAAATATTCAAAATGCGCAAGACTTTCATTACGAATGGAAGTCTTATTGTATAATTTATACAATTTAAATTTAAGCCGACTTCCCTCTTCCCTTTCGAGTTTAACTAATGCCACAATCCTTTGATTTTATTTGAAACAATATGCCAATTTTTCAAATCGTTAATTTTACGAAATATGTAAATCATTTATTCAACTGTAAACTTTTCCCACTTTTGACAAAGAAACCTGTGCCCGATGACAGCACATAAAAATCGAGGGGTAAAGACAACAAAAAAATGAGCAACAACCTTTTTTACAATTCAGCAATTCGATCGAATAGCGAAACCTACGAATTGGAATTGTTATTAAAAAAAAAAGAAAAGTAAAATATCCCTTTTTGGTTTGCTTCCCATCCCCAAAACCGAGTCTGCTTGGGTTGGATATTGAATGGATCCACAGCAGCAATGGCGGCAGCAGCCCAATCGCAGCAAGAAATTATCATAAAAATCGCGCAAACTCCGTGCGTGACTTTAAAGTCAGTGGAAAGATGAAACTGAGATGAGGCGAAATGGGTTCGGGTTTCGTTTCTTGGGTTACTTTTTGGTGGTTGCTTTTGGCAACTTTTTAATATTCCCGTCATACGCATTGTCATTTTTGTTGTATTTGATTTTAATACGAATTTCACATTTTACAATCAAATTAATTGGTCACGCTGCCGCAGGATTACATCCTGGCAAGGACTGCGACAACGACAACGACAACGACAACGACAACGACAGCGAATGGCTTAAACAAACAAACAAGTCGTTGTCGTTGTCGCTGTCGCTGTCGTTGTTTGGCAAGGGATGCATCCCAGCAAGATCTGAGGAGTAAGGATGAAACAGAGCGGGAAGGAAGGCGGGATGATTGTCATTGGCTGCATTTGACGCTCCGTCGCTCGGTCGCACGTGAGTCTGTCGAAGCGACGCTAATTTATGCAAATATTTACTCAGATGGAGACCCGGAACAGCGGCAGTTAAATTAGTTCCACGATATTTATTATTTTGTTAGAATTTTGAATATTTAATTTCGCTCGATTTGCGCCGCCAAATCCAAATTTTAATGCCCTTCGCATTGTGCTGTATCGTGCTGAGCCTCCAAATTAATTTGTAATTCGTTGGCAATTTGACAGATGAATTATCGGCAACGGCTATTAGACATGCCCGTCACTACTAAACGCCTCGATTTATGTGAGAATCAATTTGCATTTACTCGTACACACATCCATCCATACATAATAGGCTCTAGCATAATCGTATCATCATTCCATAACTCAACTTGGCCCCCCTGCCTGCCTGTTTGCCTTACCTTCCATCACATGGGCGCGAGATCAAAGCTCCGAAGCTGTGATGCCCATAAATTTCAGGATTCTGTTCTTGAGAACTTCAAAGTGAATTCATTGTAAATTTAAACATCATACTAAAGCTTGATTAGATCTGGCCAATGTGATTCTAAGCCAATGTCTAATGAAGATGCATCGATAAACGCCACGGGAAACCTCCCAAGTGCACCTGAGTACCTGTAACAACTTATAAATAGGTGAGAGCACTTGATAGAGTTTCGTATTATAGATATGTGCATTTAATAAATAAATATTTATATTAATAAAGTGAAGTATTTATTATAATACATATTTTATACTATTATTATAAATATATATATATTTAATTTATTATTTATTTATGGAGAGAGCGGTTGATAGAGTTTCGTATCGTAGTTATGTGTTTTAAATAAATAAATATTGATATAAATAAAGTTGAAGTTATAGTAATAATATATATTTTATAATATACATAAAAATATATAAATTAAATTTATTATTCATTTATTTTTTATTATATGTATTTATTAATTTAACTTGTATATTAATTATTTATTTATAATAACGTATAAAAGGAGACTGCAATTAATAGAGTTTCGAATTAGTATATAATAAATAAATATTTTTATTTAAAAAAGTGGAAGCTATAATTATAATATATATTTTATGATGTTAATATATATACATATTAATTTAATTGATTAATTATTATGTATTTTATTATTTAACTTGAATATATATTATTTATTTCAAATAACATACAAATTAAAATATCATTTGAAGGAGTTTCATATTGTAATAAATATATATATATGTATATATATATAATCAATAAAATATAATTAATATATAATTAATTTATTATTCGATTATTTATTTTTATACTTATTATTCATTTATCTTGTAGATTTATTAACTATTTATAATATATTAATAAAATAGATTAAACTTTAAATTTATATAATTATTATACATAGTAAATATAAAATAATTAATTATTATTGATAATACATTATTATTATTATAGCATACATTTATTCTATTCTATAATTTTAATTCTATATTTATTAATTATTTATAATAATATATTAAATACAGGTATTTTAATATATTCTCAGATCTATTCTTTCATTCTTTGGCATTGAAAATGGTAGCTTTAAGCTTTATAACTTATGTTCTATTCGTTTGGCATTTTGACAAAGTTTCAAGAGTATAACCTAAAATTTTTGGAATATTAGAAATTATGTTCTCATATCTAAAATATTTAAATATCAATTGATACGATTTCATTTTAACTTTGACAATAACGTCTTCATTTATCACTGAATGTTAATGAAATTTGTAGAATAATTTATCAATTAGTTAGCGAAGATTGAATACCAATATCTTTGTCATCTGAAATAAATTTATGCAATCCAAAATTTTAATTTAGCTGCAGGGTTTATAGCCAACTGCATGTTATAGTATACTTGAGTTGTAAGATGTTTACGCTTGTTTAGATGCATTGCCACTTGCCACAGTGCAACATAAACAAAATGCAATCAGGTTGCTCTTGTTATTGTTGTTGTTGTTGCTGTTGTTGCAGACACATGCGCTCCAATAAAAAAGGAAAATAGAAACATAAATCAGCCGATTAATATTTTATGAAGTGTATCTTTGTCTATGCCTGACTCCGGCTGTCGGGACTGGCGCATGAGATACTCGAGCTGCAGATACTCGAGATATCTACAAAGCTGCCCAGTGCCCAATGTGGGTGGGGTGGGTAAGGTGGGAGGCAGGGTGGCAGAGGGGCAGGGAGGTAGGGGTGGCAGGGCTGAACAAACGACTTCCCTTTGTTTACCATAAATTCGTTAATAGACGCTGCCGCGTGTAAACAAATCACTTAAACATTTTCAAATTGACGCCTGACATGATTTTTTTGAACGCAGCCGAACTTCAATATACATACACACATACACACACACACACACACATACACATACACATATGTACGACTCACATACAGATACATTCAGAAATGGAAGCGATAGATGGATATTTATTTAGTTGTTGAAGTACGGGAAGTATCACAAATTGTAAATCTACTTGTTGTTACACAGAAATTTTTTTCCTACGTTGTCAGCTGGTCTCTTCGGGAAAAAGAGTGAAAAATGAAAACGGAAAAGCTGAAAAAACTGAAAAACTGGCTCGCTGCCCAAAGCTGTAGTTGTATTGCTGCAACTGTGGCTGCAAGTCTGGTCCTGGACCTGTGCCTATGCCTGTGACTATGTCGCTGGCAATCAGCTAGACAGACCGGGACGGGACGGCTGACAACTCGGATTGCAATTAGCAATCAAGCATCGACGGCTCGCACCAAACCGATCCGCGTCCAAGTAAGACATTGGCGCAAACCAACAGCAGCAACAGCAGCAACATCATCAGCAGAAGTCGACGACAGCGAACAGCAAACATGAGCAAACAGTTCGGTAGCTAACGCAACAGATACAGATACAGATACAGCTGCAGATACAGATACAGCTACAGTAACAGGCTGCAGATACTTGTATCTGTGTCTGTATTAAGCGTAGTTAGAGTAAGCGCACAAGACACTCTCTGATTTTATGAAATACCCAATTAATTAGTGTCATTGCACATCCGCAGCCACATTAATTTATAATATATTCAGCTTTTTTTCCCCTTGTTCCTTATTCAACGGCGTCTGCCAGCTGCCAATACAATTCATTTGCGCCATATCACAGTCAGCTCCAGCTCCAACTCCAACTCCAACTCCAACTCCAACTCCTCTTCCCCAACCCAGTCACAATCCCATTCCCATACCCATTCCCACCCACATATGCCCACTGCCTGGCGGCCATCGGATGGATGGTAACAAATTGTTGGTCTGTTCCAGTGCCAAGGGCTTTCTCTCTCTTCAACTCATTCAATTCGTCAGTTCATGGTCTGTTCATAGTCTGGCCTGGTCTGTTTTGGCCTGTCTATCTGCCTGTCTGTTTGCCTGCACATTTCTTACTTTTTATGTATCTTTCTGCTTCGTTTTTTATTTGTAAACAATAATTTTTTACAATATTCCATTTAAAGTGAAGCTACAACTACAACGGCAACTACTGCATTGCTCTATTTTCTATATTTTTCTTCCCATTCTTCTTTACTGGAGTTGTTTACGTTATTAAATTTTTCAGCAATTGCCATAAGCGCTAGGTAAATATCATAAATATCATGCATCTTCAATAAGCAGCCAAAATGCATATCCCGTGGAGCCTGCGAGGCGCCTATTCTAAATTCAAATGTTTCTATAAAGCAGACAATTTCAAATAAGTTTGATAAAATATTAAACAAATCTTATTATAATTATATTAAATGCCACAAATAAATGCTTTTAGTTAAAAGCTGTTTTTTTAATAATATGTAAATAGAAACATTAGATAATAAGTTAGAACACATCTGAATATAGTATAAATCAAATTCTTATTACAGAATTCATTTCAAATAATACGCATAAGAGATTCTCATATTTCCCATATTTTCATTATTTTATCTAAAACTTAAATATTCCTGACAATAATATAACATTTTTCAGTGGCAAATTGTAGTTCTTCCAAGCATTTTCGTCATTAATTTATGAATAACCTGACATAATTGTTAATCTGAAATAATTTATATAATTTCAATATAAAATGTTCAAAATAAAATTAAATAACTACAATTGCTAAACATTCCTGAAGTTGATGTTGTTTATCTGTTATATGCATATAATATGTTTTATTTCTTTTGTTTGCAGATCATTTCGACGAATTGTAGATACATAAACTATACAATTTTCTGTATGATGTATATAAGAATTGCTTCTAATGTGCATACGAAAAAAGTTTGAGATTCCTAGGCATATTAAAAAGGCCATAAACAATTTAATGTGAGCGCTTGCGGCGGAGCGACAACTTTATAGTAGCAACTGGACAAAGGGAAAAGTGTGTGTGTGTGTGTGTGGGGGGGGGGGGCTGGTAAATAGTTTATGACGGCATAAATATTGTACTTACAGCGATTTGAATATACTTTCCATGAGCTGCTAATTGATATTGAAGACGATTGCCCCTTGGGAACTTTGGCGCCATAAAACCATAAGACAAGCAACCGCCGGGGGGCAGAGGCAACGATTGTGGCAATGTAGCAATGTGGCAGCGGTAACTTTTGACAATTTAATTGAGTTCGAATGGGCGAGGAAACACCTTAAGAAGGTAGCAGAAGCGATAAGTCAAGTTAAGTCAGAGCTTTGACAATTATTATTGCTCAACTGTCAGCGACAACGACAACAACAATTTTCATACACGAAGCAACAACAGGAACAACAACAAGGCAACGCAGCGAACGGCAATTAGCTTAAACGGTGTATGAGATACGAGATACACACGCTGTGGTAGTTGCTGTTGTTGTTGATGTTGTTGTTGTTGCTGTGGTTGTTGGCTGCGCATGCGCAGACGTGGCAGACACGTTCGTGGTGCGATATGTGTCGCCTCGAGGCGCCTCTGCTTGTACCTGGCTAACTTCTTCTTCTCTCTCTCTTTCCTTTACATTTCTCATAGATTTCAATCACGTTTCTAATGCTTTTTTATGACGTAAAATTGAACCTTTATTTATTTGTGCGACTCAAGTCTCTATCGGGGGTATATCAATCCATCCATCCATCTATCTATGTATCTATCTATTCATATGTATAACTATCTATTCACTGTGTTGTCTGTAATTTTAATTTGCCGCCGTCGCCAATTGGTTGACTGTCGCATTCTGGCAAACGTTTGGGAATTATAAATTTGTTAATTGCCAGAGTTGTCGCCTGAGTTGGCCTGAGTTGGTCTGAGTTGGCCTGAGTTGGATTGAGTTGGTCGGGGCCATAGAACGGATAGTTCTCCATTGTATGCTCATAAGACTAAAACATTTGTATGGCAAATACCAATGGAAAGCCAACTTGGCGTCTGACTTAATTAATGAGTTTGCCTCCGTTTGAACGTGCTGGGAAATTGTCACTCTATTTGAATTTTTCGGCTTCAATTCGATTCGATTCGCCTCGCTTCGCTTTCGGTTAGAGTTACGCACGGCCCCAGACTGAGACCACATAGCCGAGTGATTTGTGCCTCGACTCGATCATGGGAATTATTTTTGCAGTTTTATGCCTGCTGAATATCAATTTGAAATTATAAATTATGAGCTTATTACAACTCGCTCAAACTGGCCAAACTCACCAACTGTGCGTTGTCGTTCTCAAACCAATTTCATTCAGGTGCTAATTTGTTTTATCGTCCACGGATCTGTTAATGTTACGCATTTTTTTATATATATTTTTAATTGTAACTACAAGAGTTTTAATGCTCTCGTATCTACCATCAGTTTATCACTTTAAAAACCAGTTTCGTGTTTCAGCCAACGCATATTAATCATTTGATTCACTATCAATATTCATAGTTCTGGAAAGTCATTAAGCTTACCCATCGGATGTTTATCTATGTTGATCTTTAATAATTTTACATTGATCGAGGTAAAGTTATCAGTTGTACTTTAGACACGACTATCAAGGTTTATAAAATAATAATAATAATAATAATAATAAAATAGATTCAATTAAGTATAGTTGAAAAATAGACAGATTCAAGCCGTAATATAAATTGATAAGCTTTAATGGAACCTTAAATATATCAATATACAAACACAAAGAACACTGGAGAAAATAGTACAACATATCTGGTAAGTTGCAATAAATCTTGTCTTGGAAGAGAATCTACAGGAAGAGGATTCTTTAAGCCCACAGATAAATTCGTGGTGCTCTCGATTACTATTAGTTATTAACTATTCACTATTGTAAATATTTATATAGGCCTCAGATTCCTCTATTAATTCTTCACAATGTGTAATCAAATATTAATTTAAATATCCTTTATCTAGAATCTATATATATATATTAAAAATAACAAACTTTGTAGATATCATTTACTTATTTTATTATTATATATATTATATTCGCTTATACATATTCTACTATTTTCGTATAAGTGCAAAAAGAATCGCACAGATACAGCAAAGGAATTGACTATACACCGAAGCTGATACTTGTCTACTCTTTATACACTTCTTTAGATGTGCTTATCAGCATATGCAGCCGGGTTTACCTGCGTCGTTTAACTCATTTCATTTTGGCCTGATGACCACTTGGCCACCGTCACCGGAACATGCGTCATCTTTGGCGACACTGGCGAGACGAAAACGAAGACGAGGACGAAGACAGAGGCGAAGACGAAGGCGAAGGTGACGAGGGCTACAAAAAGCAGCAAGGCCACAAAAAGACTCTGCTGCGACTTGCGATGGACTGGGATCAACTGGGTGTCATCTCATGTCTGAGTTTGAGTCGGAGACGAAGTCTGAGACTGAGTCTGAGGCTAAGGCTGACTCCGTTTGTGTGTCACCTTATCAATATTTTCCGTCAAGTAATTTATTGTATTTTTGCTTGTGTCTGCTTCCTTGTGGACCGCATCGTCCTGCTGACAACCCAACGAATGCTCTAACAATCCCATGCCCCTGCAACTGCCCCTTCCACAACCCAATGCCTTCCTGTGCCGCATGTGTCGTTCATGTCGCAAGGTTTCTTACCACGGTTGTGTTTGTGTGTGCGCGTGTGTGTGTGTGCGTCTGTTTGGACATTTGCTTTATGTCTTGTCACATTTTTATGGCAGTGCCGCCTTATGGCATCGATTTTTATTCTTTTTCCTTGGATAAAATTATATATTTTCCCTTTTATTATTGGGATAGGAGAAGTAGACCCGATGCTATAAACAGCAGCTAACCTAGGGGCATGCGCCTTGGCCTTTACTTTGGTATCTTTTTGTCTTTGTGGCAGTTTAATGCATTTTTAAAGAACCTCAAATTTAATAGACTCCAACTCCATCTCTCATTTCCATCTCCATTTCCATTTCCATCTGTGTCTCAGCACAGGTATTAGAACTGCGCCCTGAGTAAAGTGTTAATGTTACCAAAACATTTCTAACACAGAGAGACATAAAACTCTTTTCATTGTTTTCAATTAAGAAAGTTAATTATTTGATTATTATCAGCATTAATTGCAGTTGCTCGCTCTTATTTCCTACCATTTTTAATTTCAGCATTCGTTATTCACTATTCACTATTAACTATTCATTATTCACCATTCAGTATTCCGTGCAGTTTAATGATATTTCTATTTCTATACCATCATTCCATCAGATCTTTAATCACACTCAATAGAAACTTGAAAATACAACGAAAATAATATATTTAAATGCCGAGTTAGATTATTTAATTGATTTCTGTCCTTTTGATATACGACTTTTACATGGAATTTGATTCAGAGTTCCCTCTGCACCTGACAAGAGGAACAGGTTGATCAAAGTGCTGATTGAACAAATGCAATGCTGCATTTGAAAATATATAATATATAATCAAATGCAAATGAATGAATTTAAACACTAAATGTATTCCCATTTTTCAAATGAAATAAAAGAGTTTTTATTAGTTTGCAGTATGGATCAAAAATGTAAAACGAAATGTGAGTGATATTTAAAGCTACATAAGATACAAGATTGATATGTTCTTGATACTGTTTAATAGCATGACGATACATTGACTGGGTGCATATTTTATATATATTATATTATATATTTATATTATATTTGTTGTATATGAAAAACCATACAATTCTAATGTAATTTATATTTTCTTAACTTTATTTTGACTACCGATGTTTCTACAGAAATAGTCTGAATTCTCTAACCCATATATCTGCCTTTCCTGAATGTTATAATTTACTTCAACTGTTAATTCTTAATAAAAATCTTCTTCAAAGTCATATTGAAAATATGAATAATACATCGATTCAACTGGGGAGGACTTAAGGAGAGATTTGCCAAGTTCAAAGAGTCTCTTACAACGACATTTCTGCTGCACACACATCCAGCTGGAAGTGCCACATATTACACTTACCACAGGACACTCTTAAAGCTCTGTGTGCCACCCCTGCTGTTGGCCCCCCCCCACGTGTTGGGGGGTAAGCTACGCTTATCCAGCTCCCAGTGCGAGACTAGCATTGATTTCAGTTGCCGCCAACAATTTGTCATAATCATAAATCATTTCAGAGCGCTAAATCCGACGCCTAATGCAACCCAAGGACGATGAACAATGGCCAAAAGAACAGCCGGAAATCAGCGCATATTTCACAGCAGGATATTGGCCTCTAAATTGCCCCGCAAAACATAACGGCCCCGCAGAAAGGTCTCTCCCCTCCCGACAAATTGCCAAAAATATTGTCAGATATATATAGATACATATACATATCTATATGTTCATTTATATGTCTGCATATATATGAGTTTCAATTATATGAAGCTCCGCACAAAAGTTGTTTGCACATATGTCGTATCTCATCATATTATTTGTCAGGACGCGCACGAAGTGAGGCGCATCCTTTTGTCCTGCCCCCTGTGCAGGACAGACAATTGTCCACACACTCACCCACCCAACCACCCAACCACCCGCCGCACATTTAGTGGTGACAAAGTTTTACAAAAACTGCTGAAAATGTTTGTGTGTGTGTGGAAATGTATCTGAAAAAGGGGGCAGGATTTTTCAGCAGACAACCTGTTCCACACCCGCACACACAATGCAATTAATTGTGACAAATAATTTATGAAATAAATGTGAATGTGTGTACATGTATGTGTGTACATGTATGTGTGTGTGTGGATGTGTGTATGAGTGTATGTGTGTACATATAAAAATGAAAAATCCATGTATGAAGGCATGGATAAATGAAGGATATGACAAGCATTTCCAATTTAATGCTGATATGCTGTCCTTGGGGTTGCTAACCGTTGATGTCTTTCTATCTCTTGTGCTGCCCCTCGCTTAACCCCTTTTTAGGGTTGTCAACCACATTCAAAGGTAAGAGTATGAGTATATAGACTTATAGTCGGTATGACTGAGTGGCATTTGAGCTTGTTTCGCACTTTGTCCTGCTGTCAGGCATAGGGAATTCATTTGCCACCCAGTTGTGAGTTACCAGCCAGACCTTAGACCTTAAACAAGTTGCCCTTGGTTCGGGCCCCTTGCAAATTGCTACTCAAATTTCATGCAGAACTAACTGTAGGGGTTTCATATAGCCAAAAGATAAGAGTAACTTGCATACTTAATTATAGAAATGTGTTAATTGACTTATTAAAATATGAAAGTTAGCTATTGACTGATTGATTGAATTTCTCTAAGTAAATGCATTTATTAAATAATTTAAATTGTTAAATAATTAACTTTACATTTAATTTAATTTTATATAAAGTTTTTACTCTATTTAACTTTATTAATTAATGTCAGTAACTATGGCAAATTATTGTAAATGAAGAGCTCAATTATAGAAGTGTGTTAATTGACTTATTAAATTATGAAACTCAGTTCTTGACTGATTGATTGGATTTCTGTAAGTAAATAAATTTATTAATTAATTAACATAGTGTAATAGTTTACTATAAATGTATTTTGTTAAATAATATTACTATACTTAATAAATGTTTGCTGTTGCCAGTAATTATTGTAAATTATAGTAAATGAAATACGTAAATACATATATTAATTAATTTAAATTGGCTTATATACATTTATTATATAAATTAATGTTTATTATCAATGTCAGTAGATTATTGTAAATTATATAAAAAAAAACTCATTTATATATATTTATTAATTAATTAAAATTGTTTAATAATAAACTATATATTTATTTTAATTTTATTTAAAGTTTTTACCATATTTTAAGTTTTTAATTAACATCAGTAATTATATTGAATTATAGTAAATGATGAGCTCAATTACAGAAGTGTTTTAATTGACCTATTAAGTTATGAAACTCAGTTCTTGGCTGATTGATTGGATTTCTATAAGTAAATACATTTATTAATTAATTTAAATTAGTTAATAATTAACTATAAATATATTTTAATTTTAAAATAAAAATTTACTTAAAAAAAACATTAATGTAAGTAAATTTTTGTAAATTATAGTAAATGAAGCGAATCACATTTCGCTCAGTTCACACGACTAACCAAAGCTGGTTTTAAATATTTACAGACAGAAAACGAACCCCACTCACTCAATGAGCAACACCTTATGTTCAATTTCAGAGCACAGACACCACCCAACAAACAACGAACAACAATGAGCAGGCAACACTTCAACATTGTCAGGGCTGGAACCAGTTGATTGTCAGTTGAAAATCTCTTTATGACATATTTTGATATTTATTTATTATCTTGTCAGTGTGATTTGCAACAACATAAGCTACTGCCACACCCCCTCAGCATGAGCATACGCACCCCGACCGCAGTCAGGACCCTTCTTCCCATTCCCTGTCCGACGAGGGGTGCGAACAGCAAAGGACTCACTTGTCGCGTGTCGAACAGACAAAGGCAAACAAAAAGCTGTCAGCAGGTCCTTGTGCTCATCCTCGTGCCCATCCGCGTCCTCCACTTGCAACACTCTTTTTTTATTATTATATAAGTATATTTTTTTTAAATATACTTCAACAAAATTAAATGGACACTTAGGGAAGGCACAATTGCGGCCAGAATGGAAAATAAAATTATGCCAAGTGGATTTCTCTCAAGTCTGAGCAAATATTTGACCAGATGCGGCACTCCTGTGGCTCCAGCTGTAGTCCTTTATGGACGCCAGAACTCGCTTAATTTTTTATGACATTCATATGGCTGGGGATCAAAGTGGATTTGCAAAGTTCGATACTGGGAAATTGCTTCTAGCTCGATGCTATCGCTCTCCATTCAAGCAAGCTTAGTCCCAACGAAATATGAGCGAAAGTATCTTTGAGATACACGTACTATCGGACTGTTAGACTTGACTGTCTGGCTTATGTGCGTAATTTATAGCATCGCTCGGCTGACTCTCACTGCCCACCTCAATCTTCGCCAGCTCTGCGTGCTTCTCTAATGTGCAAGTCGTTCAATTAGCTCAGCACGCACCGACCAGGGGGGGGAAACGTTGACTAAATGGGGGACGATGTGGGGGAGAAGCAAAAGAGTAGACCGAAAAATTCCTAATGGCAATTAGCAAAATTGCTTTATATTTGCAGCGCCCTCAGCGACTTCATCATCATTTATGAGTGGCCACTCACCCGTCGGCAAAGTGGGAGTTCCTCCTTGTCAACGTTTTGAGGCCAGCGACTAATTGAATTCTGACGTTGGCCGTCTGTCATTAGGCCCAGTTAGCATGTCCAGAAAAAATACAGAGAATACTTAAAGCAAATGATACAAATTTGTCAGATGAACCTCGCCAAAGTCCTTTACAGATCCACAAATGACTGCAATAACTGCAATCGATGCATTTTTCCATCCCAGTCCCCTCCCAGCAAGTCTGGCTCAGTCGGAGGGTCACACGGGGAAGTTTCTGATGCTGACCAGCAAAATCGTTGGCTAATTTCCGGGCTCTGTGAGTCCTTGGCCAGCTGCGTTTCAGCTTTCGTCTTTCTCCATTTTTTTTTTTCGGTATCCGGAAATGCTGAAAGTGCATCTGATTTATGTGCTTTTGGAACTTTCAACTTTGTGCGCCTCCACTCGCCGACACCAACTCCAACACCAACACCGAGACTCTCTTCTCCATCAATTCGTCTCTCAACCCTCCCCTCTCTCAGGAGCAACGCACACATTCACGTGTGACAGGCACACGCAGTTGCAAAACAACAACAACAACAACAACAACAACAACAACACCAACATCGACAATGAAGTCTACAACAACAATGGAACGTTAACCGTGAGCGTAAAACATGAGAAGGCAAAAGTTGTGGCGGCGCTGAAACTAAAATTCCATAAATTAAACGTACACTGCTACAAAATAGTGGTATAGTCTGAGGTTCTGTTAGAGACAGAGAGAGAGAGTGAGCGAGAGAAAAGTAAGAGATTATAGATTATAGAAGAGATAATAATAAGTTTAATTATAAAACATAAACAAACAGACATAATATTATTTCACCAGAGTTGCCAGACTTTGCGGTTAAGAAACTCTGCTTGTGTGTATGTTTTCCAAATAAAGTTGCTATACAAATATACAATATAGGTATGTTTTCCATTATAAGGTTTCCCTGAACTTGGATTTGTTATATTCTTATATCTTTAAACATAGTTCGATTTATAATATGTTTGTCAAAACATTAAACTCTTCATTTTGGCAACTTAACTATACAAATGTGTACATTTTTATAATAATTATCCTTTTTCTAATAATTATAAAATACTTGTATATTTATATATATTTCAAATGCCAATCATTGCCTGATTATGGGCATCTTCGTTGTATTTTCTTCGCTAAACTTCGTCTCGCTTTCTCGCAGTGTAGCGTGAGGGTGGCAGCGGTGCGCAGTCATCGCAATTGTGGGGCGAAATAAAAGTTTTGGCCCCGCTGCCGTTATAAATCACAGATCTTTTTACATAAATTTATGCTTTGCCATTTGCTGCAGCGAATCCTGCTCCTTCTTTTGGCTTTTTTGTTTCGCAACACGGGGAGGGTCCACCTGGGCCGAGTGCCGCCCTCCAATGTGATGGCTAAGTGCAAGACACACACATACAGACACACACCTACACACACACACACACAGAGACATCTGTGCTTATCGCCGAAAATATGAAAACTACCTTTTCACTTGGAACGTGGCGAGAACGACGAACTAAAGGATATGGCGCACTCAAGGCGCAGTGCACCACCAGGACGAAGGCTCCAAGTACATGTACGTATGTGTGCGTGTGTGTGTGTGTGTATGTATGCGTGTGTATATATGTGTGTGTGTGTGTCTGCCGTTCCGTGCTGTGTGCAGTAACACGCTTGATAAAGAAAAACTGCATAAAAAGTTTCAACTGCAAACGAGAAACTTTTGACCTTTATGTTCCCCAACTTCCAACGCTCAACACAAATACAAATACAAATACAAAATACAAACATGCACACATACATACTAATACGTGTATGTGTAAGTAGCACATATGTACATGAAAGTACAAAGATATATACAAAGTATATAAATAGGTAATGTACTTTCTTCATATCCTGCCGAGGTTCGCATTTTGTTATTTAAAAAACTTTAACAACTCATACAAAAATATTCACACACATACACATACATAGAGACTACTGTATATGGTGGCTTATATACCAACTTAATATTGTTGGTAACTACTTAGCAACAGCTACATCACACATAGACTCAAAGTGCAATGCGAATTGGTTGAGGTGTATCTTTTGCAGTTGAAAGTATTTTAGAAATAGAAAAGATATATATAAAAGATAGATATAAATGTGGGTGTTGATGGGTAGATATATATACATATATATACAAATATAAATATATGTATATATCTTCAGACGTACAGCTAGAAATAACTTCACATCTTCAGCTTGCCTTCTTGGTGGCCAACGACGAGCAATCGCAATCGCAAGAGATGCAGCTGCTGCCCCAGTTCCCAGTTTTTTGCTAGGATTGATAAAAGCTGTCAGTGGACATGGACTGGGCACGTTGAAGTTCTACAGACGAACTGGGCCTGAAATATAGTCGTAAATAAGTGCAGGTAGGAAAATGTCGTCAACAACTTGAAGTTCGACATGGAGTTGGACTTGGAGCGCGTTTTGGTATTCAAATGAGTCTAAATGAGTTTACACGACAATGATGATGATCATCATGATGATGATGATGATGATGATGACGCCAACGACGAGCATGTGGCCACCGTTTGGTGGTGCTCTGTGTTGCCTGCTGGTTTTTGAGCCACATTACCCTGCTATGTTGTGACTTGTTGCTGCCTCTGAATTCGCATATTTCATGAATCAAGTTGCCAGTTGGCGTGTGTGAAATGTGCGACGTTTTTTTAATTTATATGTGAATGCGCACGCGCAGTTGCCAGTCTTCCCCACCTCGCTCCTCCCTCGGTCAGCCCCCTGCAAATGCCCCAGCCCCTCTTCTTCTAAAAACTGCCAGAGCAAACCGAATTCACTGTTTTCTCTGTTTTTGCGACACGCAAAGCAAAAGTCCAAATATTTTGCATATTTCGCTTTCAACATCGACAATTTATGGCCCACGATCGTATTAAATAGATCATTTCCTTGATCCGATTGCCAACTGGTAGTTTGTCCCTAGGGACTACGAGGAGGCTCCCTCCAGTGTATATCAACGCACACAGATCAACAAAAATGTGGCTTGCATAGAGACAACAGGGGAGTAGGTGGACGGTGGAGGTTGGAGGACAACGGATTGTACTTGCTCGAGATACAGATACGATTGCTTAGATGCAAATGGGCTTTGATTTGAATTCGCTCTGCTTGGTGGCTTCTTGGCGCCGCCATCGAGCATAGACCTAACTGCACCCTCCTCCCCCAACTCTGGCCAGCACCCAACTCAGTCAATGCTCCTGTGCGGCGCTCGTTGCGACAGAAGTCGTGACTAATTACAGAAATTAAAACGCTGTAATTTAATTATGTATCTGCGATTTGTTATCGGCGCCGTCGAGAGTCGCAGCCTCCGCTCTATCGTCCATAACAAAAAACACGTCCATTTACCTTCAAATGAACCCCTGAACGGCCAGCCGGACATTGACTCAAACAGCGAAACACACAGAAAAAAGTGCACAAAGTGCATTTCATTTGGCAAAAGTAACACAAAAGGCCAATGAAAACAAGCGGATCAGTCGAGCGCACATGACAATATAATACCCTGTGCCTGTCTCTATAGAAATTCAATTATTTTGCCGTTCGATTCTCAAAATTGTTATCGAAAACGATACATTTTTAGTGGCAACCTCGCGCAGGTTTTAGACTGAGCTATTTGACCTAGCAACTGTATTGCTGTCCTCCACATTAATGTATCAATTCTTGTACTAAAAATTTCATTCTGAAATTAGGATTCATGCTTTTATTATATAACATAACACAACATAACATTGTAGATACAATTAATTAATACAATTATAAATTGACACGTCATTGCAGCTTCTACAAACAATTGAATCTTTCAGTAGAGCGACCAATTGGCAAAGAGGGGCGAAATTACACAAACAAATATACAAAAGTAACAGCATGACTCTTAGTATAACGGTGCCCAAAGCTTCATTTAGAGTTTGAGAGCCAGAGAGCGCGTAAGCATGATGGCGTCTTTGCACTGAGCTGCAATTTTGTATTGAGAGCGAGATTTATGAAATTATGCATTGAGTATGAAGGAGACGGAGTAGAATCAACTATTTACTGTATGGAGTGAGGAGAGTCAAGCTATTCGGTTAATTCGCTTAGATATATTTGACAAGACTCTAGAAATTTCACCAGAGTCTAAAAAGATCTATGTCTAATTGTTCTTAATTTGAAATTCGGAGTTAGAAGCATAGAATTTGCATTGGAATCACGACAAGTGCATGCAAATTTTTGATTTGTGAACAAACTGGAATTTAATTCAGTAAATTTTCCACATTTGTGTTTTCATTCACGAAAAAATTGCAAAATCATCGATTGAGCATGTGTTCTAGGAATTTTCCCTCCATACATATGTATGTATGCCAAGCTGAGCTTCCGATCAAACAACACCTTCGGCCAGGCAATCAACCCAAACAAAAACTTCAAACTCTGCGCGAATTCCATTTTAATCGGTTACGAAAATGGGAAATGTTGTTGTTTTTGTTGTTGCTGCTATGCATGTGCATACCACAATAACTCAATTCAAATATACAATTTAAATTTGTATTCTCCTATATATATATACATATATATATATATATTCATACGTATATATAGTTCTCGATCTGCGAACCGATTTTTATTGCAACGTACAGTCTGTTGTTTGTTTTCATTACGAGTATTGATTCTGCAGTAATTCACGCTTTTCATCGAATTCGTCTCATTTTCATTTTCATTCGCATTAACATTCCCCTTTCCATTCAACTACTCGCAATTATCATTAATCGATTCCAACGTCCATTTACATGCGTCTCTTTATTGCAAGTAAATATTATGCTATTAAACAATGGACTTGCGTTTTCTTGTGAACCTATAATCATTACAACTCGCACAATATTCTTGTTCAAGATTTGAACTCTTGAGTTGTTCTGTCATAATTCTAGAAATTATTTTAAAATGTTTATGTCATTTTATTGAACCCGAGCTAAATTTATATCACTTTCTTTAGTTTGTAATTATTATTTTAAATTAATATTCAATATTATGTAAATTACAATCATTTTAAATTCTGCTTCATCTTAAATAAATAATAAATTCTGGATCTTGAGGGAAATATATTTATTAAATTAATTTGTCGGCCCTTAGTTGAAATACTTTATAAACATAAATAATTTGATAGATGGGAATAGATGCAATATTGTTTGTCTTATAGTAAACTCCTTGTTTATTATCCGATCTAAATTCAGTGCATATTATCTTTGTTGGAGTATTTCAATAAGAATTGCATTAAAATATAAAAAATATACTAGACTTCCAAGCAAAAACTAACCCTAAAGCGTATAAGAATCATCTAGACTTGAGCTGACTAATCGATTAGTTTATAATTAGTTAAAGCTCTATCCATTTAACAACCACAACTCTAATTCTACATCTACAGTACAAACACAACAACAATCACGTTTTTCTGTTTAAAATTAAAAAACAGGAAAAATAAAACAATAACAACAACACATTCATGAGAGCGCGAAACATTTTGTTGTTATTTTGTAGTTGACACCCGAAAAGTGGAAAATGCACCCCGCGCACCTGCAGCTACCCATTGTTGCTGGGCCGAGGCACCGACTGCTCTTAGCCTGACTCTGAGTCAGCCGAAGCTGAGACTCACTAGGTGTCCGAGGCAGTAACAGAAAGGGAGGAAGGGGGCATAGGCAGCCTGTGTACATTTGTTGCACGTTGCTTTCAATGAATTTTTGGCTAACTGTTGATTTTGTGTGGTTACTTCTATGTATGGCAGCCGCCTCGCCGTTGACTATGTTGTCTTAGGCTTGGATCAATTAAGAGGTGTGCCCGGGCCAACTCAATTAAGTTGCCGGCAACGACACACACACACACACACACACACACACACACATACACATACTCATAGTCGTATTTACTGCATCTTCCATAAAGCTAAACAATTTCTGATAATCGCCTGCAACTTCCACTGCAACTCCAACTGCAACTTTAATTTCAACTTTAGTCTTCGCCATTTTGCCGTTGCCAGCGACGGCAAATTGCTGTAATTCATAATAACTGGGCCCGCTACCACCCACAGGGCTGTTGTTAGTCTCTCTCTCTTGCAATCAAATCCAGGCCGAGGCCCAAACCACCAGAGTGGCTGTCCAACTTCACAGTGGTGCGGGCAGACAGACAACGAGGCAGGCAAGCAACCAGGCAGGCAGGCACTCAGTGGTGTTCGCGTCGTCGACTCCAATCGAGCCAAGTCATAGAAAATTGCTGCAATTTTACATTTACAGCAATTGGGCGCAAATGCGAGCAGCAACAACAACAAGGAACAAACAACCAGCAACCACAACGAGCCAGTTAGTGCAAGCGAGACAAGAACAAAAAGCGTTAGCAAATGTTAAAAACATGAACTTAAAAATACATAATTGCATATTCCACCCGGGATCGTTTTGAGGCCGCATTCAAACCCAAACCCAAACTCAAACCTAGTCTAGTCTCTCGCTCTCTCTCTCTCTCCCTCTCCCTCTCTCTCTCTCTCTCTCTCTCTCGCTCTCTCTGATGCTCTGTCTCTGGCTCAAAATTAAACTCAGTTCGAACCCAATTCAAGTTGGACACACAGCAAACTCGAAGCTGACAAACAACCGAACACTCATACGTCACGTTGATTGGAAGCGGCGCACAGTGGAACTATAGCTATTGAAAAGTGACAAAAATATTAATAGAATTCTCAATCATATATATATTTTAATTATTTATATAAAAATGATTTAATTTGAAATATAATCATTATTAGGTAATAAGTATTTTAGGTATTTTAATAAAATTACTTTCTAATTCATAACTTATTATTATTATTAGTTCTAGACGACTTACGTGTGATATATTATATAATCGAACAATCTGAAAATCATTAGAAACTGTTGTATATATTTCATGCAAAATAATAAATAATATATATTTAAATATATAATTCATTGTCCAAAAAAATAAGTATTGTAAAGACTAGACACTATCATTGAGAATTCAAACTATTCATCCAATTATTTTGATCATTCAGAAATTATTATTAATTTAATTAAGTAGTACAATTATATATAAATTGAAAAATACTTACGTACAATATTATTTCATACTTTGACACACTTTTGACCACTGTGCCACAATGATTTCACATAGCGGAAGGCGTCCCAGTGACTGTAAATTCAAATTATACATAAAAAAAGTTAGCAAAAAGAGGAGGAAAAAATGGCAAAGCACATGAACACTTTGCACTCAGCTTTTGGTGGCGCGGGAGGACTGCGGAGGGAGGAGAATAAAATAGCAAAACGTTTTGCATCCGCAGCAGCAACAACAAAAAATGAAAAGGAGAAGAAAAAAAAAACAAAATAAGAGAAAAATTCGAGGCAAATTTCATGACAGGCGAGTAATTTTGTTGTGATTTTTTGATTTGACCCAAACACTCGCCTTAAAAAAAATAACAGCTACACACAGATACACACAGCCACACACACACACACACACACACACACGTATGCAACCACATAGAGAATATACATATATTGGCTGTTTAAATTGTGCAATTGCTATTTTGGTGCTGCCCCTTTTGCTCGTTCTCCGTCTCCGTTGCCTTCTCTACCTCTGTCTCTTTCTAGCGACGCTGCTTGCCCTCTCTCTCTCTCACTCAGCAGCTCGTTCTTTCTCCATTCGAAACGAACAAAACGGCAATTATGCCGCGTTTCTGCTCCCAAATGGGGGGGAAAATATATTTGAGCCGCTTAGATTTGGCATTAAAACACGACCTGTGGGTGGTTGAGTGGGTGAATGGGTGGATGGGTGATTGTGTGGATGGAGTGCTGCAATGTGGTGGTATGGAATTGGATGGTTGGATTGATTGGGCTGCTGCAGCTGCTGGGACCATCCAAGGGGGGTGGGGGGCGGAAAGGAGTACACGTCAACAACTGACTCTAACCGAGTCCAACTGCGAGTGATACTCGTATCCGGGTTTTTGCAGTTGTTCCGCGCTTCTTTTCCCGCTGCTGTTGCAGTTGATTTAGAAGGCAACACAAAACGATGAATCGATGATTCCAACATGAGAAATTAGATCGACTCAATGGCATCGAGTCATCATCAGCATTGCAGTACAGTACGAGTACTCGAACAACAACAAAATCAACAACAACAACAACAACAACTGCTGGCAAAATGCAGCAAACAAATCACTGGGAATGTAATTGAGAAGACAGCGGAGAGTGTGTGGAGCAGTTGGAGATGGAATGGGGATTGAAATTTTGAAAATTGCTGCTGGGATTGCGGGTATTATTGGAGCTGCAAACTGGAAACTCAACTGAAACTCAACTCTAGCTGAACTGTAACTCGACTGTGTCTCATGGTATCCTACGGCTCGTACGAGCATAAAGTCTAGTAATTTTCTGCTTTGCGCTGCCAAAAAATTAGTTGAAAGTTTTTCTGTATACCCTGTAAATAAATAAAAAGAAACAGGAAATAGTAGAATAGTAAACTTAGTATAACTGGGAACAATCGATGAATGTAGCTTGACAATCGACTCTTAACAGATAAAGTCTTGCTTTTTTCTTCCATACTTCACATTACATTACATACATTAATTAATCTTTGCTTTCTAAATATTTCTTAAAGATAATAATAATATATAATCTAAAAGAGCAGAGCAGAGGAAATTATAATTTGAGTTTCCTTCTCTTTTGACATACTCCTATGTATAGGGTATCCTTTAGTCGACTAATCCCCGACAGTCTACTCCTACTTGTATATTTTTTCATGTAATCACTTCGCTGCCGCCTCCATTGAAGGGGGAGAGTGGGCGGCAAGGCGGTGCAACCAAGCAGCAAATCGCGTCGCAGTTCAACTTCCAGTGCCAGTTGGTCGAACGGTGGGCAATGTCACGACTCTCCCCTCAACGACCCCCTCTTGAGTGGGTCCCGTGGTTGTCTTGGTCTGTCAAGAAGTAACTGTAATCTGTTACTTCACGTTCCGTTCGTTTGGTCAACGCCCACGGGGCAGGGCCCAAGCGTACCGATTAATGCTTCATCATTTGCAACGGCAACGCAAATTATCCTGACAGCCTGTTCCCCAGCCAATCTGAAGTCAAGTCCCGTCCAGTCATGCAATCGCTTCGATTGTCTATCGAAATGATGTGTAGACACGCCCCCTCCAACTCCCTTCCCCTTATGAAATCATATTTTACAAATTGACTGTCACATGAAAACAACAAAGTCGCAATGAAGTGAGCAACGTTTTCGTTGAGGAACTTCACAGTCAGTGACCGCAACTCAAACTAGATTCAAATATTCGTATATTAAACAATCAATAAATTATATTGCTCCAAATGGTTAAATTATATGCATAAGTGCAGCTATTAGCTTTTTAACAATCCATTGTTCTAACACCTTTGCATACTTTTATGGCTAAAACGATTTAAAGAAATTGTTGCAATTTGTGCAATTGCAGGAGCATAACGAGACTTTCTAACTGAACACAGCAGACTTTTCTATTAATATCAAAATAAACTAAAACTTAAGTTGATATGTTGAGCAATGACATCAGCTCATAGCTGAACTTAATCATCGTTTAATCATTCCACAAAAAAAGAATTAGTTAACAGCAGGAAACTTCTAATGTTACTTAAGCAATATATAGTCAATGTAACTCGGAACGACTGAGGATTACCCTATAGATTTTAGGGTCAGTGTCACTTTTGTTACATTAGTTAAGACTTTGATCAAGCATTGAGATGAACTGCATTAAATGGAATTAAATGGAAGATACTCTTGCAGCTTATGTCTTAAATCAACGCGTGTTGTGGATGCCACCGCAAGCAAAAGTAAATCAAATATGCCACAAATAATGGCAAACAATGCTCAATCACAATTAATCTGTCTGGGCAATATTATGATAGTGTCGATTACCCAAAACACAAACAGAAGCTAAAGACACGCCCACCCAGCAGCCAACGCCCAATAGGCAAAGTACGCAGCATGCAACATGCACGTGTCCAACAAGACAAGGCCGGGGCTTTGAACTGCGGCTATGAAAGGGAAGGGGAGTCAGCTTAAGACTGGGACATGGCCAAAACACAATGTTGTTGCTCTTGCTGCTGTTGCTGCTGCTGCTGCTCTGTCACTTAATCCTGTGCATAATGTTGCCTAAATGCGAGCGCATGTCAAACGCCAAAGCGACTGAGACGAAGTCGCCCGAGCAGGGACATTACTCGTGCTACTATGTACTATGTACTATGTACAGTGTGCAGAGTGTAGAGTGTAAAGTGAGGCCGATAAGTGTCCATATCCATATCCATATCCATCTGTGCCTCCGAATCTGCCGCCGTCAAAATGCAAGCGCAAACTGGCGGTGGCTCAAACGGAGGCAGCCGCTGCCATTGTGTGTCCGCCAAATGATGTGCCAAACTGACACTTGCAGATACACAGATACGGATACCCGAAACACCATTAAGGCGGCTGACGAGGCGGGTTTAGGTCGCAGTCGAATCTGGCTGGGAACTGCATTGCATATTCCTTCAGATTGTTGTTGTTGTTGTTGTTGTATTTGTTGCTCTTGCTGTTATTGTTAGTGTTAGTGTTAGTGTTAGTGTTAGTGTTAGTGTTAGTGTTAGTGTTAGTGTTGTGCCCGATTGTTGTTATTTTTATTTTGTGACAATTTCAGCAGCAGGAAATAATAAAAATGCAAACAAATCGTTAGATTTTCGTATTGAAGTGTTTTCTGTTTTAGTTGTAAGTGTGTGTGTGTGTCGTTTTTGTTGTCACTGAGGCACAGTGGAGCCAAACTGATTTATTGTGTGTAAAATATATATATATTTATATTTATTAACTCAAACCTGCTTTAAGCCTGTCTTCAATTGAACGCTACTTGAGCTGAAGCTGGTTCTGAACTGGAAGCGTAAATAGCAAATTTATATTTAATTGCATTTTAATTGTACTCAGATGAGATAACTCACATCATTATTTTAAAAATTAAATATAATTCAAATAGTAGTTAATATTTTCTTTTTCATGAAATGTTAATTGTTTCTGGCCCACTGTGCAGCGGCAATGATGACGTTGGGCCGATACGGAGTATCTGTTGGATCGAGTGGCCGCTTATTGCCGCTGTTTAGAAGCGAAACCGAAGCCGGGCAATTTGTGCAATTTTTCTTGTTTAGATTGTTTTGTGCTGCCAACTGTTTGAGTGAGTGTGTGTGTTTCTGTGTGTGTTGTGTGCGTGAGAGTGTGTGTTTGTATGTGCTTTTATGCCTGCGATAAGCTCAAACAGCGACCATAACCATTCTCATATTATTTGTAAGGATTTTTGCATTTATTGCAAACGTTTTCAAGGATTTGCCAGAGCCCTAACCTGAATATGGCAGCAGTAGTTATCTTAATAGTTATCAGGCGATTCCTGTTGTTGTCGTTGTTGTTGCTGTTGTTATTGTTCTTTCCCACTGTGCAGTTAGTGCACACACTAAGCCAACTTTATTTGGTAGTAAAATTTTATGCCATTTTATAAGCAACATAAATGAGACATTTGCCCGAGACCTCGTTGGGTTTCTTGCTCCGCTCTCGTGTCGTAAATCCATTAAAGAGCCCAAATAAAACTAAAAAGTACGCGAAATGTGACAAAACTGTTGAGAACTTATAAATAAACAACTGCAGAAATGAGATCGGCAATTACACGCGGCAAATTAACATGAACATTGCCTTGTCAGATACCAGCAATAATTCAACTCAGCTAACCCTCTTCTGTAGGCACCCCAGTATCCCAAAAGGGTTGTCACAGCTCATAATCCCTTGCCTCGAGCTCTGTCGATCTCTGCGTTGACAGACAAGGGCGTGCCAGGACACACAGACAGGACAAAAACGATCGACGACAGATCACAGGGTCACAGGAATGTTGTTGCTGTCATGCATATTACTCGCTGCGTTGACAACTCGTGGACAGTCGGGAAATATCTTGGAGTAAATGGAATAATTAGTCTTTGTCGGCACATATCATAAATAGCTCACACATGAGAGAGGAGAGCTATTGCCAACTGCAACAACAGCAGAGTGTATTGGGCATAGGATCGTGGCACTTAATAGGTGATCCTAGTCACGGAACTACTCTATTTTTATTTAAAGACTTAGAATTGTACATTCAAATCAGTCAAAATAAGCTATTAAAACAGTTATATATTTATTCAAGTTCAAGTTCAGTTCATAGAGTTCATATTTTATTTAATATTTTCATATTTAATTTAACTAAATAAATAACTACTCTTTGATTAAGGCTTTTCATTTAGAGCCTAGTCCATATTTAAATATCTTTTATATTGTATCCAAGCATTCACTTACTCATAAGCTAAGCCAAATGAAGCTCATAAATCCAAGTTAGATTTATACAACTACTAAATATATATAAATATTTATGAAGCTATCTATAAGTAACAACTTATATACATATACTTAAAAGAAACAAAGAATTAAAATTAAGAATTATTTTATGACAATAAACCATATTTTCTCAGTCGAGCGAGAACAAGTGAGTTGCATATCTAATGATCGGGCATTGTTTAAGCTTAATCACTTGAACTAGGCAAACTCAATGAAATTATTTCATGTGACATTTCAAAACCAGTTCAAAAATCAATCACAGATTTTTATGGTGGTGCCACATCTAAGACACACACTCGCACACACTCGCACACACTCGCACACACACATGCACACACAGCGGGTGTTCGTCGTTAAAAAGATGACAAAGCGTTGTCAACAAGAAATTTTTTGATTAACGACTAAAATGCCATGCGAGCCAAATTCAAGTGACCGGCTAGCCAAGCCAGGCTAAGCGACTGGTACCGAGTCAACAAAAAACTGAAACAAACAGAAAAAAAAAAACAAACAAATAAGAACAAAATAATAAAAATAAGCTACAAGTTTGTGACCAAAAGCAAACAGTATAAAAAAAATAAAGAATAATAAAAAATAAAAATATAAGCAGGCAGCAAAAATTTGTTGAAGGTAAAATATCAATTTAAAAGGCAATAAAAATATTTCAGATCTGGCTCCAGTCCGAGTAGGTCTCACTGTGATCTGCTGATCGGCTGATCAGCTTTCCAGCTCTTCAACTCCCCAGCTGTTAGTGCTGGCTGTCGATATTCCGTTTCGATTTCAAATTAAAAGATTATGACGATAATAAACTTGACTAATCATTTTTATTACAATATCTCAGCCACATGCATGGCCCATTCTTGGATTGGACTCGGACAAGGAGAGATGAAGGTCCATGGCCTTTTACCACGAAATTTTAACGCTTCACTTTTTCCCAGAACACCCGTCCGGAGATTTAGATAAGCGTCGATGCCGTAGAAGAAGTTAACAGAATGAAAACACAAGTTGGTTTATTAATTTTTCATAACTTAAATACATATATTTTTCTTTTTCTTTCTTTGTTTTTCTTTTAGTTTGTATACTTTTTATTTGCATTTCGTTTGCTCTTGTATTTCGTTTGTTTCTTGTATTTGTTTGTGTAATAAATTATGAGACTATGCTTACAAACAGATTGAGATACATTTGTATCTGCATGATTTATATCGTATTTTAGATGGTAATTTATGTGTTGCCTGTCATCAACTTAACCAACGTACTAAGTTAATTAATTAAATGTGTTTTTTTTTTTTGTGAAATAATTAGATTAGAATTTATATGTATATATATATATATATTTAGATATCTGTAAGTATATGTATTTATTTGTTTGACAATCCCCTCAAGTCGCGCTCTAACAATTAAATTAACTATGAATGTTAAATATCTTTAGTGTACCATGTTTAATAATATTGTATAATATTTATTTTTATTTTAATTTTTATACTTTTACTTCTTTTTAATTTTTACAATCATTTGCCAGTTTTGCTAGAATTGATATGGAAAGCATTTTACATTTTACATTTTGCAATTTGCATTTTGCATTAACTTGGCTTTACTGCTTCTCAAACACATTTTTAGATCTTCTTTTTTTTACATTTAATATCACAATTTCTTTTTTATTTTTTAATGTTTTTTATTCTTTTTTTTTTTTTTTAATTGTTTCTCGAAGCAAAGCAAATGGATTTTTGTATTGTGTGTGACTGAATTTATTGCAAAGTATTTACAGAGTGAGAGAGAAAGAGTTTAAAAATAAAAATAAAAGCTGAAATTACGAATATAGGAAACAAAAGCCAGACTAAAATTTATAGCGTGTCATATGATTATTGCACATTTTGAAATATCGTATCGTATAATTATTTTAACATGTGTGGATCGTACACACATATAAGCATTACATACCTATACACTAAATATCTATTATTTATGAATTAGATTATCATATATCTTAGAATTGTAACTTTCTTCTTTTTGCATTTTTGTTTGTTTTCTTTTTCTTTTTGTTTTTGTTTTTTGTTTTTAAATTCGAATTTTGATTTTACTACGCCTTCAATTTCAGCTGATTTTGTTATCGATTTCTGTTGGGGTTTTCTATTTCGGATTCTATTGCATATATATAGGATATTACTATATTAGGTAGCTGGCCTGAAACGTTATCAGTCTCATTTCAAAGCAATCCACAGCATTTTCCAGCTTGAAAATTGCTTTTGATGCATCTTTGGATACATTTCATGCCAATTTCATCTCTACATCTGTATGTGTGTGTGTTGCTGTTTTCAGTAATTTCTTTAGCTTTTTCTGGGCTCATAAAATATTGTTTATGAAAGAAATCATGAAAAGAAATCTGCCTTTGCCTCTGCCCCTGCCCCTGCCTCTTGTTCTTGTTGTTGTTGTTAGCAAACTTTTAAAACAACAATCAAATAATATTTTTGTGGGCAACAATTTATAAATATAAAACTTTTTGTATACGCATCGTTGTTTTTATGGTTCAGTTTCATTGATTTTGCTCTTGAACTACCTTTGGGTTGATGGTGTACGGGGTGGGGATGGGGAGGCCTTCAACGCAGTTGTCGCCTCTGGTTTGCTCTGCTTTCTGCCATCTGCCATCTGCAGCTCTGCTCTCTCTCTGTCTCTCTCCTTCTGTTTGCTGCTCAATCGCCTCTCTTTACTCGCTCGCTTCAACTCGGGCTTTTACAACACTGCTTGAGATCATATTGTTGCGAGAGTCTATTTGAACGGCCGTTGGCCGATATTTGGATTGTTGTTGTTCATCGTGTTATCGATAACTAATTAAATTATTCGCGTTCGTCGCTCCACTCATTCATCTGCAAAAGAGAAGATACAAATAACAGTGTTGTATAAGTATTTATGCAGAAGTGAGTATGAAGCAGTGTTGAAGAGTGTCAGATGTAATTGTTGTGTGTTCGATTGGAAGACTTACATACTTTACTGCACGATTTCTGAAGGTCTCCTGCTCCATGTCGCGTATCTTGTGTGTCAGCATATGCTGTTTGAGGTTACCCTGCAAATGAAGTAAAGAAAATAGCAGAGAGATAGGCATTAGGTCTTCCAATTGTCAACTGAATGTTACCCTAAGAGTAAGAGTAAACACTTTCTGCTCAGACTTACCTTAGTTGTGAAACCGCGATCGCAGATGTTGCACTTGAATGGTCGCTCCTTGGTGTGGCTTCTGTAGTGAATCTCGAGCGCCGAATGGCAGGGGAATGTCTTGTAGCAGATGCCGCATGTGGTGCTGCCCCGCACACCGCTCAACGCGAGTGGATTGAATGGCGCCGCTGGCATCACGGATTGCGCAATCTGGTTCATAGCATTGCACATATTCTGCGTCGTTGCCGGCGGAAAGATCGGCAGATTGGGGAACATCCCAAAGGGAGGACGTGCCGCAATCAAAGGATTGGGCTGAGTGGGAGGTCCTGCTGGAGGTTCACTTGACCTCGGCGAGGGCTGCGGCGATGTCTGATGCTGGGCAGCGGCGGCGGCGGCAGCAGCAGCTGCTGCTTTCTGTTGCACCTCCTGAGCCTCGCGCCGCAGATGCTCCTGATGCTGATGTATCGCTGCTGCATGTTGTTGCATCTGATGATGATGATGCTGTGCGGCAGCTGCAGCTGCCACAGCCGCTTGTTGCTGCATTAGATGCTGATGTTGCTGCTGCAAATGATGCTGCAATCCAGGAGGCAAGCAGTCAATACCCACGGAAGGCGGCAGCGGAGAGGAGAGCAGAGAGACGGGACCATTGGGACTCCTGGCCGGCTGCTGATGCTGACTCAACGGGCTGATGGTCTTCTCCTTCCGCTCGGCGGGCAGAGGCAGCGGAGACCTTGAGCTGGTACTAGAGGCAAGCGTTGGAGGAGGAGCGGCTCGAGGCGTCAGATCAAGCGCACCTTGAGAAGCCTCCGAGATGGAACGCACTGGCGAGCAGCTGGGCTTTGGCTGGGAGCTGGGACTGGTGGGAGCGGAGGGCGAGGCCGATGCGGAGACAGAGCCAATGGAATTGGCATTGCTGGCGGAGGAACGTGGTCGTTGGTGGCTATTAATGTTGACCACACCCGTGGGATCGATGCGCAGCTTTTGCTCGAAGAGCAAAGACTTGAAATCATCTCCAGAACGCGGGCGTTCATCGCCAGCCGACTCATTGTTGTTAGACAAATGCTCGGAGGAGGCATCATCAAAGTCATCACCATCTCCGCAATCCATGTTATCATCTAGATCACCCTGTGACGACTCAGATCCTAAGGTGCCATTGTGAGGACCTCCGGGCATGCCGCCCGGTCCGTGAGGACCGCCTGGACCTCCGCCTGGCATGGCGCCAAAGTGAAAGGCAGCCGCAGCAAAGGGATTCATGAAGTGACCCGGCATCATCGAAGGCGGCGGATCGCGGATTTCGGCAGCCTGAATCTGCTCTGGAGTAAGGTCGGTGGGTTCTCCCGTGTGGAGGCGAATGTGTTGCTGCAGCACCAGCGCATTGGAGTACTTCTTGTGGCAGACAGGACACTGATGGAAGTTTCTCATTGGTGGACGGATCTTGTGCACCGCCATGTGTGTCTTCAAGTTGCCCTTTGTGGTGAAGGCGCGCCCGCAGATGCGACACTTGAAGGGTCTCTCCCCCGTGTGGGTGCGATAATGCATCTGTAAAGCACTCTTACAGGAGAGAACGCGATCGCAGACGACGCATTGGTTGGGATCGCTGATCTTCTTGTTCTTCATGAGCTCTTTGAGCTTCATTGTCTCCGAGGTGTTGGACACCTCGATGAAGTTCTCCCACGAATTGTCATTGCTGTGTGGGCGTGGCAGAAGGGCGGCCATCTCGTGCTTGATCGGATTGAAGAAGGGCGAACGCGGAATGTGGGCGTGGGCATGAGCATGTCCGGCTGGCGACCTAATGGGCGAGTGGTGCTCCGGCGATAGCGTCTTTGTTGTGAAATTTAGTGGGAATCTCTCAGCGAAAAAGTCCTCTCGATGTGTCATCGTCGGTGGAAGCTGTCCTGGTGTCGGCAGATGATCGAGATGAGACTGAGAGCCGGGCGAGCATTGGGCATGCATGATGGCTGGTGGTTGAATGGGTTGCACCACCGGTGGGTAGCCTAGCATGGCGCTGGAGTGCGGGTGAGCATGGAGATGCCGTGGGTTCAGCGGGGGCGATTGCGGCACATTTAAGGGAGAAGGCGATGGACTGCGTCGAGAGGGCACTTCCGACTGCGAGGTCTGTTGCCGCTCCTGCTCCTGATCCTCATCAATGTGCTCCTCTTTGATGCGCACCTCCAGCGGTAAAGGTTCCGGCTCGGCCTCCATATCAGCGCATTCAGCTGTCGTTGCTTCTTGCGTCGCATTCTCTGATTTTTCCTCCTCCAGCAACTCCGTTTTCACGGGTAACCTGCCCGTTGTTAGATCCTCCTCCTCTTCATGTGGCGTGCTGGGACCCGAAGACTTGCGAAGATCCGTGGGCATGTCCTGGCTCTGCTGCTGACTGTGCTTCAGGGCCGCACCTAATCCAGGCATCTGGGGGAAGAAGGGATGAGGCAAACCAGCCGTGCTTCCGGCTGCAGCACCTAACGACTTCAGCAGCTCCATGGGCGGTCGGTAGAGGCCCTGGAGACCAGGAAAAGCAGAACTCGAGGAGAAAGACATCGACATGGATGCCTGGGCCTGAGTCAGAGCAGATGTCGTGGTCGGCGGCAGGCTGGTCGCTGGAGCAGGAGAGTGTGTAGGGGAACTGTCCGGCGACATTTGATCCAAAAGTGGCGGATGAAACTTGTCCATGTGCTCCGGTATGGGCGTGGCATTCATGGGCACATGCGGGAACTTCTGGGCATGTCGCTGGAAGTGCACCTTAAGATTGCCCTTCGTAGTGAAACGGCTGCCGCAGACATTGCACTTGAACGGACGCTCTCCCGTGTGGGATCGGATGTGAATCTGAAGCGCCGAGTCGGAGCCAAACACCTTGCCGCAGTACCGACAACGATGCTTGAAGAATGGCTCATTGCGACCCTTGCCATCGCCAGATTTGTCACCAAAAGCAAAGTCGTCAGCCATGTTATTGGCAAGAATTCCCTGGGATGCGGAGTCGAGCACTTCCTGGGCACGTTTCTGCAACAAATCAAGTGAGTTGGGCTCAGGGAGATCATCGTGGTTGGTGATGATGCTGGAGGCCAAGTCAGACCCGAAAGGGAGCGGCATGTTCTCCATTTCCTTGAGCTTGGACAGCGCATCCTGTGCACTCTCTCGCTCTCCGCTCAGCTTTAAGTTGGAACTCGGCGGCTTCACACAGACATCCTCCTCACGCTTGCGCTTCAAAGATTCTGCAGAGATCGCTTCGGCCGCGGGCGAGGCAGATCGGGAGTGTTCTCGCAGAGGAACTCCTGCATTGATGAGATGCTGACGTGCCTTGGCTTCGGCCATGCGTGCCTCGGCTTTCTGGCGCAACTCCATGTCGGCAATGCGCTCTTCCTCTTCGTAGGTATCTGTTTCGCCATCCTCACGCTCCTCTGGCTCCAGTTCCTCGTCGGCCTCCTCCTCGTTGGGCTTGACTTGGTTGAGCGCCAACTGAGATTGCAATTGTTGAATCAACTGAATCTGAAAGAGTTGCTGCTGCTGCAGATTGAAGAGCGTCTGCTGCAAGAAGGCCAATTGCTTCATTGCCGCCTCATTGTCCGCTCCCGATGAACCATTTGCAATTGTCTTAGCCGCAAACTGTGCGATGGCCATCTGCATATTCTGTATCGCCTCCAGGGTAACTGGAGCTGCTCCAGCATTCACTACATGGGACGCTGGCGGCGTTGTCGATGTCTGCCTCGGCGTATCCTCCTGCATCTCGATATCCACATCGAGCTCTTTATCAGTGGCTGTTGGCTGGGCTGCCGCCTCCTCTGTCACAGATGTTGCGGCGGTGGGTGAATGTGGTGGATGCATGGATGCATTGGAGTTCCCACTGTGTTCCAGCTCTTGGTCCACGGGGGGGTTTTGTCATGATCACTTTGTTGTTGTTGTTGTGATTGTGATTGTGATCTTCGATTGCCTCATCGGCATTATCATTAACTATTTGCTGCTCTTTACTCACTGCCTTTTCCAACACTGGCTCCACTTCCTTTTCTCCCTCGTCCTCGCTCTGTCGCTGAGGACTCCGAATTGGGCTGGGACTGTTTCCGGCACTAGCACTTGCCGTTGCGGTTGTCAGTGGCGAGCAGGCGCCATTATCCTCCTGATCACTTGTTATGTCTGTAAGAGAGTTACAAAGAATACTTTACAACACTGACACTTAATTGTTAATATAAAAAGTTTGGAAGAAACTGAGTGGAGTAATAGACTTTCTTACTCATCTAAAAGTGTGATACATATAAAATTGGTGTCTTGAACCGCTTTACAACACTACAAATTCACTTATTATTTCTCATTGATTTGATTCATTTTTGTGTGCTTTGTCTATGCAATTAAATGTATAATTAACTTAATTTTCCGTTAGTCAGCGCTGCTTAGTTAGTCATAGACTTACAATAACAATTGATTAATCATTTAAAATAATTGTTTAATTCGATTTTTATAAAACTGTTGCAAATTAAATTAAATGTTGTTTATTTATTTTATATTTATTATATAATTTCTGTAAATCAATTAAAACAACAATATTATAAATGAATTATATCTTTTGAAATACGTTTTTTGCCAGCAATTGTCCCACTGTGCAGACTTGACAGTGACAACAACAACTTGTTGTTCCTGGCAGTGAACACCAAAATAGACAATGTCTGACTGTCTGCCAAGTTGCCGCTGCCTCTGCCTCTGCCTGATCTACCAGCAAGTTCCCCTACTCTCTAACTACCCGCCGCCCCCTCTCCCTCTACCCCTAGCCATACCCCGCCCCCGCACACCCAATGTTTGCCTTCTGATCTTCACAGTTGAACATTGCCTTGTCGCATATATGACTTAATCGCCGGGCAATTGTGTTGTGCTGCTACTGATGTTGCAGCTCGTTGCTGTTGCAATTACATTTCTTGTGGCAAGCAGCGAACCAGTTGCCCCTCTTCCCTTCCACGCCCCCCTCGATTGTCAATCAACCGTTTGCTTGGCCAGCAATTAGCAATTGTTGTTGTTGACCAGCTGATTCTCACCTGTTGCCAGCAGTTTTTTAAGCTACCCAAAGAAAACAGCTGACATTTGTGTGTCCGACGGCAAATTGGCAAATTGAATAAGAATGAGAAGCTATATACCTATATAACTGTAGATGTATATATGAATACATATATATACTTGTGTTAAAAAGCGGCCAAATTGGTTCGCATGCGCTGCAGCCATAAAACATAATTTATGATAACTCAACGAGATAAATCTACCCTCTCTCTTGGCCCCTTTGTCGGAGAGTGGTGCCTAGTGGGTATAATAAAGCATATTTCTGCACAAATCGAAACGAGTCAAGCGAGTTTTGGCACACACAAAGCCAAAGATACAAAGATACAGGCTACAGGCTGTAGATACTTTTAGCAGCTACGTTTGGATACATTCGACTGTTGGCTGCGCTATCAGCGCCATTTGCATATCGATCGCATTAATATTATTATCATTATTATTATGAGTATTATTTTTAGAGCCAAATGTGACAATGAATTTGCCAACACTGTTCCTCATTTTACAAAGCTAAATTATTAATTGTTTTCCATTTGATTTGCCGCGTATTAATCTCATTTATCGATTAGCGAATTGTTGTTCACTTGTTGAGTTGAATTTGCAGGGTTCAACGAAAACTGTTAGCAGCCATATAATAATTATAATTGATAAGTGAATGTTATTTTAATTAATTAAAATTAAGTATAATGTGCTCCAATGCCCATTAAATTACACGTCGGTTCGCTTTGTTCTTGCCAAGATGTCGCGACAGAGGACCATAAAGAACGCAACTGAAAATCGAATTATGATGCCCATAAAATCGAATCGAGCAATCGAACATTGTTAAGTCATTTTGCAATTGATATAAAATTTATTAAATTTACAATAACAATAAACGCAACTTGTTTATTGTCTTGGCCATAACAACAACAAGTTCTCAGACTCAGACTCAGACTCCGATTCAAACTTCTTCTTCTGTTTTGTATTATTATTTATTTTCGATTCTTGTGTCTTTTTTTTTTAGTTTGAGTTTGTGTTTTTACTTTAATTTGTATTTTATTGCATATTTTTGTTTCATTGCGCTGGCAAAATAGACTGTAAGAAAAGTATTTCAAGATGTATAGATGTATATTTGTCTCTGTATCTGAATCTGTTACCTGCTACCTGTATCTCTGCCGTTGCAAGACTTATTTATCGCACTGTGTTTTGCTATGCCAAACTGACAGATAAATAAATATGATATTGTGGACAGGAAATTATGTTTCCCATTGTTATTCCAAATAAACAAAAATGAAGGGAAGCGCATGGCGGAGGAGGAATTAGCTTGTGGATACAACATATAAATTGAATTGTACAAGTTTAAAGGTGGATTAAGTCAACCCATAAATCCATTTGTGCCCCAAGCAGTAAATTCAAATGAATTATAACAATATATATATACTTGTATCTCTACTTATAGATATATATGTATATACAGATACAAAGATACAAAAGTATCTGCACGCACACCCAACTAAGTTCATAAATCCGCACACAGTGTACAATTAAAGATTATCCAAAATGATGAAACATATTCAACACTTTAAACATTTTGTAGCTTTCCATTTGCCATTGTCAAATTATGTTTGCAACAATTTATAAAAAACTTTTTAGCATTTAAATTGTCACTTCCATCTCACGCACTCACACGTCAAAATATCTCTCGTCTGGTTTTTTGTATCTTTTTATTTTGTTTTGGTTTTGCTGTGTTTTTATTTTGGTTGCCTCTGTCGGATGTTTTGGCTAGTAAATTTTATTTGTTGCGCCCATTTGGGTCGTTTAGCTTTCAGCAAATCAATTTTTTATCGCCCAACAGCAACAACAGCAGCCAAACGCAACACCGCAAAATGATTTGTGAAATGTGAAACTGTTTGGTTTAGATGAAATCAATTAGCGCAAATCAATAGAATAATTTAATTATTTAATAAATTGCAATTCGTATATGATTAGCTGGTCAACTAGCTCCTAGATCAGAAACAGAAGTGTTAATTATGAAATCAATAGTGCAATTTATTTAGTTCAAACTTAACTTATCATCAAGTTGAATCCGATATACATTTAGACATTATAGCTTATTGAGAGTGAAGAAATGTAACTCTACTTCTATATATCATTTCTTCTCTTATTAGAAATCTCTTCTCTTCTCTTTCAATATAGTATACTTCATTTGGACTCCCGATAGTATGTCCCGATAGTATTATGTCAGCTTGCCATGCAATGCAATTAACTCGCGATAACATCGCTCTATATGCATTACCATATGCTAATACGGTTTGTTAGCTATTGCAAAACTAAAATACATATAAACATCATATGAAAAGGAACTGCTACTCGTTATATTTGTTGTCATCGTCTTCAGTTCGCTTTTTGTGGCCATTGTCGTTTGCGAGTTGTTGTCATGACTTTTAGAATGGGTTGGGTGCATACATTTGACTCTAGTTACCTTTCGGCAGCGTTCAGCAAGCGTTTCAATTATTCCATCATCATATTCAATATGCAAATCATGGAGGGGGGGGGCCATTGACAGAGGTAGGTGAAAGGGTGGGAGGGAGGTAAGGGAGGTATAACAAGTCAATGTTTTTCCCGTTTTGCAGAGGTGAAAATAAAAATGTGCAGCGAATTGGAAAATGCAAAGTAACAACAACAATAGCCTCATCACAAAGGACAGACACCGTGGCAGTTGGAAAGAGAGGCAAGATCGAGTCGCATAATTTAATAATATCCAAGTCCATCGACGATTGCGATTTCGATTTCAATTTCGATACGAATTCCACGAGTTTGGCATAAATTGACACCCAGGGCAAATTGAATGTACATGAACATTGTTGATTTTTCGTTCTTCAAGCATACATAACTAAGTAAAAAATGCTGTAAATAAACAATGATGGACTTGCAAATACCCTTTAATTTCTAAACAAACAAATGCATGATAATGCTTAGTTTATGTATGTTCAGTTTATGTAATACTCATCAGCATACCCCTTTTGTATTGCTAGATGACTACACGGTAACACAGAAATTAATGCATTAAAATTGAAATTGGCCTACGGAACTTGAAGCCACTCAAAACTGGAAAAACAAAATACTACTACAAATACTACAAGAACAACAAAAATAAAAAATAAAAATAACATCACAGTCAAAGCGCATAAATAAAAATAATTAAATAATTAATGTCATTAAGTTATGCGCATCGACTTCTGCGCTGGGGTTAACAAGAGCAACAACAGCAACAAAAGCTACATTAAACAAATATATGTTTAGTTAAATAGTCAAACTATATGTACATATAATTAATCCATATAAATCATATGGAAATCAGCTCATGATTTTAATTTTTCTCAGTTTCTTTTTCTCGATATTTATTTTATTTATTGTGCCACACTAATGAGTGAACATTTATTAATGCTCAGTTCATTTTAGTAAATGCTACAGTTATACAGTAAATATGTATACATGTATGTGTATAAGACTGCCCAAAAAATTAATAAAGCAAAAAGAATATAAAAAAAGATGAGAAAGCAAAAAATAATCATGTTTATCGCCTTTTAAAAGCTTATGGGCAACAATATTCAAAAATTTAAATTTATACGCCAGCTCATTCGGAATCAAAGATGGATATGAATATATAAAGTATATATACACATGTGTATATATGTATATACACGATACAAGTGCATTTGTATGAGTATAAATAACTCCTGCTCTGCTCGCAGTTGAGCAATTAAATAGAGGTCTACGAATCAGTTGTGTAATTACTACTAATCATATATTACTTAATGTAGTGGCTTTGCTAATTGCAAGTTATTATAAAAATAGTTTAAATTAGATATTAGATATACTAATGTAATTTTAAATCAATAGAAAATTCAACTGATATTAATTAGAGCAGCTTAAAAGGGATAAGGGATGAGCTAGCTTCAGTTCCAATAATAGATTGGGAATAATAATAATAATAATATATATAGTTAATTATTTATTATTATATTTATTTTATTTTTATTTATATAAAAATTATAAATAAATTGATTAATTGTTAAATAAAGAAGTTTTCTAGCTTTTAGCTATCAAACTAGTTACAACAGTTCGCCAAATCATAAAGCGAAGTCAAATGTACAATTGACAAATGTAAAATGTATTATTTATAGATAAGTAATCCATAACTCTTATATTATTTAGTCTTAGTAATAAATATAAATCACTTAAGTTATATAAAATTAGAAAGTCGCCAACTAAAAGCGAGAATTTCAAGAGTTTTTCCGCAGCGAACAAACAACGAATAAACAAAACTGAACTGAAACTGAACCAGTTTCAGTTAATTATCAAATTTGTCATTTTTGCCCAATGAATTTATGTTAAATATTAAAGCTGTAACATTGATTTGGGCCTTTGTAAGTAGTTTAACTGTATTTTGAGCTGCTGATAAAAAAAAGGGAAAAACTGGAAAATCAAACAGAGCCGGCCATTTGGAAAATGGTTTTTCATTTGTATTTTTAGTTATTTTTTTTAGTTTTAGTTTTTAATTTATGCAACAGTCCGCACCAGTTTTATTATCAAATATAAATTATATTTTTTCGCCTACAGTTTTTTTGTTGTTTTGATTTTGCATTTCCAGTTTGAAGTCTTAAGCGTGTCTCTCTCTCTCTCCCTATCTCCTCTCTTTCTCCTACTCCTCCTGATTCTCTTTCACTTCTAAGATATTTATCTCGATCATTCAATATGCATTATTAACAGCTCTCTGAGGTCTCCGTTCATCTATTTTTTATGACAAATCAAATATCGTTATGATTTAAGTGTGTACATATTAATACACACGTGTCTGAGTGTGTGTGCGTGCGTGTGCGTGTGTCTGTGTGTGTTGTGCTTATCGTTAAGCTTGAAAATGATTTGGAGGCCTTTTCAAATCGGTTTCATTAATGGATTTTGAAAGCTCCGCCATTTGCATACGCCAAAAAGCCACAAAATGAAACCAATCGAAACGCATTCGAATCGAATCGGTTCAGCTTCGGAATATTGTATCCAATTTAACACCAAATTAATTAATTAAATTTTTGATGCTTGTTTCTCTGTTTCGCCTCAATTTATTTATCTTTTTATATTTTCTGTTTTCTTTATGATTTAACGGATCATTTTGTAACTGTCCATTTAAAATTATGAAGGGAAGTCATAAAGTTGTTTTAACTCATTTGAAAACAACAACAACAACAAAAAATAAAAAATAACAAGCTTCCATAAATGATTATTCAATTTTATTCATTTTCATTTACAACAATTTCCCAAGTTTCGCTTGGAACTAAAACTTTAAAGTTGCAAATACAGTAAATACAGTAGTTTTATGGTTTTATACGAATTGAGCCATAAATGCATAAAGCTTAAAGACTGTCGTAATATGTGAACTCTATTCAGTTAAAAGCGCATTAAAGCTTATAGCAAAAGCTTGCATTGCGAAAGCTGCTTTTAATATAAATTTGGAATCTTTAATTTGAATAAGGAATTTAAATGCTTCTGAATCAATGCTATAGATATTAACTGTAATACTCAACTTTGGCTTAGGAAATGAGCTTTTCTATCCCGAGATACTGTCTTCACTTCAGTTGTAATACAATCTATGCCTGTCTTCTAGGTATTATCTATTTCACTTCAGTTGCAGATAGCTTTACTCACCTTTGTCGGCGCTTCTGGCGCGATCCTTCAGCTGTTTGACAATGCCATATTTAACGGTACCAAATTGTATCATTTTATTGATGGTCTCCTGGTGATTATCCTTGAAGTCACTACGCATCGCACACAGAACGTTTGACAAGTGATTTTTCATCAAGAATGTTGAATTGATTGATTGTTGTTTTATGTTTTATTAGCTATTTTAGCACAATTTAAACATTATTTATTGATGTGTGTGTTGTGGTGTGTGTATGTTGTGTGTGTGTGTGTGTGTGTGTGTGTGCGAGCGTGTGTGTATTGAGGAGGGGAATGAAGCAGCGAATCTGTGGTTCGTTGTCTTGGCGCCACTTGGCCAAAGGAAATTGAACATTTGTCATGCGCGCAGGGCTCGATCCATGTCTCACTGTCCTTGTCACACTCTTGAGCTTTTCTTTATCTTTACTTTGCTTTACTTTTCTTATTTTTAATGTAAATTTATCATTTGAATTCACATACGCGTTGTGTGTTTTGCCGTCGGCTTAGCGTTAACGTTTATCGATAACAAATTGCATTGAGATTCATTTTCAAATCAAAAACTCATCACACTGATCATGCATGTATATATTATATATAGATTGATATATGTATGTATTTGTAGACACTTGGTGGCAATCTGATTGGAATTTTGAAATTGCTCGCGCACTCGCTAAAAATGTTGTGTTGAAACGGAACGGGAAACGTAATCGGTATCAACTCAGTGTGGCTGAATCGCTGCTCTCAATGCGGCACGAACGTTCAGCACGCGCGTCAAAATAACACTGACACAAAACACAAACAATATCTTTGAGATACTTTCAGGCACACATACACACGCACAAGCACACGCTCGCACACACACACAGACTCATCAGGCTATACGAACGCAGCGTCGTTTCTGCTGTTGCTGCTTCGGGCAGCGACGACAACGACGACGACGACGCGACCGGTTTACTACCAATATTTTTACATGCACATATATATGCATGAGCGTGTGTATGTGTGTGCAACATTTTTATTATTACTGCCAGCAACAACAACAACAACAACTGGCATATCCTGACATTCAGTCAACCAACCCACCTTATGCTCACACATACAATTACACAGTCACTCGCACACACACACACATACTCTCAGACGCGCACTCGCTCACATTTCATATAATTTTTCATATATAAAGGCTCTCGCTCCCACTTGCACACACTCTCTCCCATACACACACACACACAGTTATACACCCAAACATAGTCGCATTTTCCCTCTCATCATAATTTTTATTAAATTTTGCCCGACAGTCGGCCGTCTCGTGCTGTCTTGCTTTCACCTATGGCCAGTTATGACTGCTGTTACTGTTACTGTTGCCATCGACCTCTCACCGCTGCGCAGCTTGCGGCCCTCACACTCGCTCTCTCTATCTCGCGCTCGCGAGCGCAGGATGCTCATTCACTGCTGTTGCTGCTGCTACTATTGCTGCCGCTGCCTCTGCCGCTGCTTACCTGTTTGCTGCACGGACATTTATGAAACTTGTTCGAAAAATTATGAGACACACTCGCACACACACACGCATACGCAGAGTGGCAAAAAAGAGACATGCCGCGGCGAACGTTAAAAAAAAGCAGCGTACTTCGTGTCGGCTAGCGACTTGACTGCTCTGCCGGCGCCGCTGTTGCTGCTGTTACTTCCTTCCGCTTTGGTGGCTTATCGGGGCTCGCTCACCTTTTGCGCCATGGTTTTTGTTGGTGTAACCGTGTTCTTGGCATTTTTAACAGCTACTTTCGGCTGCTCTCGGGTGCCATCTTGCGTTCTCTCTCGCACTTGCGCTCTCTTGATTAATAATTTATCATAATTCATATGCGCCGGCAACTGGTTGCGAAGCCATCCTACCTCCCCTCCCCAACTCCCTTCTCCCATTCAATGCTTATCAAATGTTCGGCCCTTTTACTGCTGCCGTCTCGCTTGCACGCACGCCTGCGCCCCGGCCATGTGTTGCGTTCGCTCTTCCCACCTCTTGCGCGCGCGCTCTCTTGCTCTCGCTCACTCGCACGCTCTCTCCTTCCCGCCAGTTATGAGCGCCGTTGCTGTTGTTGCTTTTTTAATTTCGGTTTTATAAGATTTTCGGTTCTTTGCTATTGTTCTCCCCCGACTCGACTCGCCTGCCCGTTCGTACGTCTCACCGTTTCTCCGTCTGTCTACTTTGGGTGCTTCGCTTATTCGTCAATTCGATTGTATGTGTGTGTGCGTGCATGTGCGTGTGTTGAATATTATGAGCCATTCATCAAAATGTTTGGTTTCTTGTTTCTTTTTGTTGTTTTAACGTGACTTTTGGCAACTCCCACTTCTTTTTAACATTTTCTTACTGTTTATTCCTTTACTTTCAGACATTTCATTGTCTCTGCGGCTTTATCGATTTACTCCAAAATTTGTCAAATACTTTAAATTGAAAAGCTATTCCACACTATAGGAGCTTTAAGCACTTCATGCAACGGTTCTTCCAGATCGCTCAAGAAACTTTTCAAGAATGTTCTGTGACTCAATTTCTCACATCTGGCGATAACTTTGCGAGTTCTGTTTTTGATATAATCAATTATTTTTATTTTTTGGGATTGTTGATAGAAAATTGTAAAGTCTTTAAAGAGCTTTGACTAATTATTAGAACAATTGTTAAATAACTTTTGATTACTAACATTAATTGCTTCGTTGTCGATCGAAATGATTCAATGTTTCATTATTTTTGATTTCATTCATTCGATTTCATGCTTGTAGTTATAAATCAGACAGAAGTTTAATTAATTGTTGATTCTCATTTCAACAAATCGCAAAACCTGTTACATTTTCTCATCGAATCCGTTAAATAAATTGTGATTGTCGTAATATGTGAGAAATTATTCGGTTTTATATTAAACCGAGTTCAGTGTAGCAATTCCGTTGTGTGTAAATACATATCGATAAATTGATTAACATCTTAAGGTTGATTATTCCAACAAATCTGAAAATATATCAAATTTATCTGAGGATAAGGAATATAATATGAAAAATGAATTCCAGAAATAAATTCGATATGAAGCATAATTGAGATTTTCTATAATCCTGTATAAATCTTTTTAATTTAATTTAATTTAAGATTTATCCTTCCCATTATTAGTATAGTTTGAATGAATACTATAAATATAAAATACTTTTTTACAGAAGAACAAATGAACTCATTGATTTCTTCACAAGTCTATCGATTCACCGTAACCTCTATTACTCAAATCATACGTAAGCGTAACCCCACCCAGAGCTTTATGTCATAAGGAAGGTTAAGGGAAACTAAAAGCCAAAATGTATCCACTTGACATAGCAGCAATAACAGCAATATCAAAAAAAGCAGCCAATAAGAAAAAATTACAAAAATACATAAGATAAGAGGAGGTATTCATAAAGCTGCTTCTGCCGCTGGCGCTGTCGCTGTCTCTTTTGCAGTCGCAGTCTCTGTCGACGTCGCTGCTGCAAAGCCCAACTGAAAAGTCAAATTCGTCCACTTGCCCAATGGGTCGGCAAGGAGTAGGAGGAGAACCGCAGGCGGCAACGCTGTCATAAATTTGAGCCTGCAAGGAGAGTGGAGATGGCAAAGAGAGTGCGAGTCGAGAAGAGCGCCAATAAAATGCACAAACTGGAGAAGCAGGAACCGAAACATGTTAAAAAAGATAGAAAACAATGCGAGACAAAAAAAATCGAAGAAGCAACAACAACACGCGAGGCCAAAGCCCAAAGCCAATCGCCACCTTGCGCGCCAGTAAGAAGACAGAAAACGGCGCACTCATAAACCAACAACAACAAATGAGACGAGTCAAATGTATACAATACGCCTCCAACCCACTGAAGTCTCTCTCTCCCGAGTGTACATATGTATTTGTGTGTATGAGGGTTTGTTTATGTACCAGGCAAATACATAATTCATAACGCTCATATTCGCTCATCTTGCGCCGCCGCCGATAACCAACCGCCGCAGCCAGCACAGCAGCGGGAGTGTCGTTCGTATATGTTTCTGCCCTTTTCATATCTGCCATCATATTCCAACTGATACGCCAATACAGTAACGAGGCACACACACACACATACATACGCACATCAAGTTTTTGATAGACTCTCATAATCATAACGAAAACAACACCAACACACAGAAACGACAACAACAACAAAAGTAGCGCAATACGCGCACTCATTGAATTCTTACAGGTTGCTTGCCTCTCTCTTTCTTGCTCTCTCGCTCTCACACACACACAGCCACGCGCTCTTTGTGCATTTGCCTGCTTGCGCTGTGGCGCAACAGCAGCAGCGCAGCGGCCGCGCTCATTTTCGAATTGTCTGCTGTTTCTGTCACTGTCGCGCTCTTAGTGTCATGCGCTGTTAGTATTCAGTCTTATACACTGTTAAACTGTATGCATGTTCGAAAATGTGGGCACACACAGAATGTTAACAGCGATACCCCGCCAGAAGTAAGAGAATGTTAACCCAAGTCATGTAAGGCATGCTATTTATGCATCTTTGTGTGTGTGTGTATTTATATATTTTTTTGATAATAAGTCAAATAGGTATTAAAAATCTACAAAAAAACATTTATCGTATATTTGGCATGCCCATTTCTTAAAATTCCATTAGCTCATAACCATAAACAATAGAGTGATTTTTTTATTTGATTTCAGACTACAAAAATGGCGGCAATAAAAGTTTTTTAATTAGCTAAATAACAAAAAATAAATAAAGCAAAATTAAATAATTCTAATGCGAACGATCTTTGATATTTGTAATTTAATGCCCAATATCAAAAACAATAAACTTAAAAAATAATTAATACAAATGTTGAATATAAATTAGAGATTTGATTATTTCATTTAAAATATTGTTGATTATAATATTTTAATTTATGCTTTAACCTTGAAATACATCTGCGAGGTATTTTCATTGATTGTGTGTGTAAAAGTCTTTTATTTTAGATATATAATATATATATTTATATTAAACTCTTTTAATTGCTTATAATAATTTCAATAGATTATTAATTTTATGGGAAATCATTCTCCACTATTTCATTTCCAAAATTTCCTCAATTATTCATTTCAGCATGGCCTTTTCTTTCCCTCTCTGTTTCCCTCATGTCCTGAATTAATATGCAATCTGGCAGCCTGATTTTGTCACCCTATTTCTAATACCCTTTTCTTCTTTCCTCTCTTCCCCCCACCTCGCTCATTTCCTTATCAACATGCAGAGATCTTTGAATTTCAATGATCTTTCGGCCTCTTTGTTGAACTAATTAAAAATCGAAATAAAGTAAAATAATTTACGCAGAGGAAAGTAAAACAAAAGGAAAGAATGGAATGGAATGGAATAGAATAGAATAGAAAGAGAAAATGAACGGAATCGCTTCCGCTAAGCGGTTGTGCCTCAAAGGATCGCAAATGGAATAAACGAATAAACGAATAATAAATAGAAAATAGAAAATAAATAAATACAAGTTATTGCCAGTTCGCAGGGTAGCGCATGCGTCGGGCATATCAATTGTTAGTGCAGGGTTTTATGATGGTCAGGTTCGAATTTTTTTGGCCTAAGTAAACCAACGATTGCCGATCCTCGAGCTGAAGGATTTCCATTTTCATTTCCATTTCCATTTCCATTTCGTTTGTTGTTGTCCGCTTTTTGCGTCAGAGTTTTTCACACTTGCCCCTTGTGCCTCATAAAAAATTATGGCAAATTCAACAAGTAATTTTCCCGGGATGCGTTGAGTTCAGCTGCGTGCCTCAATACAAGAGACGTGCCACTTGGTTTGTCAAAGTAAAAGGCGAGGAGGGGGGAGGAATAGGAGGAGTAGGAGTAGGAGGAGGAATACGAGGAGGAGGAGTGGCTTTTATGACCACATTGCTATCGTTTTAGAATTTTAACAATTTAACAAATTTTATTTGATTTTAATGTTGAACATTTTTGCCGCCTTCTTCTGGGACAGCAGCTACCTCAGACTGAGACTGTGACTGAGACCCAAGCTCCAGCTCCAGCTCGAGCTCCAGCTCTAGCTCCAACTCAGCAGTAGAAACCCAAACCAAATACAGAACCAGATCTATTAGAAATTCCATGCATGTGCCCAGAAATTTCTATCAAAACGCGAACTCATTTAAATCGCTGACAAACGCGTTTGATGTTTGCTTTATGAGCTGAACCTCATTTCAAATGCCCCTCCCTCCCTACCGCGCTACCTGTCCCCCCTCTTCTCGGCAGTCTATAAACGAAATTGCTTATTAAAGAGCAGTTGGTTCCACTTACTCGACAATAACTCGACCCGAGTGCGACCTGCATTTCAAATATTTTTGAAGTGCATTCATCGCTTGACTATCGAAGATCAAAAGATATTTATCGGCAGCTTGGTTTGGTAGTGGGAAAGGGGGGAGAAGAGGTGGAAATGGTAGCCCGTTGAAAGGTAAGAATTCATTGTTATAACTAAGGAGTTTTTAGCCTACTTTATTATATTTCATTTATAAAAACAATCGATAACTTTAAACTATATATACCATATATATATATATATATATATATGTCTATATATAATCTGCAGATTTGTTAAGTAATATGCCATTTTGTGAACTGATAGAAAACCTGATAATGTTATCGATAAATAATAAAGAAGAAGAAAGAACAACGATTGCTGGAGACGGGTACGTAAAGATAACGATTTATCGATTTGTCGAAGTGTATTTATCGATGACAATCGGAAATCACTTAAACAGTACAATTTAAATCGAAAAAAAACTTACTAAAAATACACGAAATTAGATAGCTCAAATAAATCTAATTAAGAGACCTAAAGGAGGTATATTTTAGATATCCCAATTAATATGAAAAGTCTATAATAACAGTTAAATTTCTTGGCTCATCAGTCAAACAACAATTTGAAGTAAAATTTAACAATAAACGGAATAATACAAAGGATAAGGAAAATCCATCTAGGACTAAGAAAACCATTCAGATCTTGTTCACATTGTTAATTTTTAATGAAGCTCTGATTTGAAGAGTATAAAATACATAAGTGACTGTGGATCATGTTAATTAATCAGTGAGGTTCATCAGAAGCCGAATCAAACGACCTTCGACTGCTTTTAAAGTAACCAAGAGACATAAATCTTTCAATCAACAGAGAACTACGAGAAGTCATAAAAAAAGAAGAAGTACAAAATACATTTATGGAGTTCCAAAGAGTCCTTTAATAAACTGAAAGAAACTGAAATTGATATTGAAATTAAAACTGAAATTAAAACAGAAAACTGAAATTGGAAAACAGCAAAAGAGAAAAAACTAAGGGAAGAAGTTTGTCGTGGCGAGACATAAAGATTTTTATAGGTCGATATTTAAATATTTGTGGAGAGCAGGTAAACGAGACTGGAACCAAAGTAATTACGCATAAATCAGTGTGAGGGTTCAGAGCTGAAAATGCATAATGATATCTTCATAGAGGTGCACACACACACGCACACTCACATGTACACACGAGTACATGTGACTCGATCAATATTTCATTGATGGAGCGTAGGATATGGCCCAAAAGGCAGATAACAGAAATGTCAACAACTTTTTGAGGCTGGGCCATAAATTTGAGGCGAGCTGCGAGTCGAGAGAGAGAGAGAGACAGAGACAGAGAGAGCTGCCATTGCAGTTTAAACGATATTAAAAAAGGATTTCCTTTTGTCGCTGACCACGCTGGCAATAATAATTAAAAAATAACAAAAAAAAAACAAAAAACGAGGCAATAAAAAAAGGCAAAAGGAAAACTCGATGCTAGATTTGCCTTTTACCTGCTCTGATTTCGGACTGTCTCAATGAAACGGAGTTGACAAAAAGGCAAAATTATGAAGGTGTCGTTAAGGATCAAGTACTTGAATTGCGCCACACTCCGGGCCAGGTAAAGCAGCACAAAGGATCTAAGGACACTCTCAGTCTGATCGTGTGGCGCCGCTTCGCTCATAACTCTTCCTCTCTCTCTCTTTCTCTCTCTCTCTCTCTGAGATCTGACTTTGCACGGCGATAGGACTCTGCTCATAACTGTACAGTTACGACTGACGCCACCTGTATCCTGTCCCATGTCCTGCCGCATGTCCTGTTGCCAGCGTTTGCACTCAATTTGCTTGCCACGAATTCGATTCAATTTAGTTGGCAAATCAAATTTGGTTTCAAGTGGCAGGCGACCGCAACTTGCCTCTAAGTTGCCATTGGCCTGCCTCCCCTCTCTCGCCACTCTCTCCCCTCTGGCCCCCACTCCTGCTTTGCTGCTCCTCATGCACGCATAATTTCTCAAGTGCTCCTCAATTTGAATCAACTCATCGCCGCACTCATTGCTCGCTTCCTTTGTCAATTGCACTCACTTAACGCGCTTTCTGCTCACTCTCCCTCTCCCTCTCCCCACCCCTCATCCTCTCCTCCCTCCATTTATTCTGCTCCTTCCCTCTCATTTATTGCATTTATTTATTTGCAGAAAATTGCTGTGAAAATTATATTTGCACAGTTTTCAGCTGACGGCCCTTGAGTTTTGATTGACAACGCGTTTCTGTTTCTGTTTCCGATTCTGATTCTGATTTCGATTCCATTTGTTGCCGCTGCTTCTTCTTCGCTTCTTCCTTTGTGGCAAACCGCACAAATCACTTCAAAAAATTGTTGTCCTAGGGGCAACTTGCTTCCCCCTGCTGCTCTTCATATTTGCCCACTCAATGCACAATTTGCACGCTCTTTAAAAAATGCTGGAAATTAACTTTTGCGCAAAGTTAAGGGCTTTTCATTTGAGGAAATAAATTATTAAGAAGGGGGAGAATATTTCGCATTGATAAAATGTTAACGAATTAAGGGTATTCCAATTGCAAATAATACATAAAATCATATTGATTCATAATAAATGAATGCATACATATTGTCTTTAAGCAAAGATTGAATTTAAATTGAAAGTAATTTAAAAGTTAAAAAAATATTATTAAATATATATTGAAAATATTAAGAAGAGTTAAGAAATTAAGGCTGTTCCATTTATAAACATATTTAAGTTTTTTTTTATCCATCGAAGTGAGAAATTTGAATGGAATACAGAGTCTGTTTACAGAAAAAACATTTGAGAAATTATATGGGAAATAAAATTTTCATAAACAAATTAAGGGTATTCCAATTAGATATAAGTAATTGAAATAAAAAATATATATAAATAAATATGAGATCTCAATAAATAAACTTCACTTTAACAAAAAGTTGGAATTATTAAATGATACATTTTTAAAATGATGAATAAATATATATGATAAAAAATAATTTAAATTAAAAAAAATGTTTAAAAGATGAAAATATATTGAAAATATATGGAAAACTTATAAATATAATTAAATTAGTATATTATCCTATTAATCAATATATAAAACTTTCTTTAAAACAGAATTTAATTCTAGATAAAACATTTAAGTGAAGAGAAAATAATTCATATTTATATTAAATAAAAGATAAATATAGTTTTCGATAATTAAATCTTAAATAACCGCAATTCGTCATTTAATAATATACAAAATAATAAAAACTCTAAAAATAAAATAAAATGTAATATAAAATTAAATATTTACAAACAAATAAAATTACACATTAGTTAAAAAAAAAGAGAAGAAAATTTAATAATATTAAATAAACTTGGACAATGGTATAAATATTTAAATTAAAATAAAACATTTTAAAAGTGAAAAAATATTATATACCTAACGAAAATTTAAGACATTCTATGAATAATAATAAATAAGAATAAATTAAAATTGAAAAGGCAAAAATTTAGAAATATTTTTAGAATCTCAAGAGAGTCTCTTTAAAATCAAAGTTTTATTTAAATCAAAACTAATTTGTATACCAAGAACTCTATAAATAAGATCAATGGCATTCCCCGAAATCATATAGACGATAAAATATAATTAAAAATAGTCATAAACTAACGAAATGCTTTACCTTCTATAGAGACGCCACAGTAGCTTAAAGTAATTAAACCCGAAATTAGATTAGGACAATTAGTTGCAATTAGAAAGAAACTTTAAGAGGCAAAGATAAGACTCAAGTCGAGAAAAGTAAAGGGTTTCTATAATTAGTTTTAATTGTAGCATATATCGATAAGGACTGCGATGGATTGGGAGAGAGTTTTACGAGCGCGTGTCGTGGCAAGGCGAGATGTGTGAAGGGAATATGCAGACACTTGATGGGCGCAACCAGGTAACGCCAGTTCAAATATGGCAAGGTAACCCATCAGCCCATCAACCCACTATAATGTTGCATCCTGGCAGCCGCATTCGACGAAAGGATAAAAGGGCAAAGGAACAATAAACCTGATGTTTATGTTTATGACCTCGTCGGGTCGCTGATCGGATCGTGCATTGTGATGTCTGCTCTAAATGTAAACCAGACGATTTATCTTCTATTATTGGTAAACATACCCACCCTAAACAGTCTGTCCAACTGTCTGTCTGTCCGTCTGTGCCAAGGCCAAGGATGAGCTCGCGTAACTCTCGATGGAAAAATCAAAATTTTATTATCGTGTAACAGAAATTTCTTTTGGGCCTCGTTGCGGAAACATTTGAAAAGCCATAAAAGTGCAACCCTATGACAAGATTACCTCTCTCTCACTCTTATATTCGATCTCTCTTTCTCCAACTCTGCTTCTCAAGTCGCAGTTGTTGAACTGGTGGCATTATTACCAGCGAAAAACAAATATCCATAAAATGCGTGCGCTTTTCATCAAGATTTTCCCTGCATTCTGCAGTCTGCAGTCTGCATGCGCGTGCATTTTGTTTTCCTTCTGTAAAATTTGTTTCAATTTTCTCAAGTTTTATGCGTTTTCTATTGAAACAATGACAGTGATGATGAGATGGCTCTGTGTGAGTTCGATAAATATATATATATATATATATATTGGATCATTCGTTGCTCGATCTATTTCGAGTTTTGGTTTTATTGTGGTTCCCCCTGTGGCTCCTCGAGTTGCAGTTGCCGTTGCTGCTGCTGCTGCTGTTGCAGTTGCAGTTGGAGTTCACCTTGCCCCACAGTCTGGGTTTTATGACTTGTAATTGATGTTGGTTTTAGCATAATTTATCGTTACATTTTAACGGCTTCATTTGAACCCTTTAATGGCCCAAACGTGGCCTGCTATTCATTGGAATCAAAAATTATGATATTTTTGAAAATTTTTATTACCTTGTGGCATTCACATAGCTTCCTCTCTCTCTCTCTCTCTCTCTCTCTCTCTCTCTCTCTCTCTTTCTGCTGCTGTCATCATCATATGCCCGATCGACCGCAATATTTATGGCCTTTGTGTGGAAAACACTCGCTATTTCAATTTGGTTCTGGTATTTTCCTCAGCAAAGGGGATCTTTTATTACTCCATTTGTATTGAATATATTGATCATATTTTATTTGAATTAATTACATTGAATTTTCTTAACTTTTTTAACTTTTATTAAATTAAGCAATGAAATTGCTTTTCTTAGTTTCAACTAAATACCAAATATGTCGACATGAACAATCATTTTATTTATATAATTAACACTATGAACCTAAACTGTTTTCTGTTTCTGTTTTCCCCGCTACTACAGTATATGCTAACTATAGTGAATTCGCTTAGCAACTGATTTAAAAGTACACATTTTCTTGTCTTTTACAATTTTATTAAGCGAAGAATCTTTATTCCAATCAATTCATTATGAGGAAAGCTTAATTTTGCAGAACTTCACTTTAGTAATACTTACTAGTTACTAATACTAAATGTTAGTTCTACTACTAGTATACCTCTCTCAGTCATGTGCTTCTTAAGTTTATATATTCTCCCAAAAATATGATAAATGTATAGCCATTTAATTGCAATTATATATATTAATATAGAACAAGTATGAAGTTGCGAAGGGAGTGCTCGACTGAAATATACTCATTTACTTTTTATTTTGCCTAAAGCCTTATAAAATAGTTTATTGAATAATAAATACACTTAAAAAAGTTGGAGTTACTTAGCTTCTTCTGCCTTTGAGATACATTTGCTAAAGCAACTGATTCTGATTTTCCTCCTATAATTTTATTTAATTACGCATTACTTAATAGAGTTGCACTTATTTAAGTTAATTATTTCACTTAAGTAACAACAATTTCAGTTATTTCCGCCCTCCGAAATGATCTTATTTTCCCTCCTATATTAAACTCTTAAAGATCATCCAAAGTGGACTTCAATGGGCACCTCAAAGTGATCTACTTTAAGAGGAATTTGAACAAAAGTTCAATGACAATTTCGGCCAGAATGCAGCTTCCCAATGTGAATGATGAATGGCGCCGTCCACAGACTTCAACTGTTCCCCCCTTTTCCACAGTTTGGCATTCTGCAAACCCGTTGTTTAAGTGGCGCTTAGACGGTTGTCTTGCCAAATACCATTTTGGGGCATTTCTCAGGCCCAATTTTTGGTTGATTTTTTTTGTTTGTTTGCTGGTTTGGTTTTTAATAAGTTATGCGTCCCGCAGGCCACAGTGTAGTTGCAGCTACCAGCTACCAGCTTGCAGCACCCAACTTGCAGCTTCCATGTCGTTTTATAATGTGCCTGTCTTAATATGATTTTTGTCCCCAAGCAGCGGACATACCCCAAATTCCAAAACGCATCATTTAATGCTGCTTCAGCTTTGGCTGAGGAATTGCTGCCACTCTTTGGGGCAACTTGTCAGCGTCGGTTTGTCAAACTGTCATATGCTTGTCGCACGCTCGCCGAGTTGCCACAAAAAAAAACTGGATGCGGACGCCAGGAGATATATTAGCTGAAATTTTAATTACAGACTGCAGGTTTTTTTTATTTATTTGTTTGAAGAGGATTCGCATATTTTCCATGCGACATTTGACTGCAAAAGCAGTTTATAAAAATTTAATTGATTGATTTATTTCGGGAGGGGAAGTTGTCAAGCACAGGAGGTACGTCTGCTTGGCTGCTGGACTACCGCAGTTGTTGTTCAGGCAGGTAGGTGGTCAATGAAATACTTTAGCATTTAGTGCGGTTTTTGACAAATCAATCTCGCATCCAGTCGATGTGTCGACAAGGAGGGACGTAGGGACGTGGTGAGCCAAGCTGAGACGAAGCTGGACAAGGTAGCTTATGCTTAAAGCCGAGCTAAATACTCTGTAAACTGTCTCAATAGCAACGCCTATAAGGGTTCGGTACTTCTGCTAATCCTTAGGCTCAGGCACAGCTGGATCTAACCCGCTTGAGAATAGGACTAAAACAAAGTAAAGAGTATTGAGAATAGAGTATAGAGAATAGAGTATAAAGCGGGGCGGTGGCCTTTGTTGCCTTTAGAGCCGCCTCACCGCATCTTGGCAAATATCCCGCAAACAGGATCAATCAGCCAGGACACTGCAGATCTTGCAGATCCTGCGGATCATACGCGAAAATTAGTGCAGATTTCCAGCCAGGTAGATACCAGTTTGACCGCTCGCTGACCGGAAAATCCGATCGAAGGGATTATAATTCTTGCCGACAGCGACAGCGAAAGCGATCCTTCGTCCTTCCCCTTCCGACCATTGTCTGTCGCCTTGTTTGTGCGACAATTAAGGCAAATATTTTGCGTACTAATTAAGCCGGCCCAGAACCAGGCCCAGAAAACAGGACATGCATTTGCATACAGCGTCACGGATTTGCAGCCATTACCCTTTTGTTGCCAAAGGATTTCCTCCGTGGGCGTTGCGTTTGTCCTGCTTCCTTGGAATTTCCCTCACAATATCATTATCGTCACGCTTCACTCTACATTTTGAGTTGTTATTTTTCCGAAATGATATGCAAATATTGACGTACATCATTTTTCAATATTTGAGCGTGAAATTCATTAGTCGTGCGAGTCCTTGTCGGCAACTGGTTAAGCAAAGGAGTCCAGACATTCACCTCAAGGACGAAACTCACAAAATGTAATTGAGAAACTCATCAAGGTCACCTAAGGATCTATCTATATCTATATCTATATCTATATCTATATCTATATCTATATCTATATCTATATCTATATCTATATCTATATCTATATCTATATCTATATCTATATCTATATCTATATCTATATCTATATCTATATCTATATCTATATCTATATCTATATCTATATCTATATCTATATCTATATCTATATCTATATCTATATCTATATCTATATCTATATCTATATCTATATCTATATCTATATCTATATCTATATCTATATCTATATCTATATCTATATCTATATCTATATCTATATCTATATCTATATCTATATCTATATCTATATCTATATCTATATCTATATCTATATCTATATCTATATCTATATCTATATCTATATCTATATCTATATCTATATCTATATCTATATCTATATCTATATCTATATCTATATCTATATCTATATCTATATCTATATCTATATCTATATCTATATCTATATCTATATCTATATCTATATCTATATCTATATCTATATCTATATCTATATCTATATCTATATCTATATCTATATCTATATCTATATCTATATCTATATCTATATCTATATCTATATCTATATCTATATCTATATCTATATCTATATCTATATCTATATCTATATCTATATCTATATCTATATCTATATCTATATCTATATCTATATCTATATCTATATCTATATCTATATCTATATCTATATCTATATCTATATCTATATCTATATCTATATCTATATCTATATCTATATCTATATCTATATCTATATCTATATCTATATCTATATCTATATCTATATCTATATCTATATCTATATCTATATCTATATCTATATCTATATCTATATCTATATCTATATCTATATCTATATCTATATCTATATCTATATCTATATCTATATCTATATCTATATCTATATCTATATCTATATCTATATCTATATCTATATCTATATCTATATCTATATCTATATCTATATCTATATCTATATCTATATCTATATCTATATCTATATCTATATCTATATCTATATCTATATCTATATCTATATCTATATCTATATCTATATATCTATATCTATATCTATATCTATATCTATATCTATATCTATATCTATATCTATATCTATATCTATATCTATATCTATATCTATATCTATATCTATATCTATATCTATATCTATATCTATATCTATATCTATATCTATATCTATATCTATATCTATATCTATATCTATATCTATATCTATATCTATATCTATATCTATATCTATATCTATATCTATATCTATATCTATATCTATATCTATATCTATATCTATATCTATATCTATATCTATATCTATATCTATATCTATATCTATATCTATATCTATATCTATATCTATATCTATATCTATATCTATATCTATATCTATATCTATATCTATATCTATATCTATATCTATATCTATATCTATATCTATATCTATATCTATATCTATATCTATATCTATATCTATATCTATATCTATATCTATATCTATATCTATATCTATATCTATATCTATATCTATATCTATATCTATATCTATATCTATATCTATATCTATATCTATATCTATATCTATATCTATATCTATATCTATATCTATATCTATATCTATATCTATATCTATATCTATATCTATATCTATATCTATATCTATATCTATATCTATATCTATATCTATATCTATATCTATATCTATATCTATATCTATATCTATATCTATATCTATATCTATATCTATATCTATATCTATATCTATATCTATATCTATATCTATATCTATATCTATATCTATATCTATATCTATATCTATATCTATATCTATATCTATATCTATATCTATATCTATATCTATATCTATATCTATATCTATATCTATATCTATATCTATATCTATATCTATATCTATATCTATATCTATATCTATATCTATATCTATATCTATATCTATATCTATATCTATATCTATATCTATATCTATATCTATATCTATATCTATATCTATATCTATATCTATATCTATATCTATATCTATATCTATATCTATATCTATATCTATATCTATATCTATATCTATATCTATATCTATATCTATATCTATATCTATATCTATATCTATATCTATATCTATATCTATATCTATATCTATATCTATATCTATATCTATATCTATATCTATATCTATATCTATATCTATATCTATATCTATATCTATATCTATATCTATATCTATATCTATATCTATATCTATATCTATATCTATATCTATATCTATATCTATATCTATATCTATATCTATATCTATATCTATATCTATATCTATATCTATATCTATATCTATATCTATATCTATATCTATATCTATATCTATATCTATATCTATATCTATGTCTATGTCTATGTCTATGTCTATGTCTATGTCTATGTCTATGTCTATGTCTATGTCTATATCTATATCTATATCTATATCTATATCTATATCTATATCTATATCTATATCTATATCTATATCTATATCTATATCTATATCTATATCTATATCTATATCTACTTGTCTCTCTCTATCTCTTATCTGTATTTTCCTGTTCGTTTCTCTTTGTATTTGTAGCACTGTAATTGATAGATATCCTTGTCCCTCACACCTCTTAACACACATCCACACAACTACGCTAACTGATGCTCATATTTAAACATTTGCTTCTTTTTCAGGGCCAAGGAAATAGTAGGAAAAACATCTAGGAAAGCATCGATTCGACTTGGACTTTGTGTTGTGGGATGGTGGCAGGCAGGCATGAGGGGCAAGTGTGGCATACAGTTTGTTGACCCAGCTTCAGCTTTAGCTTCTGCTCCAGCTACAGTTTCAGTTCAGGCTCTCGCTTCCCGTTCCCGTTGCAAAGAGATGGCATTTGAGAAGGTTCAATTGGCACCAGCGACATTTTACACCACGCTTCCTTGTTTACATGCCACAAGAGGGGGCATCAAGGGGGGCTGGTAGCTGAAGGGAGAGTTCGGTTTGAGCCTTGCTGCATCCAAAGTGAAAGTAAAAGCACTTGAATGAAATGAATTCCAAATGAAAATGAAACGCCAACAGATGCGTTGCCGGCTGCCACATTAGAAGATACTTGAACTTGCTCCACGTTGCAACAATGTTAAAAAGGGGGTGGGGCACGGAGAAGGGAGGCGGTGGTAGAGGGGGACACTCGCATTTCACTTACACTCTTCCATTTTTGGGGACAACTTTTGCACTCAATTTGATTTGTCGTCGTCGTGTGGCATGTGGCATGGGGCAAGTTATTGCTTCCGCTTTGCGGATCGACCATAAATCAGCGCTCAAAGGATTTTCTCCTTTCATAATTGTGCATTAATGTGTGAACGAATCCTTTCCAGCAATAGGAACAGGGAACAGGAACAGGATCAGGAGTCGGAGTCAATATTTACATTAGCCACGAAATCATTTCATTAAATCCTGTGCAACGCCCAGTGGCAACGGGGCAAGTGCTTTATGTAAACATAACGCCTTCCTGCCACGTGCCGAAGCGACACTACGCCGCCGCCGGTGGCAATTCCCCTCACCCCTCCCGATCTTATCCTTATTTCGTTGCTTACATTATGTAACATATTAATAATGAAATCGCTCATAAAATTATAGCAACACCAACTGAGGGCGCAAACCGCTTGCGTGTTGCAAGTTGTTCATGCAACGTCGCCGCCTGTTCGCACATTGTTCTGCGAGCGTGTGGCAGCCCCACGAGTTATGAAATTATTTTCCATAATGAGCGTCTGTCGCCTTTCACCCCTCGAACCTAAACAAAAAGTCAACATATTGTTGTCGATTTCGATTTCAATTTCTCCTCTCTCTCTCTCTCTCTCTCTCTCTTTGCAGCCGGAAAATGTGCGCCGCGTGCCGCTATTTAGCGTCTATTATCCTGCGAACATATTCCTCACGTCCCTCCATTCCATATCTACATTCATATACATATATATCTGTCTAACTGTCCCCCCCGTATCCTGTTTGGCTCTTATCCTGTCATCGCCAGTCGACTCAGTCGTGCCCCTTCTTGCTGACGCAAAGATGATTTCGTTTTCCGGAACCCCGTCATGATATGCCATGAGTTTACATAAAATTATGCCCCGAAATCTATCCATAAACGGAAACGGGTTGATAGCTCACATATTGACGAGTTCTCAGGATATGTTTAACATAATAGCCTCGGACTGTCCCAAGGATGAAGCTGTTCTAAGCGCTATTTATATAAATAGATGATATCATCTTGATGCTCTTAAAGAGAGTAGAATATTTATAGTTTCAGAGCTAAACAAAGTTGAGAATTATATCGAAATAAATAAAATTTATGACAAGGCATTAGGTAAGTTTATAAATTTGATTATATATTACTTTTCATTATATTTATAGCAAAATTTTGTTATATGAAATTATATATATTTAAACGAAAATCATCTTTAAGAGATAAGAGATAAATTAACCAATTTCAACTCCAAAACATACTGTTCTTTACGGATTATATAAAATATTGTATATACGTATACAAATCAATTCTTACATAAAGGAGGCTATTTCATCTAACCTGCAGTCGTACAGTGAATTCTCTATAAAGTATACCTATCAAATTATAGTAATATAATTGTTTAAAAGTATTAAATCTGTAACTGTAGCGTCGAAAGCATAAAAATGGTCAGAATTATAAATAAATTTCGATAAAAACAAGATGAATATATTTAAATAAGCAAGCATTTATAACACTACGTTCACTATAGAAAAGCTTAACTGTAGTTACTGTAGTTTGTTACTGTACTTACGATACATATACTTAACAGGGTAAAAACCCTTATAAACACATATTATATTATATTATATTAATTATTGCACTTTTGATGTAGCTATTACTATTATTTTTTTTTTTTATATCCTGTACAGGGATATATTAACTTTGTGCAAAAAATGTCCGTCTGTCTGTCTGTCTGTCTGTCTGTCTGTCTGTCTATCCGTCTGTATGAACGCGTCGATCTCAGCAACAATAAGAGGTAGAGACTCTAAATTTGGCATGAAGGTTCCTCTATACAGATCAAGTTTGTTTCTAATTTTAGATACCCTCCCCAGTTTCAAAAGAGTATTCTTTAAACACCTGTTATGTTCTTACTTTTATTTTAATCAAAGTACCCATTATCAAAATACTTTTAATATAGAAGCCTGTACAGGGTATTATACTGTCGAATGCGGTCGACTGTAGCCTTTTCGACTGGTTTTAAATGAATATTAAATTACAATGGATTCTATATTTCACTCGTCACAACTATTAATTGATACGTCATTGCAGTTTCCACGATTAGCACAAACTGATCCACAATAAGAGCTGTCAAGGGCGACATGCGAACTTTCAACCGGCAATCTTCCAGTAGAGCAAATATACATAAGTAATAGCTTGACTCGCTGCTAACGGTGCCCAAAGCTACATTTTGATACTGAGAGCGAGAGAGCGCATGAGCATCATGGCGTCTATGCGCTGAGCTGCACTTGTGTATTGAGGGAGACATTTATGGAATTGTGCCTTGAGTATGAAGGAGATGGAGTTTATTCAACAACAATGAGACAATGGAAAAGCTTGGAAAAATATGCTAAATACTCTTTATAAGGCATTGCAGGGTATAATGGGAAACCATTTATTGCTCTTGATATTACAAACCATTTCTACAATCAAGCGGAGTGCGGAAGGGAGATATTTTATAATGCTTTAAGACATCATTACAACTAACCAAAAGTTCAAATTTTATATTACAGATATTTTTATACGGAAACACAAGGGATGTCTGCTAAATCAGTTCATTAGTCATTTCTATAACTGAAGCCACGAATTAGTCACATTTATAATCACATTATAAGCCAAAATTTGTCGAGTAAGAGTTCAATTAATTAGCTTTCATTATGAGTTTATCACGTAGAGTTCCCATTTGAAATGGAGGCAAAGGATTAGTTTTGAAAGTTGTTTTGGGGGCAGCCGAGATACATTAACGCGGATTACAATGCGGCGGATGTGGATGAAGAGATGCAGTGCATCTATGAGATGAATTTTGGAGAATGGGCACAGAAATAGTCATCATTAGTTGCTGAAATTTATGAGAGGCGAGCGGACAGAGGGAGGATGGAAAGGGATTGGGGGGGACAAACTGGCAGCGGCACGTTCCAAAACAATTTAGAAAATAATAAATGGCAAACATAAATTAAATTATTGTAATATTGAATTTTGTATAAGCTTCCCAAATTAACCGAAATGTCGCGCTGCGTCTGCTGTGCAATTAACTAAAATCCCCGAAGACGACACTCCCCCCTCTCAGTGGGCAATAGGCTCCCTACGATTCTATATCTATATTCTGGCGGCAAATATGGAATAAACGAACGGCATGAGAATGTCAAAAACACAATTATTTATACAAACTGAAACATTTTAAAATCAATTAGAAAATGTGGCGACGCATGGCGCATGACGAGGCGACGGACTGGGAGCAACCACAGTCGAGGCCACCAGCTCAACTGCCTGTTCATCTGGAGCTCCTTCTAATTCTCCTTCACGATCTTCTGCTGTTTATTCAAGCGGCATAAATGAAGTGCATCGTCTGCCTTGCGCTTCCCCGTTGAAGTGTTGCAGCCCGATTGTCTGCCACACGCTGCCGAGGGAGGCCCATACAGCCTCCGTTTGCTGCCTCATTCCCTCCATCTGTCCATAACAATGTCAATGACAAATCACGGGCGCACGTCAAAAATCTGTCCTGAAATATTTGAGCTGTCAATTTGCCTTGCAACGACCCCGTAGACCAAAGAGAACATCTCCTTTTTTGTTAGATTTCGTTTTTTCTAAAATTAGTTCCCAAATATTGTTACAAATGTGTTGAGTCTAAACAACTGGGAAACTAATGCAAGAGAGAAAGAAGGGAAGAGAGAGAGAGAGAGAGAGAGAGAGAGAGAGGGAGGGAGACCAAGTCTCTGCCTCTGCCACAGGCTGGGCCTCAAGTGGATGCCAACAATTTATGAATCTTATGAAAGACGAGGGCCTCAACTCGAGCCATTCAGTCAATTGATTGCCAAACTAAATCACTTGAATACACAAAACACACATTTGACAATGTATGTACAGCAGCGAGAACACAACCTATGACAACAATTCTATTGAACAATATTATAAATGTGTTCTATACAGATGAACTAGAAGAATTTCAGTTGTAATTTCTAAAATAAATAAATAATCGAATTAGAATACTACAAATAATTAAGCAGAGCGTATTTATTTGACTATAGACTTGCAGAATTATATTTATTAGTTATTAGAAATTCAGTAAATATATAAATTATTAAAATTATTAAGTATAATAAATAATATAAGAATCTCTTTTGGAACCAAAGATTAATCAAGCAGAATAAACTGATTCAGTTATTATTATAAATAAAATAATTAAGTTATGATTAAGAATATTGGGAATATCGGAGGAGCAAGGCAGAACAAATTGAATTCCATATAATTAGGATAACAAATCTGAAATTATCTGATATTAAATGGAATCACACATCATTCTATAAGGTAGCTTAGTGAAAGTATCTGACAGTCAAGCAATTAGAATTGTCTAACAAATCCATTTTAAATGTCGGGAATATATATAATATATAAGTATTATTAAAGAATTCCTAAAGAAAATATAGAGCATATAACTGATAAAAGAGAGACACTTAAGATAGTCATATTATCATTATATTAATAATATATCCAAGACAATCTATATCTTTCTTTATAGGGAGAGACACTTAAGATAGTCATATTATTATTATATTTATAATATATCCAAGACAATCTGTATCTCTCTTGGTAGTACACCTACTGATAAACTAAAGTAATTGTCAAATATCTGTAGAAAAAACAGCTGCAAAATGTTGTAAAATCTCTGCAAAAAAATGCTAGCAAATCCATAAGAAGAGTTCTGAGTCCTGAGTAACAAAAAGAACTAAAAAGGCGCATCAAATCCTTTGACAGTTGACATGAAAATTCGCTTTTATCACACGATGACAACGCGTTACCGAGATACTTACGGTGCTTAACGAAATACCGTTGTTTAAGTACGGAAAATGGGAAAACCCTTTAGCGATTGCCAAATTGAGAGTCATACTATACTCGTATGTATTTCATATGTGATGCATCAAAGCAGATTGACAACACCAACATTTTGATCAATAACTTGGTCCTCTCATGTCCTCTATGATGTCGCAACGCATGCAACCCCCAAGTGAAATTGGTGACAGTTCGAGCAAAAAGCCAAATAAAGCGTAAAAGTTGCTGTTTTTTTATATTTGCAACCCTTTTTGGCAAAATGAATTTGAAACGGCGTAAAAAATTGCGCTACTTGAGGGCGAGCGGAACAAACAAGTGCTGGACAAAGCAGGGCAAGGGATAGGGAGCTGGAATGGGATTGGGAAAGGGGTGCAGGGGCAGGGGTATGCTGCGAAGCGGAAATGAAATTAAGCGAAAATATGCTCGCGACTCGCCAACATGGAATTAATCAATTTAATCTATTAAGTGAAAAAAAAAACAACAAAACAGGGTGGAGTTGAGGCGAATGAAAGAGGTAAAGAGGAAAAGGGTAAAGAGGAAAAGAGGGGGGAGTTACATGGGAGTAACGATCGACGTGGGCTGGCCATTAGCATGATTTAGTACTGTACCTGCCACTTGCCTCATTAGCATAAAAGTTCTTATGCGTATTCCAAGAATCTCTCGATTCTCCATTTCTCTCGATTCTCCATCAATTTACAGACTCAACTCAGACTAAAGACAGAGTTCGCTTGTGAAAGCTGAGTATCTCTGAAGTTGAGTATCTCAATCGCTTACTGTATAATTTTTATGATATTGTGCGTGTGTTGTTTTATTTTCTTCTGGTTTTGTTGTTGTTGTTTTTATTTTTTATTTTTATTTTTTATTAGTCGTGCGTTGCTTTCAACATTTTATACTCAATTAATTCATCATTATTCGTGTTTTTCTTTCACTCAGCCGTTCCTTGACTTGCTTACAACAGCCCAGATCGTCACATCTTTTGAGGCTTCAACATCTTGAAATAGTTGGAAACGAAGCCATCAAAATTTTTGGTTTTTTCTTTTCTTTTTTAATGATTCAAGCGAATTTTTTCAGTGTTGTTCAGCTTTTAATTTTAATTTATTTACATTGAAATTCAATATTTGGTAAATGTATTTTTAATTTTACTACCTCTTGTTTATTATTAACCGAAAATGGTGTTAGATTAAATTCGTATCGTATCGCTTCATTCGATGTAAAGGAATTTGTTAGAAGTAGCTCTTCTCTTGCCGTTGTTTGTGCACGTTTTTAATGGGGAAATTTGTTGAATAGATTTTCCAATTGACACATTGATCGAAAGCTGTGAAACTTTGATTTTTATAGCTCACATAAGATAGAGACACTAGCTAACTAATTAAAGGCTAACTTTAGTTGCCTGAAACTGTAGAAGGAGATAACATTTAGTATTCTTTTATACGAGAATTCCGAATTAAACACCTCAAGATATTTCTCAACTCACAATCCACATTAAGATCTCTTCAACATACTGAATTATATTATTATTATAATTTCAGAATGGAGAAAAATGAGAGAGTGCAGACTTTTTATTTCTATATAAGTATTTATAAAATACTGAAGAGCTACAAACTATTCTTTTATTCTAAAATTTTATTTGAAAAGAAGGGAAGGGACAGAGTTGAATTTTGAGCTCTACTTTAAGATAGCGATAGTTTTTCCTAATTTCAGTTTAAGATCCCGATCAAAATAATGCGCGAATATCAGATTTCCTATTATTAAACAGTTTTTCTATTTATATTAATATTGATCAAATATAAGTTTTTGTTTTGTATTTAATGATGAGCTTTCATTAAGTCTTAAGCTATTCCAATTTTATAAAATATTTAAAATATAAAAGTCTCCTTTTTAATTTTCTGAGTTTTTCCAATTTACAACTTTAGGTCTTAATACTCCGAGTATATAAGATATTCTGAATTATATTCTAACTTAAGATTGTTATTATCGTCTCTACAAGGATAACAATTTATCCTTATTATTATGCAATAAAATTATAAAAATACATAAGTCTCTATCTACATTTCTAAATATTTTTCAAAATACCACTTTAGATCCTCATATTTTATATTCTAAATTAAATAGAATCTTCAATAAATCTAAGAATAATACAAGAAGAACAATATTCTTATTCGAATTCTATAAATAAAATAAATCTCAAAATGTTATTTTCTAGCTTAAGAAGAATGTTAAGCTGATACCCATAAGTTCTTGCTTTGTTTCAAAGCTATTCTCTCAAACGAGAACACTTCATCCTTATTGCACTTCTATAAAATTCTAAAATTGTATAAATCTCTTTCTATATTTTCCCAGTTGCAAATTACAACAAAGATCTTGATAAACTAACAAAGGTATTCCGCAACTGTGAGAATCTTGTAAATCCGCATTTGATTGCATAAATCACTTGCAAAATGACCGACAAATAGCGAATAGCGATAAGCCTACGACTCGATCAGTTCTAAACTTTGGCCAGCCGTCAAACTGGGAGTAAGGTTCCAATCTAGGACCATAGAAACGGAATAGGCAATGAGCTGAGAGGCAGGAGACGGGAGGAAGAAGGTGGGAAGTGCACCCAAAATCCCAGCGCAATTCCAATATGTATCCAATACCCAAGATCCCTTCTCTCCTCCCCCGCCTCACTCGACAGTAGTGCAAATATGTGCAAATGGTGTAGTCGAGAGGTCGCTTGTAGGCGTTCCCAGAGGGGAGGGGAGGGTGGGAATTGAAGGTGGGGGGGATTAGGGAGTTGCAGTTGCGGAAATGTGTGCACAACATGCAACATAAATGGAAATGCCGTTTGGAAAACATATTGTTTTTGGGCCCAAAATGCACTAATTTTCCTAACGCGCCCCATGGGGCATGCCCAGTGGGAGGGGGTTCGAGGTAGAGGAAGAGGAAGAGTCGCAGGAAGAGTCCGAGTCCGGCTTTTGGGTCTGGCTCACAATTTAGAAATTGGACGGCATTTTTCGTTGAATTGTGTGCTGATTGTAATTCATTCGGTGCGTGTGTCTGTTTGAAGAGCGCACCCAGTACACACTCCCCACTCCCCACTCCCCACTCTACGCTTCCCACTCCCCTATTCAGTTGCAACTTGTGCGTTGCACACACAGAGAAAATTTGAAAATTTTGATTGCATGTTTCGATACAAAATGGCGCTGGCAAAGCGAATGTTCCTGATGATGACGACGACGATGATGATGATGATGAGGCATGCCAATCCCGTTGACGATGTGGACGACGAGCCATTCGCTGAAGATTGCCCCACAGTTGCATCAAGGGAAACAGGAAGGGGGGGGGAGAATGAGCGTAAAGTTGGAATAAGGAGAACACTCCAAATTGCAGTGCGTGCGTTGTGCGTCGGCTCTTTGGTAGGTGTGTGTGTGTGTGTGTGTGTGTTTGGACACTGGGCAAATGTGCATTTTAGATCGACGAAGCGTAAATTAGGATTTCAAAATGACATTTGGAATATTTACGACTTTTCCGACGGAGCACCATTGCACTCCCCCCCATCCCCTCCCAACACACACACACACACACACACTACCCAAATTTTCCTTGTACATAGTTCACCGCCGGACGTTGTTGTTCATGGTAATTGCGTAGCCGGTGCCTCGTATCGAAACGAAACGAAACGAAATGAAAGGATGATGATCAGAATGATGAGGAGGATTAGGACGAAGGCCTCACTGTTTGCCTACACACAGGTGCAACTGTAAAAAGAGTCCACTGTCCACTCTAGATGTACGTGTGTGTGTGTATGTGTGTGTTTTGTGGATGCGTTTGACGTTCTTTGTTGAATTATGCAACTTAAAAGTTGCACAAGTCGACTCAAAATTGGCAAAATAGAAGCTTTTGATTGGAAAATTGTTTGATTGGTTGCAATTTCGAATTTAAATATTTTCACAAGGCCACAAAGGCGCCTAACAATTTCCCATTTCAACAACATACACACAGAACACACACACACACACACAGCACACTCCACACATATAGAAACACCTAAAAAATGTTTCATTTGCAACATGCAAAACCACTCACAGCTCGACAGCATCTCTATGGGTAATCAATCTCTTTTTCATATGGATAAGTCAAACTTGTCGCAAAAAATGAAATCCAAAATGCCAGCCGTATTCACATAAAAGATGAGGAACCCAAAAACCAAACCAAACAGTACAGGATACGAGCTTCAACTCCCCATCGAAGTCTCCTGGCTGCAAATAAAATACAATAACAAAAAAAGAAAGGAGAAGAATGAAAAAGAAAACAAAACGAAAGACAACAAAAACAACAAGGGGAATAGCAAATCCAGCAGAGCAAAGAAAAATTATACAAGTGCCAATACACACACTCGCACACACGCGCACTCGAACACACACACGCACACTCTTGTTCATACAGATGTGAGTATATTTTGTATATTTTCCATTTTCACCGAAATAAATAAACATCATCAATGTCAAATGGAAATCACTCGTAGTGGCAGCACACACACACACACACACACATTCACACACACCCTCTTCGACTGTATGGGAAACTGGCATTTGCTTTTTATGAAACTATTTCAAAATGCGAAACCAATTCGCATAAAATTTTGTCAGCGGCATGTGACAACATGAAATAAAAGCAAATTCAGCATCCAAAATAAAATAAGAAACTTTCGCAGCGTAAAATAAAATACAACACAAAAATATATAAAAATAAATGTCAATAGCACAGTCTATCTGTCCGTCTGTCCAACTGTCTGTCCGTCTCTCTGTCCGTCCGTCCGTGTTTATTGACATTTTGGCAAACGCAAATCCAAATCTGAAATAGCGACAGGAGGACGCCAAATCGCTGGGGAGGTCGTCGTTCTCATTCCCATTCTCATTCCCATTCTTCTTTCTCTTTCACATTCATATTCCTTGTTACCAGTTGCCAGTTCCTCCCAGTTCCCCCCATTACCAGCTTCCGTTCCCGCTCTGGTTCCTGTGCTGCGGCAAATATTTCCAAAAGCCATTGGCACATGTCCTTATGAATGATGTGTTAATGTGACAGCCAGTGACGAATGCTCTGTGAGTGTATGTAGGTGTCTGTGTGTGTGTGTGTGTGTGTGTGTGTGTGTGTGTGTGTGTATGTGTGTATGAATGTGAAGTTTGCAACTGACAGAGTGCATGCTCACAGTTACGAGATTCCGAGAATTTATATTACAAATCTGAGTTATATGAGAAATTCGTAAAAAACTAGTCAAACCTGTTCCAAACTCCAATTTCACACTGAAAACGTCAACAGCGATTTCATTTGTTTTGTTTTAACTGCAGCTTAAAAGAACTTAAGATTTTGTTTATTTTAAGACAATTAGCTTCAATTGATTCTACTTTATCTAAAAGTGCAACTTAGGACATCATCGAATATCTAAAACAATTACTTTGGAAACTCAATTAATTAAAGATTATTAACACATTAAATATATTTATATATATTATTCGAATTTTAATTGACTAATATTATTTGAATATATGATTGCATCTTGATATATTTATATCCCGAAGACTGGATTAAGATTCGGAACATAGAATTGATATTTTAAACAGATTGAAATGAGGAATATTAAAATAAAAAATAATTAATTTATATCTTCTAATGATTTATCATATTTTACATAAATATTTTTGTATATATTATGTATAATTAAATTTATATTTATACTTATAATAATAATTCAATATTTATTTTTATTATGTATTATTATTTAATATTAATTTCATTTATAATTGTTTATTTTATTTATTTTTATTTTATTTTAATTATAAGTTTTATTGAAATCTGTTGAATGTTCTATCTCTTTTAATCTTATTCTAAAACATATATATTATATATTATATTATTATTATAGATTATATTATAGTATTTTATAAAATTGTATAATATTATATTATATATTCTTATTATTTTATTATAATTTTAATTAATTATATTTTTTAATACTCTTTTTTTTTAAACATATTCTAAAACAGTAAAAGTAGTAATTGCATTTAATGTACCCCAAATTGTTGCTTATACTACCCCTACCCTTACTAACTATTTCAACTTTTTCAAAGAATGTGCATTTTAATTGAATTTTTATTTTAAGATTAAATATATTATTTATAATTATATATTATATTGTAAATATTATATATTCTTTCGTATTAATTAAGTATCATTTTTATTAGGCGCAGTTTTATACACTTTCTTTTTTAAACATATTTTAAAACGCCATAAATAAGAAGACAAATTAAATGAAGCACAAATTGTTGCATATACTCCCCTACCCTTACTTACTATTTCAACTATTTCAATATCTCAAGATTAGCTATTTATTTCCCTTCCTTTTTAATAAAGTGTCGTCTCCACTTAAAACCATATCCTGCTCTCACAGATCTCACTTACACTTCGTCCTCTTTACTACTACTTTATTCTGTCTAATTACACGGCAATTGTTTAGCATTTCCCGCTCTAAAAAGAAAGAACTTCTAAAAAATCAAAATCTCCCCAGGGCTGCATAAATTAAAGGCTTGACTGGCAAGCTGAGTTTCTGCCGCTTCTCATTCTCGGCCATGCTACAAAAAAGAGCGACACGTGAGATAGAAATTTGGGGGGGGAAAATTATAACAAAAAATCGCTTTGGGACCATGACAGCTCCACAAGCAGACAGGACACTTTGGCTGGATGTGTAATGCCGTATCCTTAGGAGACTATCGCTGCTCCCTCCGCCCCTGTTGCTGCCTCTGCTGCTGCCTCTGTCTCTGCTGCAGTCAGCATGAAATTCCAAGAAAATGCGACAGTTTTCACTTTTTGTGGGGGGAAGAGGAAAAAACATTTGGCACGCGGCGTGTGACATTTATCAAAAAATCAAGATAGAGCGGTTAGTTTTGAGTTGCCGAATACGTAATACCCTAACAAGCTACTTACTTAGTTTTCTGTTTTAAATATAGAGAAAGATAAAATTATTAGAAATAGTAATGATAACTGTGATATCTTTGCTAATAAATAAATAGATTCTGAAATGTCTCTTTCTACATGTTACATCTTAAACAGCGAAATGTGTATACCCTCATCAGTTAAAAAAGAAGAGGAAACGAAATAGAGAAAGCATAAATAATGAAACTTAAAAAAACTCGAATTGTGATTGATCGGCTGGCAAGTGTGACGGAGCTAGAGGGAGATTGTGATGGAAGGGAGGAGGGTACCTGAAATTGGAGAGTACAGAGAGTTTATCGATAATTTATGGGCAGAACACTCCGTTGACCTTTGCACCCGACTTAAAACCGTAAATAGACTCAGTAAATTGAACCCTTTTTGTTTGGACTTGCGGTTGTTGCCAATAATGCAACAGCTACAGCATTTTATTGAGGGGAATCAATCATGACTCAAGGTTGGCTTATTGCCTAGAGCACAAGCGCGAATTCTTGTTGCCAATTTAAAGCGATTTGCTGATTGTTGTTGCCATAAAACTTGTTGGCTGCAAGTTGAGAGTTGAGAGCTGAGACGACTGGGAATCTTGGCCATAAACAATTTGATTGGCCGTTTTTGTGAGATTTATTTTCAACTAGCCACAAATTTATTAATTGCCAAGCCTCATAAATACTTGCGGCCAGTTTATGACGTATGGCGAGTGTCCTCCAGTGCCACATGCAGCGTTTCCATCTCAATTTATGTGCTGACCTCATACCTAACTTCCCTCTCTCTCTCTCTCTCTCTCTCTCTCTCTCTGTCTGTCTGTCTGTCTGTCAGTCTGTCTCTGTTATTCTCTCTGTCCCATTGTCTCCTTGACAATCACAAAGCATTATATTTTGTGGCACACTCATAACTCAGGCCAGAGATGGCTCAGAGAGTCGGCAATCACACGCCAAATCGATTAAATTGCATTTGTCTTCGTCTGTCTTTGTGCTCAGCTATCTACCTGTTCGCATACTTATGTGGAGCACTGTTTTACGAATTGCTTTGACGACAACCCGTGCACACTCCAACTGCAACTCCGACTCCAACTCCAACTGTGCTGTGCCATTTACTGCATTCATTCATTTATAATTTAATAACGGCCAGTGTCGGTATCGCTTCGCTTTGATGGATGGATGACTGAATGGATGGACGGATGGCTGGATGGCTGGATGGATGGACGGATGGACGGATGATTGCTGGGAGAGAGACGTTGCATCGGGACACTTGGCAATCGTAAAACTTTATGCTCGCCTCGTTGCCAGCTTTATGGGCCGCTAGAGTTGCAGTTTCCACTCTTCCAGCCAAAACGAGCAGCGACTCATATTTTTGTGGCCTTTATGGCGTTTGCCAAATCGAAGGCCATAATTCACAATTTAATTAAGAGTCTCATATAAAGCAAAGTGCAGCAATTTTTGTTTTTTCTCCATCCTTCATCGGTTTATCGCTCGTTCCTGGCGCATCAGATACATCAGGGTTGTATCAAATATCGTTTCGGGTCATTCGCGCTCTGCCCATATTGAATGACAATTTACATTTATCGACAGAAATTGTTTAACACTCTGAAAAGAAGTGATTAAACAGAAGAATGGAGTGAGATAAGCATGAGCAGATCATGAAGAGGAGGCGATGCAGAAAAGAGTTTCTGTGATAAGAAACTAGATCCAGTTCTATTCAGAGTCCAATTGAATCAGTTCTAATAGACTGACAGCTGTAGTTTTGAGTATAGATAGAATTAAATATGTTATCGATAGCACATCGAAGATCTTTGGAAGAATTCCTTTGAAACGTAAGCAGAAATAATCGATAATTGTTATGCTTATTACGAGCATAATTAAATATTTAAATCAATGTTATATAATTAATAATTTGATTTCCTTGTGCTTTCTTTTCTGTGCTAGGAAATTAGTACTAGATCTATTCAAAGTTAAATTTCAATTCCTGGACTATTCTAATAACAACTAATAGTTTTCTCGATCCAATTTTATATACTTATTTTCAGAATTATAATTAGAAAAACTAAGGCAGAAATCTTAGATTGTTTTGCTTCTAACAAGTTTAATTAAATATATAAATTATTCAAATATTATTCATAACATATTAAACGGTTTAGATAGTTCTTGAACAAGAGTTTTTCTTCTGGACTAATGCTTAGTTCAACTCTTAGCGTGTTCTGTAATCAGTTTATAGACTCTTAATTGAAAGTTCGCAACAATTAAAACTGCTGTGGTTAATGATGGTTCCACTTGAGATGTTTATAAGAAAGGAACGCTATAATGTCATAACATTCTACTTTGAGGCAAAGTTTCAAACGATGCATCGCTCTTAGGCGTCGTCCTGGCCTCAAGTGCCGCATGCCGCTTAAACTTTTTGCCACACACAAAGAAGCTGAAGTCGGATCTGTTGGGGCATAAAGGAAAATGCGTAAAAGTAATTTTAATCGAAAATTGATTTATAATTGAAAAATCTCATTTGCAGAAATTGATTTACCGCAGATGCCGCAGCGCCTCCTGCACAAGTTGTGTGTGCGGCTGGTAAATGCGTGCAATATTTTTCGCTGACGAAGGGGGATGGGATGGGAAGGGGTGGGGGGTAAAGGGTAAAGGGTAGGTAACCGAAGCGAGCGTCAAGTGGTTGATCCAACAAAAACTTTTAGCAAAAGCAGAAAAATGTCTGCTAAGGACGAGCAGCTGTAAAGGCATCTTGTGGATGTGGCAACGGCATCCTTTGGCTGCCTTCTTCTTATCTCCTAGCCCCTGGCCCCTTGCCCCTTACCCCCTGCCGCTCATCGTGGTCTTCATCAAAGAAACTGACGATGCCGCTGCCGCTGCTGCTGCTGCTGCTGCTGTTGGTGGTGGCGTCGACAACTTTTCCGATTGACTTTGCTTACGTTTAGATTTTTCTAGCTTCATTGCTGCCCCGCACCTTACCCTCTGCTGTTGATGCGGTAAGCGCCACGCTTGTGGCAACATTGTAATTTTGAAAATGAGTAAAGTTTGAAAAACCTTGTGGTTGTAGTTCTTCGTACAACACTTCCACCCCCCCTGAAACCTATTCCTCCCTTGATCTACTCTAGACTGCGGCCTGGCTTTAGCTAAATCAAATTCTTATTGAAATCTTTGCCTGTCAGCGCTCGGCACCACTTCCGTTTCCGCTCTGACACTTGTTTTGATGTGATCCCAGCCCGCTCGCTTCTATGCCCTCATTCATTCCTAATTCAATTATGGCCGCCTTGCAGCGAGTGCATAAAACTTTTTAAATTATTTAACAAAGTTCTGCTCTTGGGCGGGGGATGGGGAATTATGTGCGCCGTCTCAAGTGTCATCTTTCTTTGTCTCCCAGCAATTGTCCTGCGACAGCTCCTTCAGCTTGTCCTTTGCCAATTATTGCTCTCTCCACACAGCGACTGCAATTAAAATTAATTTTCCCTTGCATTGCAGACGCCATTGTCTGTCTGGCCAGAACGTAGTCAAAGCACCAAACAATGTTACCAACTCGACTCGAGTTGACGGATTTATTTTCTTGCTAATGCTGAATCAGGTGAACAGAGAGAATGGGACTAGACTAATCCTCCTTCACAAACAAATGTAAATTGGAAAATTTTATTTTAATGAATTCCAATTATTAAATTACAAATACGAATACAAATACAAATATTTCTTATTTTTTATATTAATAAATTCATTCATCCTCTGTTTGCATTTTGAATTAATTTATTTAATACATATATATAATTATATATTTAATATGTTATTGTTGAAAACACGAAATTATTTCTCTGTTTTAATTGATTTAATGTTATTAATTATTAAATTTTTTTTACATTATTAATTTGTTTATTTTCTAATAGTTTATTATTATTATAAATTTAAAACAATCTTGAAACAATAAGATCAGTATCAGTAGTATATTATTATTTGACCCAAAAGATTTTTTATGTGCTTAATAATATTTATTAGTTATTGACTTATTTATTTATTATTGTATAGTTTCAGAAAGATTGAAGTTGTGTTCCTAAACAATTGCTGAATTCAATAATAATATCATATTATCCACTTACGTATAAGTATCGAAGTGTTCTTAATTATCAAAGAAAAATACATTATTTAGTTGCATAAACTGTGGCACGATTAAGAATGTGAGTTTGTGTGTGTGTGTGTGTGTGCTTAGCAATGATTTCATGGCACCAGTCGCACTTTGAACACGAAATATTACAAATTAAGCAAAATTACTCAAACAAATTAGGAAATCAGCCGTCATTTGTTTAATGACAGTCTACAACGCGCTTTCAGATGACGAAGCTTACAAATTGATTGACGGCTGTCTCGCCGAAATGGAAATGCCACGGCGAATACAACTGCAACTGCAACTGCCACAACATCATCAACAAGCACAGCAACAACAACGACAACTCGGGTGCGGCCGGCGTGACAATACTGACATGGATGCATCGCTGGGATTACTTAGTTGTTGGATGTATCTAGTATCTAGTATCTCATATCTAGTATCTGTATCTGGTATCGCATTTGCTGAGACGAGTGATGCAAAGTTTTATGCACCGATTTGACTTTATTAAATTAAACGACCGCAAACGGTCAATGCGGGCCAATTCGAGCAGCTTGGCAATAAATCAAAAACAAGTTCAAAATTTGTGTCACCTCCGATCCGATGCGATCCAATCAAATCCAATACGATCGGCAATCGATCGGTTAATGTGAGCAGCAGTTTTAAATTGGCGACAACAGCTCAGAGATCGCCTCGTACGTGATCATTTTATTGAGCACATTTGACTATTATTAGGGAAATCGCATTGCTGTTTCGGTATTTATGGAAACATGATTTATATCGTTGTGTCGCCCCGTTCAACATTACGTATACGCAGCGTTGCGACATATTTGGTTAAATTGCGTACAGCACGCGCTGCATATGAATCAAAACGGATCACAGCGACTCAAAACGAATCAAAAACGAATTAACTAATTCAAAGTGATCACTTATGATTATCTTAAACCTTTGTCACTTTCTGCATTCTTCATCTCCTTCTACTTCTACTTTTACTTCAACTTCAACTTTAACTTTAACTTCTGCATCTACTTCTACTTCTACTTCTACTTCTACTTCTACTTCTACTTCTACTTCTACTTCTACTTCTACTTCTACTTCTACTTCTACTTCTACTTCTACTTCTACTTCTACTTCTACTTCTACTTCTACTTCTACTTCTACTTCTGCTTCTACTTCTGCTTCTGCTTCTACTTCTACTTCTACTTCTACTTCTGCTTCTACTTCTACTTCTACTTCTACTTCTACTTCTACTCTTCTGCTTCTACTTCTACTTCTACTTCTGCTTCTGCTTCTACTTCTGCTTCTGCTTCTACTTCTGCTTCTACTTCTACTTCTACTTCTGCTTCTGCTTCTACTTCTACTTTCTTATACTTATACTTATACTTATACTTATACTTATACTTATACTTATACTTATACTTATACTTATACTTATACTTATACTTATACTTATACTTATACTTATACTTATACTTATACTTATACTTATACTTATACTTATACTTATACTTATACTTATACTTATACTTATACTTATACTTATACTTATACTTATACTTATACTTATACTTATACTTATACTTATACTTATACTTATACTTATACTTATACTTATACTTATACTTATACTTATACTTATACTTATACTTATACTTATACTTATACTTATACTTATACTTATACTTATACTTATTATACTTATACTTATACTTATACTTATACTTATACTTATACTTATACTTATACTTATACTTATACTTATACTTATACTTATACTTATACTTATACTTATACTTATACTTATACTTATACTTATACTTATACTTATACTTATACTTATACTTATACTTATACTTATACTTATACTTATACTTATACTTATACTTATACTTATATACTTATACTTATACTTATACTTATACTTATACTTATACTTATACTTATACTTATACTTATACTTATACTTATACTTATACTTATACTTATACTTATACTTATACTTATACTTATACTTATACTTATACTTATACTTATACTTATACTTATACTTATACTTATACTTATACTTATACTTATACTTATACTTATACTTATACTTATACTTATACTTATACTTATACTTATACTTATACTTATACTTATACTTATACTTATACTTATACTTATACTTATACTTATACTTATACTTATACTTATACTTATACTTATACTTATTATACTTATACTTATACTTATACTTATACTTATACTTATACTTATACTTATACTTATACTTATACTTATACTTATACTTATACTTATACTTATACTTATACTTATACTTATACTTATACTTATACTTATACTTATACTTATACTTATACTTATACTTATACTTATACTTATACTTATACTTATACTTATACTTATACTTATACTTATACTTATACTTATACTTATACTTATACTTATACTTATACTTATACTTATACTTATACTTATACTTATACTTATACTTATACTTATACTTATACTTATACTTATACTTATACTTATACTTATACTTATACTTATACTTATACTTATACTTATACTTATACTTATACTTATACTTATACTTATACTTATACTTATACTTATACTTATACTTATACTTATACTTATACTTTTATACTTATACTTATACTTATACTTATACTTATACTTATACTTATATACTTATACTTATACTTATACTTATACTTATACTTATACTTATACTTATACTTATACTTATACTTATACTTATACTTATACTTATACTTATACTTATACTTATACTTCTACTTCTACTTCTACTTCTACTTCTACTTCTACTTCTACTTCTACTTTTACTTCTACTTCTACTTCTACTTCTACTTCTACTTCTACTTCTACTTCTACTCTCTTCTACTTCTACTTCTACTTCTACTTCAACTTCAACTTCTATTTCTACTTCTACTTCTACTTCTACTTCTACTTCTACTTCTATTTCTACTTCTACTTCTACTTCTACTTCTACTTCTACTTCTCTTTTCTGATCCAACTGACCGCCCACAATATAAAGACGAAACGGAAGTTAATTTCATTAACGTCTTAATGCGTGTTTAACAGCATTTGGCAGCGACTAATCGGGCAAATAAAATTAACTATATCTCTCTCAGTCACCCACTTGATTTGTGAATATATGTGAGTATACTCATACATATCTGAGTCTTTCTTCTTTTCGCTGTTTGCCTTTTTTGTCATTCAAATCGACTTCTTTGGACATTTGCATTGCTATTTGCTCGTTATTGTTCGATTTTATTAGCTCTATAAAATATTTCTGTTGAATACACGAAAACGATTAGGTTTCTTTTTTTTTAATGTTTCAATCTTTAGGCTTCAAAAGTTGAATTCCATTTGAATTTATGTATTTTGATTTTTGTTATTTATTTAACAAGTATGTATTAAGACATTCCTTGGCCAATAACTCAACACATGAAATAAACAAACGCATCAGCATTTTAAAAAAAAAACATTTAAATTATATAAATAAATTAATAAGCATATATAAAATTGTATGTTTTACCTGCAAGAGTGTGAGTATATTTATAATTATTATATAATTTAGATTAAAGAATTCTCTTTATTCTTATACAATATGAATATACAATATAATATACAATACAATGAAACTTTCACCATACAAATATCTCGCAGATTTTAGAACGCTTTGTTGTCTAAATCTTTAAATATGTGTATTGAATATTTAAACACTATTTCAATGTGCAATAGTTGTTCGGCAATCACAACGTTACCATCCTAACGAGAACTTCAAGCAGTTGTCAAAGGGTATGTTTAGTTTGGTTGCTTTTCTTAAATAAATTATGATTGTCTTGTAAATTATTTATGTACTCAAACTTAATTTAATAAAAGTTATCGTACAATAACACCTTAAATTGATAAATATAATAATGTTCTTAATTTATAAAAAAGATAGAGATGGAATTGTTTTGGAATTTAAACCAAATAAAGAATAAAACAAATATACTCATTAAAGAAATTATGTAACCGATGAAGAACAATATAAAGACAAATGGCAAAAAGAGTCTAAGAAATGTACTGTTATATACCAGAAGTTGCTGATCGAACCTCGCTCAAAGTATTCCACTCTTAAGAAACATTTCGTACTCAAATTAGTATGTATAGTCCTAGGTTCTCATAGGTCTGTAAATCATATATCTTGGATAAGCCTGGAAAGGCAATAACTGCTATGAATAGCAATCACTTCCTGTTCGGAGTGGCGACTCTGGCTCAGGTACCTCAATGCACTCTATGCAGATATCGAGCAAAACCCATTAAGTTGTTGCTAATCGAAGTATTTGACTTTAAATAATTATGTATGTCATATCAAAAAAAAAAAAGACGCTGAATACATTAAACAATGTACAAACATTGGCGAGTATGTATAAACATATATGTAGATAAAATTGAATATGGAGTGTGCCTGGTCATGTCCAACTATGAATGTTCACTTGGCGAACTGCTGTCGGACCGGTTGACTAGACAGTGAGAGAGATATGAACAAGCTGGCAAGTTATTACCAGATAATGAATAGTCATAATGGTAAATGATAAATGGTAAATGGTTAATAACAGGCAGCCAATTAAATATATACATATTTGTTATTTTGATTTTGTGTTTGAGTTTGTTTTTGATTTTGAGTTTGATTGTGTGTTGCCAAACGGCTTTTCATTATATAAATACGTCTAATTAAAAATTAGTGCAGTTTTTAATTAAGAGAAATACGAAAATGAGACTTCATAACCAGTTGCCAAAAATGGTGCAGAAAAAATGTGCGAGGGGATGGAAGAGGAGGAAGAGAATGGAGAAAAATCAAATCAAAATCAAAAACAGAAGCAGAAACACAAACAGAAACTGAAATTAAATAAATAAAATTGAGCAAAAAAATTGAACTGAATACCGAAGTGACACAAAAAGGCGACATAAGCGACATAAACAACAACAACCACAACAACAATAGTAACAACAATCGGTAATAACAACAAACAACAAACAACAACAAACAGCAACAACAACAACAACAGAGAACATAACGCATTGACAAAACGCTGCCCGACGCTGCCATTTATGAAACTCATGTTGACATGCGCCGGGCACCAGGCGGCCCAAAGCGGCAGTGCAGCGGGGCTGAGGATCGGGAAGGGGCAAGGGGATGTGGCACGTATGAAATAATTTCTGTCTCTCTGCCGCGTCGCTGCTTTTGGCCTGCGTCGGCATTCTTGCCGCAATTTGCCGCCAGTCGCAGTTGCACTTTATGGTCATGCGCTGCGCCGACAACTCGCTCCAAATTCTTGCCAACCAGCTGCTGAGCCACCGCACCACCTTTGTCACCGCATCACCTTTGCCACCGCACCACCATCATGCCACAGCTCGCACCATAGCGAGCGGAACGTGCCATAAATTGGCTAATCAAAGCGACGCTTCATTCTGCGCGTGGTAAGCGACTGATTGCTGCCCAGTTGACATATAATTTGGATATCGCCGCCAACTCCCTCGAGGTGGCATGCAACGAGCCGAGCGCATTACAAAAGCCCCGTTGCCTCTCGTTGCATTGCGTCACTCTCCCCGTCACTTTCAGTGCTGCATGTGTGTGGTCCTTGAACAGACTATTTGCCAAAGAAAACTGGCCTTTGTGCCACCAAATTACCAAGTGGATTGCATGTGCCACAACAGACAAACCCACTAAGCAAATCCCGAGTCACTTTCAAAGCATTTTCCAATAGAACAGAGAGAAGAAGTAGAAGGAGCAGAAGTAGCAGGCTCTATAGAAGCAACCAAGGAAATTTATGTTCAAAATACTCTATAGAAGCAACCAATTTCGGTCCAAAATTCAACTTGGAGACTAAATACAAAAATTAAATACATTTAAAGCAAGGATAAATAAGTATATAAAATCAAATAAATAATTTAAAAGTTATAGAAAGCTGGAAAATGTTATATAATTTTAGTTTTATAGCAAGCCAAGGTGGTTAGGAAAGTCTACTGAAAGAAGAAGAATTTGATCATTATACTAAGCTAAATTTCAGATCAATTTATTGACTATGTACAAAAAGATTAAAATCAAATCTCTCATTACTTTAATCTGTTCGAGCTCAAGCTTTGTTGATACTAAATTGTATTGCATTAAGTTGAACTATCGGGTTGAAAGTAGGCACAAATGGACTTGAAATTAGGCAACTTTCAGCTTAAACTCAGTTTAAGAAATACGAAAAAAAAAACAAACTATCACAATTTGCTTAGTAAGAAAATTATGTAAACTATATTCATAAGTATATTCAAACATAAGCTATGTCTATTCACAACAAATGCCCTATAAAGTGGGTCATATGTACAACCGCATTCTGATAAGCAAATGGGGTATAACTATAGCGAGTTTTGCCTTGATTTCATAATGAATACACTAAGTAGATACCTAATAGTAAATAGTAACATTAATTACATGCAAAAGAAGAAGAATGTATGGGAGTTTTGGTTAGGTAATTCCACCTTGCGGACTTATCAACACGCTCGAACTGTTGGTATAAACAATTCGTAGTTGGTAGCAAATTTATGCATTCAAGTCATAAAATAACAAATAAAAAATAAAAAACAAATCCAGCTAACTGATAAGGTTACAATTTTTTATGGGTATTTCTCATAATAATTTCCCAGGCGAGTGTGGACCGAACCCGGCAAACGTGCGCCATAAACCGGCGACTTTTATAAGAAAAGCGATAAAATTATGAAAAATTTTAACGAGTTTGTGCGTGTGCAAGTGCCCTGCCCCACATGCCCCCCTGTGGCATGTACCACCATATTTGGACATGTGTATGTTGTATGTCGTATGTGGAACACGGCTAAATGTACATGTAACTTGTCATAAGTGCGACTCAGTTCAGCTCAGTTTCCCAGTTCCCGACATCAAACAAACTACTCGACCTGAACACGTTCCATGCCGTAGCTGTTGGACTTGTTCTTCCAAGAATCACAGCCCAGCACGCGCGGGACTTGCTTGGGCCTGTCATACATGCGAGTACACATATGAATATGACGTGCAGACCTTCGAGCGAGTATGCTCGACTGCTCGGCTATCGCACCCCTGTAAATCACACGTAGGTGAGCGCGCGAGGGAGCGGCATTAAAATGTCGTTGGTGCTTTGAAAATTAAAATGAAATTACATAAATTTAGGAAAAAATGTAGAGGACAACATAAATGCGCGACTAGAAGATACCCTAGCTTATACAGTATGTTTTGTATAGAAAGGAAATGGTTAAGTAAGTTTTCTGTTTACAATATGATATGATATAATATGATATAAAATATGTTTTATTAGTTTATAAAGTTGAGAGAGCTGGGAAATGTATAGGGTATACAATATACATAACAAGTCTTAAGCCTCTCCTAGACCATCACAGTACCAATTGCATCTTATACTAATCTACTAATCTAACTCAGCTAAATAAATATTTTCATTGCGACTGGTTGGGACTTCCTTCTCTTGTCTCTGCATCTTCCCCATTTATTTGCCTGCCTCATCTGCCTATTTTATATATGTACAGGGTATACGAACTTTTACAAATAATTGGAATGCTGCTCAAACACCTCGGCGCATTCCTTAATCAAATTTGCATTAAGCGATGAGCAGCTAATAATCTGTAAACCGAATTAAAAAGAACTTAAGACGCGTTCAAGAGAAAAACACCAAAAGTAAAGACCCCCCAAAATAAAAGAAAAGGAAAAAAACAAATAGGAGGCCTCAAGTGGAGGGAGAACTGCAAAATATTTCCAGAAAATTTAAGCTAATGAAAGTGCCTCTTGTGCCGGGTATGGAAGACCACCTTAAGAAAAACTGACAGCCATAATTCATGGCCGTCTGTGAGGCCGCTTTCAGGCATCTATGCAAAGCAGAACACTCCCATTGGCCACGCCCTTCAACCGCCTCCATTCCATTGCCATTGCCGTGCCATCCTGTGGCAGACACTGTGAAAAATGTGTTGCCTCGCCGGGGCTAATGATAATGATAACAAACATGCCTCAAGTCCTGAAGTCAGAAACTTTTTGACATGACGCTTTGCAACAGTCTCCCAACTTCACCATTTCCCGGACTCACTCACCCAATCATCCTCCTCTCCCAGCTCAGTATGAAACTTGGGGTATTTGGCGCATATTTCCATATAATTCATTCATTTGCCCATCCATCCATTTTGAAAATGTGAATTCTTGCGCATCATCATTGTTTGATTACTCGTGCTTTATATATATTTCAAACTTTATTTTCATTTTCCTTCCGCCTTTTTCCTCGACGTGGGTGGGACGTGGGCACACCGACTTTTCACTTTCGCCGAGTTTCGTTTGTGGAAAATCGCTTGATAAATTGGGGTCGAAATCATTATAAGCGTTACTCTTACTCATTGCCATTAATTTTTTGTGCGATTGCCCTGGCCGTCTGCGAAGCGGGGGGAATACAATACAATCTATAAGATGTACGAGCTCTATGTGGGGGCAACCTTCTTTTTAAATTCACACAAGTAGATTGATGGCATTCAATGTTTGTGTTTGATGTTTTTGATATGCTCAATTTGAATATGGAGAACTTTAGCTGACTGTTTGATATATGCTGATGATTTGTTTAGCTTTATGAGAGAGTTACGATCATTGGAAGTTTGTGTAAATATAAATTATATTTATTATAGATGTATGTTATAATTCTTTCGATCTGTTATCTAAAATTAAATGAAATTCTAAATTTCTTAGATATTTCAAAGTATTATTTCTGTTATATCTTAGACTTTATTGTTTCACATCTCTCTTTCACTCTCTCACTCTCTTGCTTTCAACTTCCCATATATTTTCTTCTATTTTTCAGTTTTCATTTACCTAGTTCAAAGCAATTGCAATTATTCAATTTTAATCGAATTGAGCGACTTGCCAGGGGAGTCATTATTGAATTTAACCCCAAAATTCGCGGTTTGCAACCTGCTGTTGGGCTTAAGGGTTGCTTTTCTTCACAGACATGGCCATGGGGCTGAATTAAATGCCATATACGGAAACGGATATGCGCGTGAAAGGTTAATACTTAATGCACACACCACGACTAGCACCACATGCATCACTCACATGTGTTTCTTGAGGTGGTGCAAGTGAGTATTTTATGAAAATAAATCCATTTGATGGACATTGTTTGACAAATTGCGATATTGTAAGGCAGATCAGGAAGGGATCAAATGGAATTTAAGCAAGTGAAAGGTATTCAATGTTTGTTCGGGAATCTCTTGAATATTTAAAGAGAATATTATTGAAAGTATTATTATATTTTAGAGGGATTTCAAGTCTGAGAATGAAACAACTTTCTTAAGATCGCCTGAGCAACTGGCTGCTGCTGTCGTAACTATAAATACAATTTACCATAACCTAAATGATGTTTTAATTTAAAGTGATGTTTATAATGATCATCACTTTCCATTCTAACTATCTTGGCCATGGGAAGTTTTCATTGTAGTGATCACCTAAGATATGATCGCATACATTAAATATTTATTGCTTTAAGATAATGCTTAATTCAACTAAGTTTATACTACTTAACAATCATTGAAACTACTAATTCTTCTTCGCTAGATACAGTAGCGTATTCTTTCTTAGCTTCTTCTCACCGTAGCATTACAGATTTCACACCCCCCAACGTCACACATGGTAGGAAAACAAACAAATAGCTAAAACAGAACACAGCCGGGTCTACAAACATTTGAGTATACTCGTATTGTACCCTGTCCAAAGTCGTCATTAACCAGGGGTGACTTTGTCCATGAATCACATTTTAAGTGAGTGTCGCACACGTTGCCCGTTCGCCGTTCGCCGCTCCCCGTTCCTCGTTGCTCGTTCCCCGTTGCTCGTTCCCCGGAGCCAACGAGAGGACTTTGACAGGAACGTGGTGGTGTCAAAAGGACAAGTGGCAGGACAAACCGTTATGAAAATTCAATTTTGTGTCGAATTTATTAAAAGCAGCTTAAAAATCGTAAGCGCATTGAAAAATAGACATTTGGGAATTTGGACAAGTGCAGTTTTAAAATACGAATACTGTCATCATCTGAGGGGCGGATTTCCCATTTCCTTACCAATTTCCAGCTCATGTTTTGGCCGCAGGCCTGGCCCTGATGGAATAATTTGGACTTTAAGTTAATCAAATGATAGACCATCGTGTGCCCTGCGTCCTTGGGGCGGTTACAATTCGTCAATTCTATTCATACTTTATGCAAAATAAAAGAAGTTATCACAGATGGCATTAACTGGATATATTACAAGATTACGGCAGCTAACTTATGCATGTTGCCAGCAATTATTTTAGTGAAAAGAATCAAACTATAAATGTCTATAATTATATTACAGTATTTCAAAATGGTGGAAAGAAAATAACAAAAGTTTAGTAGGTTTTTTCTATATTAAATGGGAAATTTAATATATGAAGCGTTCTTATGTCAAGCAACTGCAAAAGTCTCATATTTTAACTTTATTATACATAAAAATGTAGTCAAATTATATTCTATAAAATGAATACAAATAATTAAAATACTTTAAAATCTTAAAATTTTATCTTCTTAATTGTCCAAATCATCTTATTCTATAACTCGAGACTTCAATATTTATAAGAAATCCTTGCAGTTTTATAAGTTTATATTTATCTAAATTATAAAACTCTGTTCCTAAACAGAATCTCATATATAACCCCCGTCATCAAATACACAAAAGATTTTTTAATAATATAAAGAGGAAACCATGGTGAACTTCAAATGAATCACAAATTTAATGATTCTCCTTGTTCAGATTCCCAAACCATCTCTAAATATTCTTTACGTAATATCAGTAAAAAATAAGTCTTAACTAATTAAAAAAAGCCATTCCAAAATCACACTTTCTAAATTCCTTGAAAGATGTTAAATAAAATAAAAAACAGTTCGTTTACTTTTTTATTTTAATCCCCCCCCAAAAAGGGAATTCCAAAAATATGCTCAGTCCATAATTCCGGTTTATGCAGATCTCTAACCCCAAGGAGATGGCAGAGGAAAGAGCAGAAGTGTGACCACGCCCTTGCACACCCTAAAAGGACGACTCAACACTTTGCTGATTATTAAAAGCATACTTCAGGGCGAACAAGTGCATAATTTTCCAATTGCTTTGTTTTATATGCGATGCTTTCGGGGATGTTTCTTGCCGTAGAGTTCCTTTATTGCCGTACAATGTAAACAACAACATGGACAACAATAACAACAACAACAATAGCAAGTCGTAGAAAGCGTTTCAAAATTACATTATTTTAATTTAATATGCAAAAAGGGGGACAATTCGACGTGCACGAGGGGTTAACAGACATTTTGACATATTTTCATTTTCATTTCCACACTTACCATAATAATTTCCCCCACTGTCATTGTGGAGATTTTAAAGCCCAGCCTCGGGGGTGGTGCATGCCACAAGGTGGCACAAATGCGCGCCAAGTGCGCAATTTCAAACGCAGTCGGCAGGTTGACTTTCAGGCGGGTCACTGACTAGCAGACAAGGAGGAGGGGGTGTATAGCAACCCTAGAGGGTTGAAATAACACTGAGAGATGCTGTGCTTATGATTATGATATTATTTCGAAATTATCCGCTTAGTTTCACGCATATGTCCTGAGCTCATTCTTCTGGAAAATGAAATCATTTTACTGTTAATAATGATGACATATGATTTTCATTGTCAAATTTGTTGCATGTTGTTGTAGTTGCTGTTAATGACGCTTTGTCATTTTATTGAGTTGCAGAGTCAACTGGTATGCCCGGTTCCTGGTGCGGGGTGTAGGGTGTATGGTGTATGGTGTTGCGGTACAGTCAGTGAAATATCTAACCGGTTGCGTTAAATTTGTTGGCACATCATTAGTCATGGAATTGGCTTTGGCAAGGTGCATGTACAGCATCTGTTTTGATATTTTTGTCTCTTTAACTGAGGGCCTGTGGAAGGGTTCTGCAACATGACACAGACAATTGACAATGTTGCGTTTTGTTCTCTTTTTGTTCAGCTCAAAGTGGGCGTCAAATGGAGGGGATTTTGATTTATGATTAGAACTATCGAATGCAGTTTGACTTACACAACGAGTTGCTCTACAGTTGGCAAAAGCAAAGGGGTTATTTGGGCAGGCTATTACGCTAAGTATATAAGAAAGTGTTCCAGAATGATATATGAAAGCATATACAGTTCAAATGACAGCGACTTGTATGATATAGAACTCTGATTCCATAACTTAAACATCTTTTTAGTTTACACACATTAGTTTACATTATTTTAATCTGCTTAATTTTGAATCTATGCTTAGCAGCCAGCAACTGTATAAACAATTTATACATTTATTATTAAACTCTATTTATGTCGAACTAAATATTTACAGACTTTTACGAATAAAAATATTAAAGCAAATCTGTATTTATGCCTGATATCTAATAATTAATCTCTTAATGAGAATTAAATATACATTCCAATTTAAATCAAATAAATAATATAGAATCTCTGAATTTCTGTCTCACTCTCAGTACAAAGTCGGTTTAGCTGAGTAAGAACGTAATCTATATAATGATTGACAACAATTGCTTTAAATTCCTGAAATTAATTTTCAATTTAAAAGGAATTCCAACCCTTCGGCAAGTTTTTAATAAAATCCATAAGACTTTTGTCAAATATTGCAGCAGGATCATGTCCAGACCATCAATCACATGACCGGCAGGACACGCACAAAATTTTTAATGGCCGCCAATCAATGTGAGGTCTAAAATGGGCACAGGAAGCGTCACAAAATTGCCGCCACAGGACTCCGTATCCTATCACAGTGTCCTGCACCCTTACCCCTTAGTAACTCTGCCCGCCTTGAGTTCAGTTGTACCTGCTGTGTTAGGTTCGGGGCAGAAGTAGACTGGACGAAGGATTACCTTAGCGACGAGAACGAGGACGAGGACGCGGACGGCTCCGATGTGGAAGGACATGAGTACATGACATTGCAGTTTCGCTAGCAGGGAGCGATGGGGGGGGGGGCAGTTAGAGGATTTCTAGAAATTATTCTAGGCAAATTAATAAACAGACTGAACTGGCAGCGAGACGTGAAAGGACAACGTTCTCGCCAAAGGACATTTACAAATTTCTTGTGATTTGTTTCGTTCAGTTCGTTGTTGCCACAACTTCCGTGACGTCTTCACGCGAGTGGGAGGCCTTGGGGATTGTCGGAGTGAAGGGGATGGGGTGCGAGGTGCGGGGTACTGGGTGGGTTATAAAAATAAAACCTGCCTCTTGCCATATGCCATTTAAATGATAAAAGGATTTCAACGCCCCACAAAACGGACACGCACACGTGGTCAATTGCGCTTGGGGTCAACCCTTTCGCACGAACGCCATCATTCCTGGCTCAAGCTTATGCTCCGGCCTCGAAGTGTCAGCACATTTTTCAAAAGGAGCATATAAAATGGCAGTCATACATTATGTCCATATCTGCCCGCCGGCCGTTGTCCTCTGCCAGCCTTGTTCGTTGTCCATTGTCCAGCTCTCGAGCGGAGAGATGGGGCTGCTCCAGGTTGTGGCAAATGTAATCCCACATTTGATGTACATATTGTACCTCGAACAGATTATGCATTAAGCGCTTATTTAGCATTTTTCTTATATAATGTTCCCTTTGCCACTTTGCAATTGGTGTGACCATCCATCTCTCTATCCCTCCATCCCTCCATCCACCCATTCCCTTAGTGAGTGGCCAAAAATTCACATATTCACATATACACATTAGATAGCATAGAAAAGGGTTGCAAGCAGCTAAACATGAGAGCATTATGGAGTTTCATTGCCCACTTCAAAATGTATATTTAGATATGGACTTATAGTGTGTTAAATGGACAGTCTGGAGGTGGACACAGCTCACCTTTCAGCTCAGATATGTGTATACCCTGTAGCCATAAAATTGCTCAACAAGGCTAGCCTAACGTTAAGCTACTAAATTTTTAATAAGATAATTTTATTTCCTAAATGTTGCTTAACATATTCCCTTCAATACTGTTTCATCAAAAATATAAATAAATGAATATAGAATTGTAAGAAAATCTGATCGTGAAAAAAGAAGGTAGAAGAATTTATTATTTAATGCTATCATGATTTATATGCACTCTACTTATTATTATTTTAATATTTCTAAAAAATATATATACTCTATCATTCAAACTATAAGATTAAACTCTGATATATGGCAATATTTGTCAATATCCTAAACAAATCTAATTTTATTGAAGTTTAAAAATGCATTTCAAATTAGAAGAAATATATATTTATTTCAAGCTAATAAAGAAGCATCTTAGACACTTTTGTGCCTTGATTATAATTTCCACAATAGATAAAAAAGATAAGCAATTCCTTTGGCATATTATAGTCAATCTTGAGATTTGGCGCATTGAATTAATTTAATCCGTTGATTGTCGTCGATTTCTTTAATCGCCAGATGAGCCATAAATTTGTGTGCTTAATTTAAAAAGTATATTTCAATTGCTGGACCCTTCAAGTCAAATGGATCTGGAGCTCTCGAGAACAAAGCAGAGGCCGAATAATTGCTTTTTTGCTAATTAATTTGTTATTTTGACTTAGTCTTCATCTGGCTGAGAAGTGCTCTATGGGATGATTTCTTTTATTTCGACCGGGCTCTAGCTTATTTCGCTATTAAGGACGAGTTCTCGCTATTTGCAGGCACAAAATGGATAATTAAATAAAGCAGCAAAATAATAAAAAAACCAGTCGAAAAGTTACTGTCGAGGTGCTCGACAGTATAAGACCCGGTATTCATATCTATGCCGTTATATACAACTTATTATTACAATAAGTATTAATATAATAATACAAAGATTATTAATGGCAAGCGTGATATGTTAATTTGAGGGCAATGCTTTTCCACTCGAAAAGAATTGTCTAAGCAGCATTCATATTTTCATGTAAAATATAAAAAGAAGAGATTATTCACCACTTCATCACATCAAATATTTTGTAATAAGCAAGACAAATCGACCAAGACTCGAACTCAGGATCTCCTGAATGCCAACGCTCTAGCACCTGCGCCATTGCAACTGACGTCAAAGCCTGACAAATGCATAACATATTCTCGCATTCCTCTCATTGTCCGTTTTGCAAGTTTCTATTGCTTCAATGATTCTCTCTGAATATTGATCACTTTTAGAAGAGAGGGGGAATAGAGAGCGGCGGTAACTGAGAGAGAAATGCCGTTACTTTTTTTGCATTGCTGCATATGCGTGTACATGCATACATTTATTTGAAATCAAATTTCTAACAAAACGTTGTTATTTCTTCTTCTTATGACATATTGGCAAAATTAATAACATATATATAAATAAAATAATAGTAAAAAGTTAATTTTTATAAATATATAAAAAAAAAAGTGAAATAAAAAATGGTCAGCACCGAGACTTGAACTCGGGTACTCGCACAGAATGTCTTGTTTTTGTAGTTGTTACATTTAATGCAATTAATTGTCGCTAAAGCTGCCATGAGCTTGTGGTAATTAGATATCTTATTAACTGCTTTGTTTATGGTCCGATCTTCACAAAATGTCTAGACATGAGCACACATTATGTGTGCCAAATCTGAAGTATGTAGCTATATATGGAGTCTAGTTATACGTTTTATTCGATTTGCGTGGGCGGAAGGGGGGCGTGGCAAAATTCTAAAACAAACTTGATCTGCGTGCACATTATAGGAGTGTTGTCACCAAATTTGGTAGCTCTAGCTCTTATAGACTCTGAGATCTAGGTGTTCATACAGACGGACAGACGGACAGACGGACATGGCTATATCGTCTCGGCTATTGATGCTGATCAAGAATATATATACTTTATAGGGTCGGAGATGTTTCCTTCTGCCTGTTACATACATAGCACAAATACATAAGCCCCTGTACCCTTTGGGTACCGGGTCTAAAAAACAAACAAATGAGGAGAATAGGAAATTGGTAAAAGACGAAAGCGGAAAGAGAAGCAAAGAAAATGAAATGAATGAAAATTGCATTTTAATTTCATAAGCGACAATTATAGAGCAGGACTCTAAGACAGCTCTCTAAACTAATTGCCACAACTGTGACTATGAGAGGTGGCTCATTATGGGGCCGAGAACCACAGTGGCCCACAGTGAACCTTCATAATTTCCCAGATGTGGCTTAAAATAATTGCCAACTTGGCTTAAAATACTCACGAATGAACGTCACATAGTTAGGAGCCGTTGTCACGTTCCGGGGACAGAATGAAAGCCCAAACGAGTAGCTGGAGAATGGGGGTGTAGGGGGAACTGTAGCAGGAGTGGAGACAGTAACAGGAACAACTGAAAAAAAAAAATGGTCACTCGGAAGTGTCGGTTTTTTTTGGTTAGCTGTCGCTCACGTAGGCAGCGTCCATGTAATTAAATTAAAATGGAAAATTTACTCGTACTGCGGATTAAATTAATTTTCATTTGCATTTGCATAAGTTTTGCCAGACGCCAGTTGCCAGCTTGCCAGTTTGCCAGTCAACTTTGCGCTTGTCCGTTCATTAATTCCTTCATTATGCCATTTATTGCTGATTTTACTAGAAATGTGCCTTCATTTTTATCTCTCGTCCATTAGACACCGCTTCAAGTACAGCATGCACAATGAATTAGACTAATTTCAAAAACGTAGAGCAACTAATTAATTTCGATATGTAACAAAAAGCAATTCCATTAATAGAACCACATATGCAGAGTTGTATCATTTATTTAGTTGAGATATACAAAAAAGTAATGCATACGTTCAGACGGCAAGTAGAAATACAGATTCTTTAAGATAGTTAATATAATTTTTATTAACAGTTAATAAATACAATGAATTTCAATCTTTTATATAATTTAAATTTATTAAGCGTAGAATCTGTACAGCATAAATTTGTACCTTAACAACACATATGGCAAGTATATTATATAACCGAACCGCATATGAGGATTATAAATTTAGTTTTATAAAAAAAGCAAATGTAGAAAGTGTAGAGTAAAATATGTTTCATATTAATAAGTTAAGCACACTCTTTAAATTCTTAATACAAAATAGGAAAGCTATAAGAAGCTTGGATGATTGAATCAATACTATTCTCTTAAGTGAACATTTGGTTATTATCTACTTTTAACAAATTAAAAAATATATTTTATATTTGATTTATATAATACAATTTGATATTTATAATTATTTGTTTAACTTTTCTTTTTGTAGTTGATATAAAATTAATTATTAAACTTTTCTTTCTATATGCCCGAACCTACAGAATATTCCTAATAATATATTTTTTGCTTTCACTTTAAAAAAAGTAAATTAAATTTTTATAATAAATAGAGAATAAATTTAAAAAACCCCTAAGAAGTTAGCTTAACAAATTGGCTAAATATATTAGTCATCTTTCTTCATCTTTAAGGGGTATAACTCCACTCTCCAGCAACAGAACTGAATGTGAATATTGCTTGAGATCTGAAGCTTAAAGGTTTACTTATTTTAATTACTTTCGAATAACAAGCAAATAGCAGGCGCACTTATTTCGAAACCCTTTTCTTGGTTTTCTTTGTTAAAAAGGTCTAAAAAACAAAGCGAAATGTTTACAAGGCGAACCCAGAAAAAATAATGAAAGAATGTAAAAATAAGTAAATGAAAATGAAAATGCAATTTTATTTATTGTTATGTAGCATTTTTTGTATTGTTTTGTTCTTCAACTGCCTGCTGCCAGCTTATGTAAATTTATTTATTTTGCGTAATTTTTCTTGTTTTTACAAAAGAATAAATTTGCCTTGTTTTCCACTGGAACCCCAGAAACCATGTCTGCCAAGTCGCCACGTCGACTGAGGCCTTTCACAAAGCTAAAAAAAATTTAATTAGAATAAAGAGAAGGACGAAAAGCTGAGCACAAAATTAAAATGAAGCGAGCAATGAGAGAAAAAATGTATAAAAAAATAAAAAGAACAGAAAACAAAAAAAAATTACAAGGCAGCTACGGCGGGGCTTAGGGCTGTCCGAAGATTTGCGCTGTAAATTTGCTGTAATAAGGCAAAAGTTGTGCAATTTTCATGTGGAACTGACAGTCTTCGGTGCCTCGCAACATTCCGTAATGAGATCTGCCGTGACGGCACTGGTCAGTCCCGCGGGCGGAGGGAAAACCAAAATAAAAAGGTTACCATGTCCAATTCCAACTCTCACTCTGACAACCCGGCAATTGGCGTGTTCTGCGACGCGTTGGAAATTATAACCAATAAAATTTTAAAAACATTTACAAAAAAAAAAAAAAAAAAAACAAAGAAGTAAACGTGATAAATTACACTTGAAAATGCCCAAAGAGCTTAGAGAAAGAGTACTTTCAGCAGACTAAGCTTATATCCAGCTTAATTACGCACTTAGTTTATGACTTCATATAGCGTTCTAAATATTCTAGAATAAGGCTTAAACAACCCCAACCAAAGAGGTTGAGTCTAAGGTCTGTTGCTCATATATGAGGCTCAATTATGCGAGAGCTTTACGTCGTTACGTATACGTCGCATCGTTACGCATGACGTTAGTTTGGAGCAAATTTAATTACGTCGTATTATGGAATTTATATGACAATGCCAGACAACATACTCACTCACACACACACACAGGCACACGCACAGACACACACACACGCACAGACAACCACACACAGAGAACATATGGAGGGGGATTAATTATGATGTGCCTTAGTTGTACAATGAGTTTTAAATGAATTGTAATAACTTTTGTTGAAGGATTTAATTTGAAATTTCAAAATTGTACAGCAAATAAATTTATCAGTCACTCACATAGGAATTAATATACCCTCAAATTCCTATTCAGAATGTGAGCTTATAAAATGGAATAAAATTATATGCATTTAAATGAAGTTATAATAATAGAAATGTTGTCTTGTAAAGTCTGCTGATCTATTGTAAAATATACAATTTAGAGGAGAAATATATTTAAATTGATTCTTTAATATATTTAAAATAATATTCAATGCCTTGGTAAAGTATTTTCTGTGTCGACTTACTAACAAATTGAACTTCATGCTAACCATTGATTCTAATAACAAACTTAATTAATTAAAAAACAAAGAAAAAATGAAAATGAAAAAGAAAATCCCATGCAAATTGTATTAATACCAAAGTTCCGACATTTCAGCGCTTAGAAAACAGCAGGAAGCATTCCAATCACCCATCAAAAGGACATAACGATAATTAATGGAATTTGCCGATGGAATACCTAATGAGACTAGATTGTCGAGATGGACGTTAGCACGTTAGGCTTCGGTATATTTTTATTATTTTTCGATTCAAGTTTGTTGTTCTATTATTAACATTTTCAGCCATTGACATTTGCCTGCTTCTCTATAACTTGAATTGAAATGAGCTTAGAGCCTGGCAGGGCCAGAACTTGGACTGTGTGGGTGGTGATTGAGACAATGTAAGTGGAATAAAAATTAACATTCATTTACTGGGAATGGAGGGGGGAAAACATTCATATGACAATTCAAGAACGACTTGGAGTTGGAATTTTTACAAGGAAAATATGTAAATTGTCTTGTAATAAAAATGTCCAGGACTCCGAGGCAGCTGCTCGTATCCGCGCGTATCTGCAAATATAAATTTTATGAAACATTCCCCAGCAGAGCGTAGGAATTAAAACAACGCGACAATGAAAAAGAAAAGATGCAAAATAAATAAATAAAGTGAGAAGAAAAACATACAAAAAATAAGAAACAAAAAAGAAATCAACAAAGAAACAAAATAAAGCCAAGTGACTGCGACAGAAATGTGGCTGAAGGACGGAAAAAAATTATATCCCTGCAGGACATTATTTTAAATACTAATCCGCATCAGTTTTCATTTGAATCTTAGCGCTGGGGCACGACACGATGCGGCACACCGAGCTGGGAACATTGTGCCCTGTCAGCAACCCCAGGACATCGACTTCGACATCGTCGCCTCGTCCCTGTGCTCCTTCTGCCATTCCACGTCGACGTCGTCGTCGACGTCCACGTCCCAGTTTGCAACGTGCCTGCCATCTTTGTTTGTGCGCCGTTACATAAATTCAGATGTTATCCTAAATGCGCAGCATGCACGTTATTAAAATAACGTCAGGCAGCCCCCAGTTCCTGGAATTATATGCCCAGGCGACAGCCGGAAGTTAACAAATGAAAAAATAACGCACGTTGCTTGTTTCTCCTTCGGTTCGCATCCTGGCCACACTCTCTTCTCACCCCGGCTTCTTCTACGGCTCTGTCCTGTGAACGTAGCACAGCACGTAGGGCCAATTATGGCAGCATTCCATGTCCTGGAACGGTCGCCCAAGCTTGTCTTGTCAAATTAAAATGTTTATAATCGATGTACATCACAAACCTGACACTGACAATATTTATGAAGAACGTTTCATTTGAACACAGGTCTTATAAGTTATTGACTACTTTATATATGCCAGAATATTGTATATTTTTAATAATATAATGCAAAAGATAAGAATAAATTGTTTATTTAATTCAGGTTAATTATGTGTATTTTAATTAATTTAAATTATAATTTTTGAGTAACGAGTAATATGAAATGTAGCATACTTTTTGGGGCAGGAAAAGTAAGAGAGAAGTTGGCTTGGTATTTTCATCTTTTCCGCATTGAATTTCATATAGTAAGTTATAAATGTAATGACTTTTAAATTATTGTACTATATTATGAATGAAATAACTTACTTTACATATATTTCATTTTTTGATAAAGACAAATATCTGCAAACTAAAAACTCTAACTTTAAATTTGTCAGCTCTTTATGGTTCCCTCGCCTATTCATTTTATATGTCATGCTTATAATTGCGAGTACTCGTATTGTTGTTGTTATTGCTTATTGTTGTTGGCTGTGAAAGGTTTTAGTTAACGCTGATAAAGGGCAACCAGCAACCAAATACGAACCGCAATCCAGAAACGTGGGCAAAACAAACTGCAACTGCACTTGCAACTGCAACAGCAAGAGCAATTCATTGATGCATGTATCGCTGCCATTTTCAGCATTTTCAAATTTTCCATTTGCCATTTGCATTTCCATAAACATGGAGCAGCATTTGTGCTTCTTTGTTTCGGGCTATTGGCGTACTGTTGGCACACACCTAATCCAAATTTGTGGTCAGGTCTGGGCGCCCTTCCATTCGAATTAGTCGGCGATAATTACGCGGCCATATTTCCGTTGAATCATTTGAATGGAAAGCGCAATAAAGGAAGCACACAAAATGCATGTAACCGAATCAACTGTGCATTTCAATGTCGGTTTAATTGTCTGGTTCGGCTATATATTCAATGGCACTCTCTAGACAATTTAACAAAAAAGTATTCCACACTTCGAATATACAGTCTATTTATTATGAAAATGTAATTAACTGGGAATCTGCGATAAACTGTAAGGATTTTCTACTTTAAAATATAATTTATACATTTATTATTATTATCTAACTGTCATACTTTACAATCCTTTAAAATCACGTGAGTAAACTGTAGTTTCTGCTCTGCTGTTTAGTTTTCCATCAAGGTAAGCTAACAAATATACAGTTTACTTACTTTTTATACACATACATAAATTAATTTGAAATTTTTTGGTGAAGAGTTTGTTTCATATGGTCAATGGAGGCGGCTACTAAATTATTCCCAATACAATTTCCAATAAACAAATAAAATCAAAGCTCTATGTAACTGGTGAATTGGGACATGAGCATGTACGAGTATTGTACAGGGGGACATTCGACATGAACAAATAGCAGTAAAATGAACAAATTGTTGTTGTTGTTGGCCATAGAAAATTCTAAATGCTTCAATCAGCAATTCGTATTATTAAATATTAATGCAGAACTCAAGTCGACCTGTCTCGGACTGACCCTTTCGATGTTAGTCCCAAAAAGGTCAACATGTGTCTGCACAGCACACACACACACACACACACACACTCACACACAGAAGAGAGAGACAGACACTCCACCAATGCCAATTGGACAGTGAATGGTAGCTGAAATCTTGGACATTTTTCATCATAAAGTGGTGGCTGGTCCTGGTCCTGGTTCTAGTTCTGGCTTTGATTTCGAATTGGATTTGAATTCGGAATTTTGGCTTTTAAGCAATGCCTTAGCCCCGCAGGCGTCTAGTTGGTCTAACTGGTCAACACATAAATATTTCTCTTTGTTTAACACTGGATGAACTTAAAAAGTAGATGCACATACTCAGCTCTGTCCCAGCTGACCAGGCTACAGCACAAACAAACAAGCAGAGCGACTCACAGGCCGACAGACAGGAGCTGCTTTCCTGTATGCTTAGATATGACTAACGGTCGAATGGTCAAGTCAAAGTTATTGTCATGTCATGTAAGTGTCCTCCACATGACCCTTCCCCCTTCCCTTCATCCACAATACCAACACCAACTGCTTTGTTCGGCTTTTTCAATTTCATTCCACAACAAGTGCCCCTGTTGGTTTGCCTATTATGTAGTATTTCCCACAAGTTTTCAGCCGGAAATCAGGTCTACGCAATCCCCTGGACGTATCATCAGCTGCAGCTCAAGCTAAATTGAAACTTAAGTATGACTTGGCTGAAAAAGTTGATGAAACTAAGACTTTTTATAAAGTGTAAGTAATTCTCACTTAAGATTAGCATTCTACAATGCAATTTATCAACAATTTCGCTAGGAAATACTTGAATTCAAATCTACAACTTATTCATCTAATTGTGTTCTAAGTATGTTCCGGTTTACGTTTCCTCACACTTATTAATTTATATATTTATAAACTTAAACTCATTTAAAATTCACGTTTTGAATTGTAATTTCTCAGCAATTTCCATAAATATAAAGTGAATTCAAACACTACGAGTTGCACTACTTGCGACTCAGCGACAGTCAGGCCTATATAAACAAAACAACAAATGATGTTCCGGTTTTCGTTTTCTCTCCACTGTACCACACATCGATAGCCCAGAATTTTGAAGCTGCTGGAAAGCTATCAAAAATTCATTTCAACTTTGTTGTGGACCATTCAGCAGAATGAGAAGTCAGTAAAGGCAAGACAAGACAACTGACAGGTTGGGTTCATTTTGGTTTTCGACTTGGTACGTGGCCAGTTGACCAGTTGTTGTAATGTCGCCACATCACACACAAATGGAGGAAATGTAAATATAGCCTCTAATGGCCACTCCCTTTGGGGAGCGAGAAACTGAGAAACTGAGAAACTGGCCAGTGACTCCTGTAGCTAACTTTCTCCGCATCTTTTGCGCAAAGTTCAAAGTGACTTAAGTGAAATTTTGCAAGCTCGAGGGCAAAAGCTGCTTGGCCAAAAGGAGGGAAGACGGGACACCATGTGAACATGAGTAAAAATTAAATTGATTTTCCTCGGACATGAGAAAAGTTCTAGTTTTTTAACACATACTCGTATTGCTATTTCATACTTGGGTTTATGGCAACCCTCAGTATAGTTTTTATCCTCCTTCTTTTCTTTCCTTCTTATTCTTTTTTTTGCAAGTAGAATTTGAGTAACTGAATGCTGTCGCATAGTTTTGTGTTCTTGAGAGTAGACAAAAATGTTTTTATATTGACTTATTTATAGTGCCCGAAGTCTGAATTAGAACTTTATGCCACCATTTGTACACGTGAAGTCTCTTCTATTCTATTCTATTCTATTCTATTCTATCTCAATTAAATTATAAATTATGCCTGATCTTTGCCTTCACTCAAAGGCTAAGTCACAATTTAATTTCACCTTTGCTGATAATTTTCAAGAATTGTTTGACACTTGAAAGTCATTATGAAGATAGCAACCGCTCCGTTTGAGTTGTTGTCACGCCCCCCTTGGCCCATCATCCAAGATATCCCAGCAATTATACTGGAATCTAGACATTTATGTACACAACTCGCAGACAAGACGACTGTAGAGAACGCCCAGGCATTCATTCCTTTCATTTGCCTATGCCCAACGTTGCTTATCCATCCATCCGTTAACTTCTTCACTCTTTTTATTCATTCAGTCAGTCTCAATGTCTGTCTGTCTATCTGACTGTCTGCATGTCTCTCTGTCTATCTGTCGGTTTGCCTCTCAAATTCCTTTAGCACTTTTTGATGTAATTTTGGCATTTGCCAAAAAATGCCTGCTGGCTGCCAACCTTCACTAGATGTCTCAGTCGCGATAAGGCTGCCTGCAAGTGTTTTGGGCTGTGGGTTTGGGGCTGAAGGCCAAAAGGACTCAAAGTGGTAGGCGTCAAATGGCGACGAAGCGCAAGCAAAGCGGTTTCCGAATCAGACACGCTTAAGCAAATGGAAAAAGTGGCGGGAAATTAAGAAAATGCTGGCATGGAAATGAGCAAAATGCCTGATTATGTTGAAATATTGAAGACGCTTATGCCTCGTCTCAAATGTGAAATTAAAATTTTACCATTGTGCACATAATTTTGTACCTTTGTACAGCAACTCGGCAACCTTTCCATTAGAGATAGGAGAGTGGAGTGGGCGGATTAATGACTAGGACCATCTCAACTGTCAGTCAAACAAATGAAGACACAAGACAAAGGAAAACTTTACCAGCCGGAAAGTGTCCCAACTGAAGATGATGTTGACTCAGTTGACAGCGCACATTGCAAATGCAAAAAGTTCTAAGCAAACCACACTACAATTGATAAACTCTAATTGAATTCTAGCTGAATATTAAATTTATTAATTAACGTTTGGAAAGTTGCTCTTACTCTCTGAGCGACATATGGCATGGCTGGCTGACAGCGTTGCCACCTGGCAATTTAGCTTTCGTCACAATTGTTGTTAGCGATATTTCCCAGTCCCCCCGCCAAGTATCCTTATCAAATTTCTACAAAATAGCATTGGCAAAGGCACAAATGACTGAAATGAAAAACTACAGGAACAAACCCTTTTAGCACTGTCCATTTCTATAAATTATTTCACAGATAAAACTTATATGGCAACCCGAAAACCGAAACCCACACCCTATCCTATCCCCCTCCTATTGCACCTTTTACACCATCCGAGCTGAGGCTGATGTCCACTCCCCAGCGACTTTGGCTCTGACCAGAGAACTGACAGTATTGAAAAATAAGCGCTCCAGCTCCAGCTTTGTCTGGAGGTGAAAAATAAAAAATGGCGCCCAGTCATGGCTCAACCTCAAGATTCATAGCAATAGATACAAATAAAAGAACAAAAAAATGAGAAAATACTCTATGAAATAATGTAAAAGGCAACAAAGAATAGGACACATAGTATGGGATAGAAAGGGGAAAAAAAGGAAACCATAATAGCCACATATAAGTATGATAGAAAAAACAAAACTTTTCCCCTCACACACACACACAAGCACTAACACACACATATATGCGAAGTCGCACCCATACAGAGACAACTGCACATAAAGGAGCGCTGCAACGGAAATGGAAAGGATAAAATTAATTTTTTTTTCTCCTCCTTTTTTTCATTTACTTTTACGTTTATTCCGTCGCGTTTCTCATTCTCACCTTGGTCAGTGGGTGGCCAGGATGATGGTTAGGTGGGTCAGCGGTGGGTCGGTGGTGGGTTGCTAGGTGGTGGCGACGTTGCTGACGCTATCAAACACCACAAACCCATTTAGTTTGTGGCGAATTTGTTTTTGCAACAGGAGACGACTCCTTATGCTCCACCTTTGGCAATAAAAATGTGAAAAAATTGTAAAAGGAAAAATAAAATAAAAATAAAGGAGCAAAGAAATTGCGGACAAATAAAAATGGTATAAAAATATTCAACTCACCTGTAAACGACGAGCTGCCCTTTTTCCGAAGGAATGAAAGGAAGACTAGCAGCTATGGAGTTGCACACACACTGTCAAACTTGCATGACATGCAGATGCGTATGTATTGAATGACTGAAGCGTTTCATAGCAGTTCGTAATTAAATTGTCATCCCGCAAAGTAGGCAATGCTTTTTTGAAATATGCAATCTGCTGCAATCATTACTTTGCTTGGATTTGTTAATAACTAATCTAATTTAATTGGTTATGCTTTAGTTAAGTGATTCTAATAGTTTCTTTTCATTACTTGACAGAGCTCACTTTGACATGGAGTATAACAATGTTTATAGATCTTCGCAACTTTCATCGAATTAAATTCAGTGCCGAAAAGTATGCTATATTTTATTTACTATATTGCTTAAAAAGTAAAGTACATTGAACTTGTCTGGCTCTTAACTATAACTTCTTTTGTTTAATAACTTGTTCTTCAGTTAGTTCATTGAGATTGTTTCGTGTTCGACAGTTTGTTCACTGTGGCTAAGTCAGCTCTGCAACACTTAAGAATATGTATGTACCTGTGCTTCCAACACCTGTAAGTATACATATCACACATACACACACGCACATATAACTGAGCTGCTTTTCCGATTGTGTGCATGTGTGTGCAACGCCACGTAGACAACTTTTCAGCTTTTCTATATATCTCTTTCATTTTCTTTTACATTCTCTGTCACTCTCTCTCTCTCTCTCTCTCTCCCTCTCTTTCTGTTTTTCTCTCACACACTCGCTTTCCAAGTCGCTGTGAGTGCCGCGTATAATAAATTTACTTTTTGCAGAAAATGTTGAAAAACTACCGGATGTCTCATCAAATAAAAAGAAAATACGCACCGTAACACACACACACAAACACTCACACACACGCGCGTGCTCTCTCACACTCCAATTGTGGGTTAAGCAAGCAGTGACCAGTTTAAAGCAAATAAGTAGTAAGGGACAAAAGAAAGTATAACAAAAGAAAGCAAACAGCAGTAGTTAAGTAATGTTGCACTTTAAATTATTAATACATATTAACTTAAAGATTAAATGAAATTTAAAGATGTGTCATTATAAAAAAAATAACTAAGAAATGTTTATAATACAATTTAAAATATAGAAATAATAAAATAAATTAATTATAATAATAATTAATAATTCGTTTAACATTTCTCGCCCTCAGCATTTAATTCCAGCTTAGATTGCGCATACGCAACGCTGAGCGCCATTTTGCTAGCACGCCTTTTCATATCGCAAATTATGAAACTAACCACAAGAAATTATGAAATTGTCGAGGCACGCGTCTGCGTCAGGTTTTGGGCCAATGCGAGGGCAGCTAGCTAGAAAAGCTGGCAACACGCCTACCACAAACGGAAGTGGTGGACGCTTATTACATAAAGTTATGTATATCATAATCCATAACGTTTCATATATATAACCAGGCCAACAACCACAATGACCTAATGTGTATATGCTATTGATGTTGTTGTTGTTGTTGCTGTAGTTGTTACTGTTGGCTTGAAAATTACAACCACAAACACAAGGAAATCGCTGGCGGTTGTAGCTGGAACGCCAAAAGGGGGGATATGAAAAGTAAACTCGTCAGCAAACAAGAGCAGCCCTTAAAAACTAACACCAATGCACCACATGCACACACACACTCACACACATACACAGGCAGTTTAGGGGGGGCGCTTAAATCAACAAAAGAGGGCAAAGAAAAATGCGACGCCTTTGGGGGGTGAAATCCGACACAGAACGCGACGAGTGCCACCCTTAGCGGCGCCCTTGCCACATCAATGCCACCCAATTATAACCATATACACACAGTGTGCGTGGGTGTGTGAGTCCGAGTGTTTGATGACGCAGCGGGGGAAGCGGGGCAGGGCAGGGACAGAGACAGGGAGAGACAGAGAGAGACAGAGGGAGAAAGAGAGAGAGAGAGCTCATTTGAGAAACGATTTCCACTCCAGCTCTGACTACTTCCTGGCTGTCTGTCTGTCTGATTGTCTGTCTATTTGTTCGTCCGTCTGTTGCGGTGTTCGCTTTGTTATTGTTTCATTTTTTCAGTTTTTTCCTTCGATTTTGCTGAAATAAATATATGTGCACACTAACATATAAATACGTACATATAAAAAGGACAAAACAATAACAATAAAAATCATATATACTCGTACCATGCTCCCCAGTCAACCTTCTTTAATGCCGCCCCTCCACTTCCCACTAGCACTAAACGCACGTGCACACTCACACACTCTCTCACACACACATATACATATATTTTGTTATATACTTATATGAACGTAAACGCAGGATGTTAAGATATGAGCGCCCTGAAGGAATACAGACAGACAGACGCACACACACAGACGCCGAAACAAACTGCTCTTTCAATCTCCTCACTCCCCGCTGTCAAACGCTTGATGCTTATGTGCTGGACATGTTCCTTCCCCATCAACCTTGGAAAAATGCTACATTATATCTGCATGCGAGTGTGTGTGTGCGTGTGTGCGTGGGTGCGTGTATGGGTGTATGTGTCTGTATATAAATACATAATGGTCAGAAAAGTATCCTTTATGAAATTCAATTTATGTTAGATAGCTGTGTCCACTACGTCTTATACGCTACTATATGCGAGGGTTGGCAAATTCATTCCGAAAATAGTTAAAGGAATTGTGATTATTAATAAAATAATGAAAGAACAGTTTGAAAACTGAGTGTTAAATGAAAATGAATTTGTTTAAAATAAAGATAAACAGGGAAAATTAAATTAAAAATTTTATTAAAAATTTAAAAATTATTATAAATGATAAACTTGTATTTATTGGACTTGAAACTTATCGATTGCCCCTCGTAATGTATGGCAATTATAGCAACGAACAATGCGCAGTCCAAGTCCACGCCTGCCTGACCATTGTCCAGTTCGCAGTTCCTAGTTCCCATGTCTATCCATTGATTTTTTGCGCATTTGCCACAAATAAAAACACATTAGAGCGAACTAAACCTTATCCACTACTGAGTGAGTGGCATGGGGAAGTGTAAGGAGAAGGGGAAGGAGGGTCAGCTGAAAAAGCAATTCGAAATGCGCCGTTACCACATACACATACACACACACACAAGTCACAGACGAACGCCAAGGTAATCCTCAGTTCTCAGTTCATAGTCCTCAGAGTTCGCTCCTTGTTGCTGGCCTCTGCTTGATAAAATGCGTTAAAACGAAAATTAAGCAACACAATTAATGGCCCTCGGTTTATCATACAATTTTAATGGCACAAATAAATTGGCCCAAAACTTGCCCCAAAAGCGAAATGGCCAAAATTTCATTTCTAGATAAACAAACATGTGCGCTCTGATGTATGCTATGCTTTTTGTTCGAGTAAAGCAATATTCTGGCTTGAGCATAAAACAACAAAACTTATTAAATGATTTCTGCAGTCTATTGTCTGCCAATAAGTTGATACCTTTTTATAACACTTGATAGTAATTTAAATAGAACTAATAAATTCAATTATAATAAATAGGAATACTTATTATTGAAACAAGGTGTAGGTTTAGCTGACGGTTGAATATACTATGCGCTTAAAAGTATGCAATACTTTATTGAATTATACAGTTCATTCATTATATATATGTGTTTAGGATACATGTATATATTGTTTATTCAAGTTAATAAATGACCACATGGCTGTATCATATAACGAAATAGAAATAGCTATAAAAAAAACATGACATCATATTTGAGACGCAACCGCAGAATCAACACCCCAACAGGAAAAGTCGCAGCAGGAAGCAGCTCCCAGTGATGGGGTGTCCAGTGGGTCGTTGTGCCCTGCCTGACAGCCACCCAATTCGCTAACATTGTTATAAAAGTGCAAACACACACGGAAGAAGAAGAGAAGATGAGAAACTAACCTCGCTCTGACTTGACCAATGCTCAGTCGACGACACGAGGAACCAGCAGATGCCGTAGACACATTTGAAAAGGAAGTGAACCCAGCCCACAGTACAAAGCAAGCGAGAGAGCAACAGCGAGCAAAGCGAGAAATTATGAAGCTCAACTCGACGAGTGCCAGGACGAAGACGAAGAAAACGATGGCAATGGCGATGACGATGACTATGGCGATGGCGATGGCAATGGAGATGGCGATGGCAATGGCGACGACGTCTCCGACCTGTGACCGCTGGCTAAAAAAAAAGAAAAGAAGACAGGAAAAAAATGAGAAACCGTGTGGTCCGCTGGCTGGGCAAATAAATCGCTGGACATAAAAACCGAGTGCAAGCGAAACAGCAGCTCACCAAAACGGGAAGGCAGCTCCTCATACAGCACTGCCCCCCTCTCAGGCAACCACAAAAGACACACGTGCAACAGAGCGAGAGCCAACGAGAAGCGCACGGCACAAATAAAAAATTGAATGAAATATTTTTATAACCAAAAGAAAGGAAGAGAAAGAGAAAACAGCATGCGAGAGGGACAGAGCGAGAATAAAAGCGAGAGAGAAGGAAACATAGGGATAGAGAGAGAGGTCGATGAAGGATATTGATGGCGTGCAACAGTAAATGCGAGCAGGAAAAGCAAAAATAAAAGGTGGCAGCAGAAGAAGCAGAGAAAAACTTGCTTATCAAATATGAAGGAGCGCACAAAGTGGGTCGCACCACACACCACATACCATGCTCCACCATCAGCAATCCACACTGCGGGCATCGGGCATCGGGCATCGGGCATCATAAAAGCCATGAGCTCACCTAGCTCACAAGGCTGTGTGTGTAGCATGCCGCACCTAAGGGTAGTTAAGTCCAAAGTTTTATGGGCAACGACAGGTGGGCCAAGCGGTCAAGCGACCCACAACTATACCGCCCACGCGCCCACTCACTCCTATATATCTTACAGCGGAGATATATATATGTATATTCTTTTTGTAGTCATAAAATGGCACATTGTGTAAGTTCGGGTGGGTGGGGAGAAGGGGACACTGAGTGAGAGAAAGAGTGGGGAGATGGGAAGAGGGAAGGAGGCTGCACACGTGCGGATAATAAAAAATGTTTTACTTTTCAATCGACCAATAATATGGCGTTCAATGGACAGGCCAAACGTGCGCAACCCGGACCCATAACAATGCCCAGCACACACCCACACACATACCCACACACACACAGTACGAGCAACAACTGCAGACACAGATGCAGATACATACACATGTACACATACACTTACGTATATACAAAGCAATAGCTAGAGATACAGCTACATAGCAAACACACGTACGTAGTTCAATCATCGTTAAAAAGAATTTCATTTTGAAAAATGCCAGAACTTCAATAAATTATATTGCTTGGTCAGAGCCAAACCCAAACGCTTCACATCGTATAAAAATAGTAGAAGGCTCTCTCGATCTGGGCAAGCGGGATGGTGCGGCAGTGGTTGTATATATTTTTTGGGGGTGGGGCTTCTTTCAAGTTGTGGCTCGACTTGCTGGCACCTCGGCTATCATAACCACAATACAAAGAAGGCGGCGAGCGAGAAAAAATCGGGGCACAGGTGAATCGGGTCAGCGAGGAAAGCGGCAACAAACGGTCGGCCATTGTGCTGCCACACACACACACAAACATAGAGTCACGCACACATACAAAGCTGCTGCTGAGGCTGAGATGAAGCTTAGGAGACTGAGAGGCAGCTGGAGGACGAGGACAAACCAATGGCGAGCTGAAATGCGCTGTCCGGTCAATCGTTATTGGTTCGCGTTGCAATAATACATATAATATACATACAGATACACACACATACAGACGCAACACACACACACACACACACACACACACACACACAGAGAGATACTCACACTTATGTATGATATAAAAATTGTGAAATAAAAAATATCTCGAGGGAGCACAGAACGCAGAGACTGGTCCAGTTGAGAGATACCTCGTAGAAAGTAAGCAATAGTTATAGTAAAAGGGAAAGAAAGCCTTAAAAACATGGCTTAAATTATGGCCAAAAGATCTCAATAAGTTATAGAATCTTGCTTAATGAATATGCTGCCCAATTACCCGCAAAATGAACGCAGAAGCTGATGAAACTCTCATTCAATTCGTAAATATGCAGGATATACTCTTTAACTACTGCAGCTACCTCATGCTAGTCCTTATGATACAGGGTATTGCAAGGAAAAATAGAAAAAGAACTGTTGGCAAGTGAACGTGCAAAAAAATTGAACTGCCCGAAGAGGAATGGCACGAAAGAAAGGCATAGAGACGAAGGCAGACAGCAGGGGGTTACTTGAGTGCCAGGAGAAAATGCAAGGGTAGCGCAGGCAGAGAAAGTGATGATGGGGGAGGTAAAAGATTTTTCACAACTTTGTTGCAACGCGACATTTTTGCTGCGTTTTCTCTCAGCGTCCACTTCACTGGATTGGATGGAATAAATTGGGTGCTCAGTGTAGAAGGAGGAGGAGGAACAGGAACAGCAGAAGTAGCAAAAGGAATAAGTAGTAAGTAGAGTAGGAAGAAAGGTGGCTGAGATTGTCATAATGACGCACATTCCTGGGCGTTGCACTTGGATATTGATTGCAGCTTCTTTTGTGTCTCTACACTTTGCCTGACGCATTGAAGCGCAGCGTTGACACGAAATTTGCTAATTAAGTCATGAAATTGTGAGCTTCCGACGCCCAGGGATGTTGACCCACGGATGGCGCAGCTGAGGGAGGTAAACAAGGAGTTAAGCAGTGGTATAATGAGTGGGGGAAATTCACTTGATATAGAAGAAGCTGCCAAGTATTTTAGAAAGATTCGATAAGTAAACTCAATAAATGATAGAGGAGAGAAGCCTTTAAGATTCCTAGAGAAACTGACTGCGTTGCTCTAGAAGCTAATCAGGCAAATCTGGAAAATCTGACACAACATTTTTGACAAAATCCGTCAAAGTCACGCGCATTTAGGCCCGCAGCTGAGTAAGGAACTGGAGCGCATTAGCTGAGCCCCATATGGGGAAAAAGTGGCACATGTCATGGAGAATGTCCTCAAGGCGCGCACACATTGCCATTGTCGTCGCTATAACGTTATAACATCAACGTGAAGCGACATTGACAATAAACCCAAATCAGTTGAACAAAAGCTGAGTAAAAGTGGAAGAAATGTTTATCAATTCCCCTAAAAACCAAAAGCATTTGCAGTTTGAGGAAATCAGATACTTTTTCCACCGACAAGATGCGCGTCAAACTTTTCTTGCCGCAGGCAATGTGAAAAAAAAGTTGTATGTTGCGTGTTTATTTGAAAAATCGCTAAAGGATAACTAAAGGATTCCCCTAAGGGCATTTGGCGAGCGCACAAGTGATTTGTATGCGAATTTACATATCCATTCAGGTTTTTCCCATACGAAACTGTAAGCCAAATCCCTCGGTATTTTCCAACTCGTTGAGCAGCCCCAGAAGCATCGTCACTGTCGATGTCAGGCGGACAGGATTCAATGCGTTGTGGCTATCATGTTGCATAACGTATAAGTAAAAGTATCCAAATTGAATCTTCTCAGCATTGAAGCGAATCTATCGCTGTTTTCCCAGTTATCCGAGTTTTCCCAGCAGTGAAAATTACGCACTTACATGAGTTCACTGATAAATTCAATTTTTATTCACATTAATGCGACTTCCATTCGCTGATACCCTGTAATTATATGTCAACCCTCGCATTGTAGATAATGTCATTTAGAAATTACAATTAAAAAGCAAAGCAAAAGGAATCGACACACAAATAGTAATAGCAGGAAGAGCAGAAAGAGTAGTAAGGAGTGTGAATTAGTCAACGTGCCTCAGTCCAGTGTCCAGTTCAACTCGCAAATGGGGTGGCTCGCCATTTGTCCGGCAACAGCGGGGAAGAAGTGAAGTGGAGTCGAGAGGTGGAGAGCAACTAACAGTGGACAGTTGCGAATTGCCGGGCAGTTTTCTGCTTGGCTCATCATTTCTGAACCTGGTGTAATAAAACTCCCCATTTGCACATTTGGCAATTATCCCAATAAATTAGCCGCCATACAATGAGCCACAATCCGAGCCATGGCCAGTGGCCAGTGTTCCAGCCAGTTCTCTAAATGAGCCCAAAAAGGGGGGAGAAGGCACACTGCACAGACAGACGAGCACAGACTTGAATTTATTTTCATTTAGAGCGTTAAATACGAGTGCACACACACACACACACCCACACACACGCACATATACGTACACAGATACACTCGCAGTCTTATATACTCAATGCGACTATAATCAGAGCCCACATACCAAATTTGATTGCTAAGAGGCATGTGACGATAGTAGCAAAGATAGATAAATAGTTGGATAGATAAATATATAGTGAAGTTGTAGTTCTTCTGTTTAACTCTTAGATATTTATGAATCTTATTGAGTCACTTCATGTATTTGAGATTAAACTACTTCTACTTCCTTTTCAAATACTCAGACATGACATTGTTCAACATTTTTACAAAGTGTAATGATGTTACCTTTGAGTTGTCAAATATTTTTATATAGATTCATAATTTAATGAGTTGAATGTAAACTTTGAAATACTTTTAGTTACATATTTTCAATTATATAATATTATGTATATATTATATTATTGTGTTTTATTATTAATTCAATAATTCATAATCAAAACTGCTGAAAGTGTTTACAAAATAGTCTTGAAAACAGTTTCAAAATTAAAATTAATATTATTTTAAAGAAAATTCAACTTTGAAACGCTTTTTGCACTATTTATGTATGTATGTATTTTTTAATATTATTCAAAATTTACATTTGTTATATAATTGTAAAGTTAAAAAATTAATATTTATAAATAAAAATGGACGAGCGAAAAATTTTAATATTCATCTTAGAAAAACGTTTTTAAAGTAGTTAAATTGTAGGTAATATTTTATATGATATAATATGATATGTATATTGAGTCCAAACACAATTACAAATCCAGATCCAAATCCAGAAATAAGTACTCAAATTTAAGAATAACTCAAATTATTTTACAATTACAATTTGAGTCAGTTCTGAAATCATTTTTCACTTATAATATAAAATTCTTATATCTTGTAAATTCTTACATCATAGATAATTATTTAAGCTAAAAGCAATGAGTAAATGGAGCATATATTATAAATATAATAATATTATTTCGTTCTTTAATTTACAAATATTGCATAAATGAAAGAATACTATGTATAATTTTGTATTATGTCTATAGCTTTATTTGTTTGCTCACTTTATATGGAATTTTCACACAGCTTACCACAAATTTGATTCATATTCAGCGCAATTTGGCGTTGGTGGAAAATCGGCTTTTCTGGTTAACAGATAAACTGGCTGGGAAATTGAAAAGGTACAGCAAAAAACAGCACCATATGGAATAGAACTAGCAGCAGGGGGATGTGGGTGACGGGCGACGGGAGATGCTCGCACGTCAATGCAAATTGCAAAATAAACGAACAGTTTTCAAAACGAAACCATGGAGCGTGTAAAAGAGCCCCTTCCCCCTCCCCTGTTACATCTACCTTGCCATCAACTGCCTAGATACTGCTTTTGCAGCCGCTACTCTCAATCAATCAACAAACGAACAAAACGCGTATACGCAATGTTGTCCATGCTGCACCAAAGTAACAAATGAATACACACACGCACACACACGCACACACTCATACACACATACACACACACACACAGAAACACTGACTGAGTCGTTGGTTGTTTCGCACTGCTTTCCAAATACCACAAAATCTATTTCGATTCGCAATCAAAATCCCAACTTCCATTTGTAGGCCGCTTTTGCTTTTGCTTTTGCTATTGCCGTTGCTGTTGCCGTTGCCGTTGCCGCAAAAGGTGGCACAGCTGTCCCGTTCGCCTCGTTTGCCCCTTTGGCCCATTTTACCCGTTGTCCGATCCGTGGTTAGTTCCCCAATCGTGACCAACTTGTGCTTGAGTGCTTTCGTTTGTATTTAGTGGTGGACTTAAAAATACAGAAACGCCCGAAACGCATCCCACAAAGGCCCACGTGGTGGTCGCCAATGCGTCCCGGGCTCTGACGTTGAACGATAAGCCGATGCCGCATCCACATTCACATGCACATTCACATGCACACTCATGTCCATTCCCCAGTTCCTTGTCCATTCAGTTGCCATGTTTTCCAATTTTCAGCACAGTGCATCGCATTCGGGATTCAGGATTCGGCCGAGAGCAACAACAAAGAAAAATACTCGCACGGCTTTCTCGAAATTTAGTCATTGTTCGCGAAATTGCTTATAAATGGTGCCCCTACCCGATGCCCCTACCCCACTGGGGCCTCCACTCTAACCGCACTCAATCTGACCTGCCATGTCGACGCGTTAACTACTGCACAATAGCTCCTACCACCCGCCCCCCTAGCACCCTCCCTTCCTGCCCTCTAACTACACTCCCACCCCATTTTGGCTTTGGCGTTTCCCAAAACCGCAACGAGCCGCTTTTTGATCGTTTGCGCACTGGCGTAAAAATATTATTGCACTCACGCGGCCTCAACATGGCCCCAACAAAAACTAAACCCATTCCCCACCCTCCTACCCCCCACCCACTCTAGTTGATGGTCTTTGTGCCCAATCGCGAGTTCAGTCGCTTGTAAACAAGCAAGTATCTCCATTTAAATATGTGTCTAGGCTGTGAGTTCAACAACCTGTTCATGCAGTTTGTTTCTTCACATAGATATTTTCTTTATTTAAGTAGAATAATTAAAATGGATAATAGATTCATTCACATTTTAATTATCTCATCTAATCTAAATAACGCCTAAAAGAAGTGGGTCAAAAGCTCTATTGAAGACACTTAAAATCGTTTCTTGCATTTTGTTTTAAGTCGTATTTTAGCTATATTAAATGAACGATCATTTTAAATTTAAACAAAATTAGCGGAAGTAAAGTTAAAGTTAGCTACAACAAGTGCTTCAGTGAATTAAGACAGACATAAACATAAGTCTCTTTGCAGTTTGATAATTACACAGGCCACAAATGTACATTATTTGCTAATTGGAAGAATTGCATAAAACGGAGATTAATGTACATAATCATTATAGAGTAGAGAGTGCATAAGTTGTATTTATTTTATTTATATTTTATAAACTATTTTTATATATAACTCAGTAAAAAAAAAGGATATATATGTGCAGTTCATACTCCAAGAGTTCTCTTTGGGCTCATTCATACATTTCTGTCACAGATCGTAATTTTCTTATGAAATAAATATATGTACTCTATTGGGTATGGTATGGGTAATATTAGAACTGTAAACTGAAAATGAAAATGAATATGCAGAAGCTAATTAACATTAAAATTTTAAAATAATAATAAAAATAATTGAAATAATAATAATAATTATTATTATTATTATTATTGTAGCTATTAAAAGTTTTTCCTTAAAAATTTTCAATATAGCATTTATCAACTGATAATAATATTTAGGAATTATACATATACATCAAAGATTGTGTTAATAGTACAGTTAAGTAATTTACATTTTATATATATTTTAAAAGGTTTATGTAAATATTTTTATATTTATAAACATTTATATAAAAATTATATTTCAAATACCAGTTATTAATAAACAAATTCTCAAGCAATTAAAATTCTGCATACTGTGACATTATTAATTATTAAATTTACTTAATATATATTTATAATAAGCATATAATTTTCATATTATTCCGTGCCTTAATTAAACTTTTTAACGGCAGTGTCTACGATGGGAAGTTGAAGCACAGAAACCCTTCCTTGATGTCCAGTCTACAAATGAAATAAATAAATGACTTGAACGTCTCGTTAGTGATTAACTTACTTTCTCTCTTGTAGCAACTGTGCATATCGAGTGCACACTGATTCCTAAAGTTGCAATTGACTCTTCCTCTGCGACGCCTAGTGCTGCCACAAACAGGATCAAACTGCGCTGGACATACCCTGTTGCAACGTTGGGCACTCAGCGAGTCTATCATGATTGTGATAACGATGAGAAGAAGTAGAACAGTAACTAGTTTCATATTGATAGCACAACTGAAAGAATCGTCAAGGCAATGAGTACTTAAAGCTTAACAAGACAAACAAGGGAACATTACTATAAACAATACGCTGAATATGAATACTTTTAGCGAATATATTTAAAGACTTTTCATTTTGTTTAATGATAAATAAGCGCAGACAATCCAGAAATAGAAACAAGTGCAAACATAAAAAGCTTTTGAGTAATCCATTCAATCCATAAACCATTTATTTATATTATTTGTATTACTTTTTTCCTTAAGTTTGCATATTTACAAAGAAATTAAAATGTTTATTGTCTTAACAGATAGATAACATAATTGCTGGACTTGTGAGTGCAGTTACCCCTTCTGTAAAAAGCAAAATATTTATTAGATGATCAGTTTAATTTATTATTGGCTCTCTGCATATGTGATTGATGAATTGACATTGATTGCTGAATTTACAATGGATGACCCTTCCATGACGTCTGGCGGTACCATTAATGCAGCTACATCTAGTTGGTCTACGAGGTCTAATGAGCGTTTACCTTGCGTTTACTGAGCTTGCCACACAGAGAACCACAATCTAAAGCAGCAGAACATTAATAAGTTTCATATTGATCGAGCAGATCAATAAAGAGAAGTTCTGCCAGCTATACTCTGATACTTCATCAATTTATATAGTAAGTTTGGAGAGAGGTTAACAAAGCAGTTTGCGAAACAATCGAATTAAAACAAAGAATTTGTATATTTGCGTATATTCAGAAAGTATTTATAGAGTCTTCAGTAGGGTTGTTGATAATATATCAAAATATCAAGATATCTATATTTTTTATAAAAAATTATATATTTATATCGTGATATTTTGTTTCCCAAATATCGTATATACGATTTTTTTTTGTGGATAATAAGATATTTGTGCGTTTGTCACTCTGTGAGTCAAGTTCAATC
>JAEIFK010000425.1:27017500-27241201 GCA_018901825.1 Drosophila funebris
GTCAAGGGACTTCTTCAAAAAGAAACAAAAGGATCCCATCTTCGGCTTACTTTCAATCGATACTAACAAAATTATTTAATTAAAAGTGAGAGAAAATGTCTACAATGTGGCAACAGTCGAGACCACAGTTATCTGAATTGGTTAATAGTGAATATATTTATACATTTATATATTTAGTTTTGAACGATAATTAAAGTCGTATTTATTGTATATTTCTTTTGGAATTCGTTTTAAATTGTATTCAAAGAAATTTGATTTTCTTCAAACTTTTCAATTATTTCCGTTTCAGTCAACTCACGCTTTTCATTGACGAATTTTCACCGATAACTTTATGCAAACAAGTTAAGTTGCAACTCAGAATTCAGGAGTAGTATCAGCTTTATTTCAACACTTCTCCCTCTCGTCTTTCCTCTATACGCCGTTTTCTAGCTCTCCCTGTGTATTCCTTCTCTCTGTCTCCCTCTCATATTTTATGCTTGGGGGCGACCCCAACAGAGGCCCCAGCAGCATTGACGTCAACTGCGACGTGGGTAAACGAAAATTGTGCTACTGTGCAGAGTCGTATAATTTGACACACGAGTTTGCAGGGTCTTCCTGCGACGCCCACACAACAATGCGACATGTGGATGAGATTGAAACTGATGTGCAAATACTATTACTATGCATAGATGCAACATATGGACAGATGCAGAATAGTCAATTGTCGTTTAGCACAGCAAACATAGAAAGTGATACTTTTAGGCGCCCTACACTTTTATAGTTAACACTTTAGTCAAGTTACTTTGAGTTTACCGATGTTTCTAATCAAATTATAAAGAGTTTACTTTCACATATTTACTATTTGAACTAGTTTTTCCCCCATCGTAAACGAACTAACGCTTAAACGACACATTGACACTTTGTGTGGAGTTTAAATTAGTTTCATAATACTCATAGTCCATATTAATTCGAGGGGGAATACCAGTAAACGTGTTGTTGTCACACCTATTGTTCATTTCTCTGTATTGAAATCAACTATTGTTCAGATTGTATCTCTATATAAAATGAAACGCTCCACTGGCTTCCATATGGCGAGGCAGACTCAGTGAAATTGCATTCGTAATACTCGTAATCTGTGACATTTGTAATTGACAGCAAGTTGGTAGTTGAAATTAATTATCACTCGACTTTAACTCGATTCAATCTGTTCGCAATGAACTTTATCATGATGCACACATAGATAATATCTTAATTTGACTGTGGACAAGACAGACAAGACATTTTGACCTTTAATTGATAATACTAGATGCCCACAAATGTTGAATGCCACGTTTTGTTATGCCAATAGTTTTATTATATACATATATATGTGTATATATTTTCTATTTGCAATGTGGCAGTTTAATTAAACAACCAATGTGCCATATGCTTGGATAGAGTTGTCAAGTAGTGCGGAGATTCTCGTTGCCATCGACGTTCTATTTTTAGTTGGGCCCTGTTGCCTATAATCAACCACAGCAACAACAACAGCAACAACAACAGCCTCGACTGTTGATGTAAATAGCAATGACAACGCAACAACTAATTCAAGCTGTGATGGCTCATTTTTTATCATTGTTATTGTTATGGATGCCTAAGAGTGATATGAACAGCGGTATCGCCCTGCGTACTTAATAAAACTAAGTTAATATTATGGCAAACTAAGAGGGGAATTACACGATCTGAAGTGAAGTTGGTCATAGTTAGGTAAAGGAATTAATTGCAATAGTGAAAGGAAAGAAAACTATGATATAAACTGGATGATATAGATATATATAGATAAATATAGATATGTACAGATACACCCTAGATAATTAAGATATCTATATATTGTATATACAACGAGTATATCATATTAATTCTATCAATAATACCTTTAAAATGCTTCCCTCTGGTTAAGGTTATTGCAAAACTGTATATTGACAGAAATGTGTAATTCAAGTTCATTCATTCATCAATCAACTTCAACAATTAAGTACCTTACAAACTAGAAGCAGGCTGTGTTTCAATTGCCACAGTCATTGTAGTAAAACAGAGAAGTCCTCATATTCAAAACACTGTTCATTTTTAATAGTTTTAAAACATATCGGAATATTAGTTATCAGCTGTAATCAACTACCATTGGATAGACGAACTTAATATGCCGAACTTTAATGGCGCCATCATTATGCACACGCTGCAGTTGATCAAGGCTCCGGCAACGCTTCGGGAAATTGTGGTGGCCATTGCGAAGAATACGGATTTACCGCAGGAAGATTTAATGAAGCCCGTGAAGCAGACCCTCGACATGGGCCATCGTTTGGGTTTTTTACAAAAAGTCAATGGTAAATTGAACATTAAAATTATGAAACTTCCGATCAGTACGCTATTCACTTTCCATTTCGTAGGCAGATACTTTATAGTGACGATGACGTTCGAAACACTCATGTCCGAAATGAAATCCCTGAGTCAACCCACTAATCGAAGTGAAGGACTTAACGTAAAGCCCGATATAAAGCAAAAGATCGAAAAGAGAACGCTGAAGAAGCAGCTAAAGCAACTGGAGTCCACGAAGAAGAACACTCTTCAAAAGCTACTGCCACATACAGTCATAGAGCATGAATCTACCACCACATTGATGCCACAATCGCAATCGTTGTTGCCCTCAAAGGCGGAAGCCTTGCTACGACGTAAGTCGAAGCGGTCAAGTCTGCCAATTAAATAGTTAGACGTATCCATTATTATACACTCGAAGTTGGTAAAACTTCTAACCTGCTCAAGCAATCGAAAATTTTCCGTTTGTTGCAATTTTATTTTGTCGTTTGTTGGTAAATAAAAGAGAATAATTATTTGATTGATATGAACATAATATCAAAGCTCGGGATATTTCTACTCTGGAACTTTTCTTCTTCTTCCATCATTGCCAAGCACAATATTCCCTTTCAAAATATGTTCTCACTGAGAAATGACTTCTCATTTGTGCAAGTTGACAAATGTCTCAATTAGTGGAGCCAACTCGTACAGGATCCTTAGAACAAAAAGGGGTTTTTGGGGTGCAAGGGCATGGACCTAAATGACATTGTCGCGTCTCTTCCTTTTCAATTTGAAAACCAAATGAAGCGTCGCCTTTGCCAAGTACCAATTTGCAGTGTGCATTGACCATATGGTTGAAGCGGTTGCTTGCTCCTCCCTTGCGACCTCCCACGACCATTGTCCGCATTCACACCTCCTTTACGTCTCCTTGCGTCTCTTCGCTTGTGACCTTTACGATGACGTCGGCAGAGTCGGCGGCATCGACGTCTACTACGTAGGCAGAGAGCAACGCACGGCAATGCAATGTAAACAGTGGCGATATAAAACACCGGGACCACGGGACGACTAAAGCACTAACACACGAGCGCACGCACGAGGGCCGGCACGAATGTACGAATGCGAGAGCGCAAAATGTGGCTGGCCATGTGGTGAATAACGAGCGTATGTTGAAATTAAACATGAGAGTGCAACAAATGTTAGAAGCAGCCAGCCAGCAAGGAGGTAAATCGTTAGGGCGTTAGAGGGCGGACGGTGGGTCGGACAGTTGGTCATGGAATGACACCATGGTGGTGACTTTGCCTTTGCCTTTGGCGTGTGGGCGTCGTTCACTCCAACACTGCAAACAGCGAAAAGTGAGGTTATTCTCCACCCTCATCCTCGTACATTCGCAACTCTGGCATAAATACTTATGTATACAACTACATACATACATACAGATGCGCGTGTTTGCGTCAGACTGTATGCATACACACATACAATGTATAGTATGTGTGAGCATGTTAAAAAATAATCATTGTTTTTGTTGAAGGTGCATAATGTCAAAGCAGTTTTCGAGTAAATATATTGAATAATTATGTTAAATATGCATAAATATTCATTTATCCACTGTTTACCACTGTTTATACCCGATTCTCATAGTCATGGCTTTGCTGGCAAAAAGAAGCAATGATCTTGCCGAGTTTTTATATAAATTTTGGACAAATTTCATGCCCATTTCATTTCTATATGTAACCTATGGTATCTTATAGACAGGTACTCTCAATGGTTTTACTTGTGTGTTTAATTATTTACCATATGTTTGTCAGACGAAGACGTCACCCGTCATTTGCTTTGATATTTACATATAACCTGAACCTCGAGGTACAAAGTTGTTATACATTTTAGCAAATTGTAAATCTAATGAAGGTCAGGGAGGTGCATGAAGCGGACAAATCGTATAAACACGAGTTACAAACAATTGCAAGAGATAAAACCGGCATATCCTATGAACATTTCTGCTGAAAATTTCATAACGATACTATTATAAAGACCAAGGTTATACAAGAATGCAGTGTTAATAGTGATAGAGGAGGGGAAGCAGGCACTGCATAACATGAACTGCTTGCATTACGTACGCTTGTATTTGACATCAAGCAGTAGTTTGTGTGTTTGTGTGTGTAAGCACAATTATAAAAGATTCTATTGTCAAGCAGAAAGCAACACGCCGGCCACTGCACTGCAATGCTTGAAGTGTGTGTGTATTAGGGTATAAGTAATACATATTCGAGTTGCCAGCTAAATATTTTTACAGAGTAAATCAAAGATTAACTATTTCCACGGCGCAAAGATAAACATATTTCGGCTCTTCTTTTTCGCCTACATTGTCCAGTCTAAATTTCATATGGCAGATTATAATTGAATATGAAAATATTTCCTTAGAACATGTGTTGCAACAAGAAAATTATAAACTTTTAATAATGTCTGCTCATCATTTGGTCAATTAAATAGTGATTTACGAAGCGCTTGTAATTCTGAGCTTCAACAGTGAAAATCTTTTAAGTAAAACTCGATCAGTAATGTAATTAAACGTAAATTGAATTGAACAGCGCGTTAAAAATATATAACTCGGAAAAGCTTTAACAAAAGTAACAACAACATATGCACTTTGTTTTGTTAATATGCAATTTGAAAATGCCAAAAGACACGACAACACACATACATACACAGCCACAGACAAACGTGCAACATCAGCGGCAGCAGCGCAATTTACTTTGACGTTGATGTCGTCGACGGGCCAAAGCAGAAAAAAGGCTTGATTGTTGTTCGCGCATGGTAAATAAGAAAGCGTTGCTGCGCTGCCCGCTATAAATCCCTGACCATGCGGCAGCGGCGCTGCGCAGCGCAGCGGCGCCGGTATTACACTTAGTATTGTTGCTGCATCAACTGGTTGAGCTGCTTTGCTGGCTGCACTTGCCAGTTTGTAGTTGTTCGTGCTGTTGTTGTTGTTGTTCTTGCAACATTTTACTGCCGATTTGCTTTGTTTGCTACAAGCTATTGGCAAATCACGCAACACACACACGCACACAAACGTTAGTATACAGCTACATATGCATGTAAGTGTGTATGTGTTTGTGAAGTTAACATATTGTTGCCGATTTTTGATACTTTAATGCATTAAAATGACCATAAATTGCAACAGAATCATTTAAAAGCTTAAAAGCAATTGCAAATTCATCAAAAAACTGCTAAAAATGAAAGTTCCTATTAAAATATGCCTTCAACTTACCAGCTGCTGCAGCAAAGCAGTTGAAAATATTGTTGTTATTTTGCACACCAGACGCGCGCACAGACACACACTTACACACAAACATTTATAAACGAAACGAATATAATAGCGAAAATTGAAAACACATACGGCACGAACCCAACACGAGCACGAAGAAAATACATAAACCAGTCCGAGGCACCAGCAACAATTTGTTGTTATTTTACTTGTTGCTGTTTTTGTTGTTGTTGCTGCTGCTGCTATTGTTGTTGTTGTTGTTTTAGTTGTGGAATTTCGTTTTGGAAATGCGTAAAAATTTGCAAATTTTGTTGAGTTTTACTTGTTGGCATTTGCGCGCTAACTTTAAACGAACCAACGGTGGAGGTAAGGCCAAGAGCTAAACGAAAAATACACGACGACCCAAACGCGGCAAACGTTTGATTTTGATTGACGCTGTGGCACTATGGAAAACTGCAAATGAGCTAAAATACATACAAGGCGACTGAACGAGCAATAAGCCGACACAGACACGACGGTATACGAAGTGAAATGGCAGCGCAGTAACTGAGGCAGCGCGTGGGAGCAGCACGAGAGAGAGACACCGACAAGTAGTTGCATGCAAATTCTTTAGAATGTGGGTGGCTAAGCTTCGGTTAGTGGGATAGATGAGAGATGAGAGAATGAGAACGACAGTGAGAGCACATGAAGGCAGTCAAAATATTTGGAGTGCTTTTGTGACTACAACCTGTGTGAAGGCTGGCAAAAGCTGTAAGCGACAAGAGCTTGTTGCCTGTTAAAGCTTTGAAAGTAGTTTGAGCCTACCCCACCAAAATGCAATTCAATACAAAAATAATCGCACTGTAGAATATGATAATTAACCTTGTATTTCATAAGTTCTTATTTCAAGTTAATATGTATGGCTTTGTTGAACTTTGAATTTGTATAAAGAATGCCTTGCCTATTTTGTTTATTAAAGAAATTGCGCATTAATCGAGTGCCTTTGAGGTAAACCATTAAGTTTCGAGCCACTCAGCTATAAACTGAACTTTCAATGACCAAAAGCTTGCGGTGCGTGTCTTCGATAATCTCGTTGAAAGCCCAAAAGCTTTTGGTCACAAGCAGATTGCAGTTTTCGCTTTCATAAATAAAATGCACATTTATAGCTTTTTCTATGGCTGAAGATAGAATGAAATTTGATTAGATGGATAGTGTTTCGACTATCAGATGGAACAGAAACATTTGTTGGTCTTGCGGAGCTTCAGCCACCATTCAAAGTCGTTCTTAATAAACTTTGTTTTTTGGTCGTCGGCTTTTGCTTGAAATTCATCGCGGTCACGTAACCACATCCTTGCATACTCCCCTCCAATGATCATTGACATACAGTGTGGTGTGCTCTATAAAAGATTCAAAGATAAATTAATATATTGCTAAATAGTTTTATGGCGTACTTACTTCCTTCTCGATAGTGGGCACCATTACATTACGCTGTGCCCTTAAACCAGCTTCGGTTGTCAAACTATCCTTCGGCTTACAAATAATGGCGCGTGACCATTCCTTAGATTTACCCACGGTTGCCATACTTATTAAATGGAATTAACTATTTTATTTAATTATTTTGGTTAATTTAATTTTTAATTTACTTTTCGGAAAAATACATTTTTAAACCAAAAACTTACTAGATGAAGTTTTAAATATTAGGGAGAGCTAAATTGAGTTATAAGCCGAATAGTGTTAACAGTTCTCATAATAATAAATAATAATCTATAATCCTTGTTATTATATCACCTATATAAATATACTAAGTCTACCCGATACTCTTTTATTTATTATTTTAGAAAAAAATTAAACTTTTTAAATATATTTTTCTACGAAGCTTATATATATAATATATTGTGTTCTGATTATAATGAAACTTGTAGATATATTTAAAATCAATCAAATTATTATATAGGAATGTAAATGATATAAAACGAGAAATAGAACATGTAATAAGTATTTCCACAAATACACAAGTTTAATAAAAATCATCATGTACAATAAAGGTGATTGTATATACATAAAGATACTAGTATATATTGTACATAACGTCCGATCTGACCTCTGAAAGTTGAGCAAAGTGCCCCGAGACAAACATAGAAATGTTTCAAGGCATTTCCGCCAGGCAATAAGAAGAAAAAAAATAAAATAAAACAAAACAAAACGACGCGAAACGAAAGACAAAGAAGTACAACAAACTTTAAGTCAATACAGTACCTACAAAAAAATATAAAAGAAAAGGGAAGAAAAAACAAAATAATACAAAATTAAGTAGAAGAAGTGGCATGCAACGGTGGCGTAGAAACAGCCGCAAACCCAGTCAAACCCCAAGCTACCCACCAGGGAACGAACCGAACCGAACCAGAAGACTAAGAGGAAGAAGCAGCACAAGTAAAACAAAATAGAATATGGGTGTGTGGGATGTGTGGGGTGTGTGTGGTGTATGGGAGGGGAGGTGGGGTAACTGGCAACGGTACTGCCAAACGTAAATCAAACAAAAATAAACAACAAAAAAACAAAGCAAAACAAATAAAATAAACAAAACTACGCAAAAGTAGCAGGCAGACGTCAACAACAACGACAACGACGACAACGACGGCGACGACGACGATGATGGCAAACAAGGAGCAACAACAATGGCAGAGTGAAAAGGGCAGTGGGCATGAAAGAATGAAAGAAGCCAAAGCAAGACACCCACACACACACATACATACCCATACACACGCGCGCACACAAACAAGCAAATGAAATGCTACAAAACAAGGCAATGCAATGATAATAATGATGCTACTGCTGCTGCTGATGATGATGAAGCAAACGAAGCATATTCCGTTTGCTAAAACAAACATTTGCTAATGTTCTCAACAAACTTTTGGGCCAACAAAACGAAATAGAAAATGCACCCAGTATTGGGTAGTGGCTTGTGAGGGAAAGGTGGGGACGGGAACTCGAACTGGAACGGGGATAGGATTCTAGTTGAAGTTCTCCAGGCCAAACACACATAAACAGTTACACTTGTCGTATGTATATATGTATGTTTGTACTTACATACACATATACAAGCGCATGCAAGTGGAGACATGTGCGTGTAATGCTGCTCTCTCCGCTCTGCAAACAAAAGCTACTCCCAAAATGTGTCCCCTTCTGCGGGGCCGCCCTGTCATCATTTGTTGTCTTTCTCTCTCGCTCTACAACTGTTGATGCGCCCGCTACTCCCCAGTTTGCTCTTCTCTTCTCCCTTGCAACTGTATGCGTAAATAAGCGTTTTACTACAACAGAGCCGTCCTTGTTGTTGTTCTTATAGTTGTTGTTGTTTTTAGCTCTATTTGTTTATTTCAAAGCTTTGGCGGCAACGTCGCTACCGCCGTTGACGTTGACGTCGACATCGCCGCCTTCTGCTCCGCTCTTATACTTGCTGTTGTTGTTTTGGTGCTCATTAGTCGCATTCGCAATGCTCCTTATTTGGTGCTTGTTGTGTCTCTGCATCTGCAATTGTATTTGTGACTGTTTGTGTTTGCATTTGTTTGTTTTAAAATTTTATTGTATTTCATTCAAAGCAACAACAACAACGACGACAATACAAGCAGCAGCAACGTTTATATTATTGATGTACGTGCCTCCTTCCACCACCGCCACTTGGCCACCTTCATTCAATCACCCTTGATTCACTCCGGTCAGCTTTGGGGTCTGCTGTGCGCAACTGAGAGGAATACGGTTTGGTGTTGGCCTGGTTTGTAAGCATTGAGATCCTTTAACGTATCTACCTTATCAAATATAGGGACATTTCGCCAAAATGTAATTTTTAATTAAGGAACTAGATTGGAACTGCAGAAAATAAATGAGCCAGAGGATCGAAGCGTTTGTCAAGTCAAAATGTTAATTAAAATATGAAATGAAACGCGATTAAATAAAATGCTATGTAAGTGCTTTACTATATACTATATAGTTTACAGGGTATGTGCCAGCTGGCATGCTTGCACTGTGATGTTGCGAGTCTGGAAGAGTGTAAACTGTGGACAACCTTGCGCCTGGTTTTATGCAACGCTTTCTGCCATTGTATTTACACATTGTCAATTCGCTGAGGCCAAAACCGACACAGACACGCACACACACACACGCACACACACACACCCACATACCTACAAATATATATATATATATACATATATATGTATATTTAAACTATGTGCAACGTAATTATGATAAAATGTATTTCGAGTGCTGTATTTTTTTGCATTGTATATTTAGCTAGAACAAGTTGCATTATTATTCTTGTTGTTGTTTATTTGTTTTATGTTGAACTGCTGTCCATGTTGACATTGTTTTGACGAAAATACGCTTGTAGCATTTATTTACTAACCAATTTATTTCATTTTTTTCTTTCGCTTTTATCGGCCAACAACAACAACAATAACAACAACCGTAGCAGCAATGAACACAACAAGCACTCCCACCACCGCTTCCCCACCCACTTCCACCTCATTCGCTGGGCTTTTTGTGTGCATTCAGCACAAATTTGTTTTTGGTTTTGCAGTAAAGTTGTTTTGCTTTCATTACTGTTGTAAATTCGCAAAAGTACAGCTGTTAACAATAACAATGACATATATGCACACACACTCGCAAGACATGCGAATTGCCAGCTATGCCAAAAATTAATTAATTAAGCATTTTTTACATTTGCCCGAGAAAAACAACACAAAGAACCACGTGAACTCCAAGTGGGTGGAAAGTTGATTTTTGTGCTTTAACCTTAGCCATCGTTGTTTGTGCAACGCTTGCCATCAGCTGCATCTCAGGGTTTTTCGCTCGGGAGAGCCTTGGATTATCACAGTCTCTGTGTTTGTGTGTAGGTGTGTTGATGTGTTGGCCAACCAGCACCCCCACTTGGCCCCACTTTGAAATTAGCGTGCTCTACTTGGAATGATGATTATAAAGAATAGTTCTTTGCTTATATTCTGAGAATTCACCTGTTTTTCTACGCCAGCATTCGATTAATTTGATGTCCCATTAGACTAAATGATATCAAAATCGACAGTATAATACCCTGTGCAGTTTCCTAAATGAAGTATTTTGATTATAACAGAAGTAAGAATATAACAGGTGTTATGAGTGATACGACACTTCATATACATATGCTTGTGACACAGTCATTTGCTGTCTCGCTCGCACACATGTGCAACCAGCAAAGGGAAAAGCGCAAGAGATTCAACGCAACATTTCTTTTCTGATTAGTCCGATCTTAATGAAACTTTCAGGACTTCTTTTATATAATATTCTTTACGCACTTGCTAAGTTAGAAGGGACTACTCTGAGATATGCGGCTATTATTTGTTTTATTTTTTTCGTTTTGCCAGGGAGGGGGAAAGGTATCGAGAATCTAACATAAACTCGATCTAGAGGGGGCTCTTATAGTGACTGAAATCGACGCGACATACGGACATGGCTCATTCGCCTCCGCTATTGATACTGATTAAGAATATATATACTTTATAAAATTTTATAAACCCTTTTTTGGCCATTTTTAATGGTTCAGATTATGAGAAAAAGGTGCAAAATAACGGTTATCTCTTGAGATCGTGGAATCTCACAAAACTGGGGGCTTTAACCGAATTGGTCGTAGATGCTTTAAGAAGTCGAGAGTGTCTTCACTAAGAATTCTACCTGTTACATTTTTACGAATAACAGAACACTGTTTCTGCTGGCCATCACAAATATAAAGTACAGAAATTCTTAAATTAATTGTATCACAAAATTAAGAATTAAATTATTATTAAATATTATATTAATCTACTATGAGAAAATACGGAATTATCGTCAATCAATTGGTCATGATATCGATTAATCGATATTCTTGCACATTCTCAATAAATGCACACATGCATACATACATACATATGTACATAAATGCATACATATGTATATAACTCTTACGCTGCCATTACCATGTTCACCTTCCCTTTCACGCAGCTTGGATACAACAGCAACAAATAATTAAGTTCATTGCTTCTATTTACGTATTCACAGCCTTGCTTATTTTTTCGCGTTGTTGCTGTTGTTCTTGTTTTTGCATATTTTTGTAGCTCAGCAACAAAAGCTACCAGCGGCCAAAAGTAAACAACAATAACAACGAAACAACACATCAGGCTCATCTTCATTAGCTCGTCTGCCTCCTGCCTGCCGTTGCCTTTGTCTTTCTCTGCCTTGCTTCTGCTTCTCTCCTTTCTCCTCCTTGTCCGACTCAACTTTCTTGCATTGTCTCTGCTAGGGGCTGGCGCAGAAAAAAAAACTTTGTTTACTCGGAATGCCAGCGTTGCCTTTGTTTTTGTTGCTGTCATTGTCGTCGCCGTCGCCGTCGCCGTCGCCGTCACCATCGCTGCCACTGATGTTTACACAATTCCACAGCCGAAGTCCAACAATAAAAAAACAAGCAGCGCAGAAAGCTCAAGAGAAGCAGCGACGACGACGTCGGCATAATGACCTTCAGCTGCGCTAACGTCGACGTCGACATCGCTCCTCATGTCTGTGTGTGTGGGCGGTTTGGCTCGGCTCAGCTTGGCTATTGCTCGGATCAGGTCTCGTTGTTCGGGTCAGGTCTCCCCCGAACGTCTTAATTTCTATACATGTTGTTAGCCAGTCCTCCGTACGCCGGCGACCCACGCACAAACATTGTAAACAAGCAGCGACTGCGCTGCTTACGTCGCGCTGCTGCTTTGACGACGCGTCGCGACGCGTCGCGACGCTTCCTAGTTGTAAATGCTCTCACCGACATGTACTGATACACATACATTCATCTGATACTCTCTCATTCGGGTACTCTTCGTGTTTGGGCTCCTGTGCAAACAAGTGTTTGCTTGCGGCGTCGTTGTCGGCAGAGACAGGGCTTCGTTCGTTGCTTTCAAACATTATGAGTTAGCCTACTGACCACCCACACACTCGCAACATGCCTATGAGAAACTTATTTGATTACTCGCAAAGAAGAGTTCAAAAGCAAACGAATTTGCACTAATTAGCATTTTGTATTGCGCACAGTGTGTCAAAGAGATTGGAACAAGTGACAAATATCACAGTGAATATTTTCCGAGATTAAATTATGTACATATGCAACAGGCTGAAGAAAAATTTGTATGTAAAAAGATGTACATATGCAACAGACTGTAGGAGACTTTGTATTTAAAATGGTTTTGAAATGAAATTGATTATTTGCGCACTTTGTACCAGAGTGCGTTCGACAAAACAAAATTCAGAGTATGTTTGGATGTAAATACAAACACACACATACAGAATTTATAATAAAAGCGAACACAAATACCAGAAAGCAAGAAATATTGTTCTGTCCGTCGGCTAGACGCACGTGAGAGTTTGCGCACGAGAGAACTATCAATATCAACAACAACAACAGTTACAACAACGTCTCCCACGCACAGAGCGAAAACGCAATGCACTTTGACAACAACAGTGACTGTGAACACTGCTGGCGGCTACAAAAACAAAACAGCTGCTGTGACAGAAATGGAGGCAAATAAGAATGAATTACAACTACAACAATGTATGTACATACATGTGAATGTATAGGTAGTATGTACGTATACAAATGCATTCTTGTTAGCATAGGAGAAAATTTAACAACTGCAGAAGTCTATGACGACGGCGCTCAAGGCGAACTACAACTATACATACATGTATGTATGTTCATATGTATGTTTATCGTGCATATGCATGTATCTATATATTTGTATCAACGCAGTCAGCGTCAGCCTTAGCTGAAGACGGAAATACCAAACCAACGATGACGAACGTAAAAACTACGCACCAAGCAACAGCAACAACAATACCATAAACAATAAAACACGGCACGCAAAACAAACAAACAAGCAACGGGGCTGCGGTGAACGGGACAGAACGGAACGGAATGGGAGAATGTGAGAGCGAAAAAGCAGTTGAATGAGGCGATAGCAAACGTAGCGCAGCACCTGCCTGGCACAACCAGGCTACCGCCTCTCCTCCCCCACTCAACACACCACATGCCTCCCCCTTCGTCGCTCCATCACTCAGTTAACGAGCAAACAAAACTAAACAAAAACAAATAACTAAGCAAATGGCATATTGAGGCGAAATTCTACAAAAAACCTTTCTAAAATTTACTACGGCGTAGTAGAAATTGTTGTATTTTGGCGCGCAGGTTTTTCGAAGTGTGTTATTCTTAGGCTCTCGTTCGTTCAACTCCCCATCGTCACACCCGCCACCCGAGGCTCTAACAACTGAATTCAAACCTGAACCGCTCCTGTCTACTTGTTTGTTTAATTTTTTGCCATTTCTGCTTCACATTTTATTTGTTTGTTTGACTCGCTGCGCATGTGTTGGTGAAAAGCAACTAGCCTTCGTACGAGGGCTGTTAAGTAAGTATTTCAATTTGACCTTGGCACAAAGTGCATAAGTTTTGTTCAGTTTTTAAATATATATGTATATTTACTAAATTTTCTTTTTTTGTGTAAATGTATAGAAATAATATTTATTGTATATAAACAAATATGTACTAACATTTAAAATAAACTAATAATATATATTTGTACATACATATGTAAACATGTGCCGATTATTTCAGGACCACATGTAGCTGCCCTCGTTTTTGTGTTTTGGCGCGTACTCAGATCGTCCGCTGTTGTTGTTGTTTTTTAAGCATGACAAAGCACCGTACAATTTCACAACAGCAACTTCATTATGATGTTCGGCTTGTTTTTCCACGAAACAACTGTTTACCGAACGTGGCTGCTCTGCCGATGCTGACGTCAACGCCGCCGCCGCAGCGCTGCTTGTTCTCTTTATACATACATGTTTTTGTGCGAGTGTGTGCGTGCGTGTGTATGTATTCCTTGGTGCGTTGTGCTCATTTCATTCAAACGGCCAACGAGAAATTTCATTTCAATACGCAGCCCGGCCAGCGAAGCGTCGCAGTCTCTGTCTCAGTCTCAGTCGAAGGCGTCGTAGTTGTGGGTTCGTTACAAATCGATTTCAATAAGTTTGTCAGTGTTTGTCGGGAAAAAGCGACGCACAGTTCAGACGTTCAGACGTTAGCAGTCGTTGTTCGAGAGCGGACGTCGTATAGGAACGCGTATAAATTTTTGGGCGCGCAGAAGAAAGTAATATCGCGACGGTGTGCTTCTGAGCAAAGCAAGTGTTGCGTGTTTGTGTACGTGTGTGTGTGTGAGGGAATCAAGATGCGATAAACAGCAGCCTGCTGTTGTTATTGTGTTTGCTAAACAAATAACGGAAAAACAAATACAAATACAAATATGTACAAAGAGAAACGAAACGGCTTTAATAATATTTCGAAAATGGAATGCGCGTTGTGTTGCCAAAATACGAGAAATGTGAACTAAAAGGTGTAAAATAAAAAAGTATGCGCCAGCAATAAAATATGCTTAAAATGATATTTTAAATACAATTTTAATATTATTTCATTTGATTCTCGCTCTCGCTCCCTCTCCCAGACAGTGTGTGCGTGTGTTTGTTATTTGCTTTTTACGCGCCTTGAAATTTATTTTTAAGTTTTTGATCTGATTTTTATGTTTACTTTTTGCGTTGTTTAATTTGTTTTTAGCTATTTTCGAAAATAACCGAAGTAGAAGGCTGACAAAACAGCTTGTAGTTTATATTGTATCAGCGACATGTGTGTTTAAACATTATACTTGTAAATAGTATATGATTCAAATTCTAATTTCTAATTTAAATGTTGAAAATACATCAATTAAATAAATTGTGACAAACTCCAAGAAAATAACGTACAAAATACGTGCAAATAACACAAGCAATTTGCTGATCTACAAAAATAACCCAAAGCAAATTTTTATTGAGAAATCTGTTGAGACATCAACAATTCCACATGCAAAAGAATTTTGTGGAAAACCCACAAACAACATTAAAAGTGACCGCAAAATTCCCAGTAAATCCCACAAAACTGTGCTACTTTAACGCATCGAGACAAACCCGAGCAAACAACAACAATTAATCATCTACAACATTTAAACAATATTTTATTATGCAAACATATTGATGGACGAATGTATTTTCTAGTTGAGAAATGCGTAAAACGTAAAAAAAAACAAGTTCTTAAAATAGCAAAAGAAGGCATTGTAGACACATGTGTGTTTGCTTAAAACTTAACTAATTGAACATAAACTAAATGAAATACGCATAAATAAAATACAAATCAAGCTTTTATTACGAGCTTGTGTTTGTCAACTGAGCGTGCGTGAGAGTGTATGTGTGGGCCGTATCTGTGTATTTGTTTACCGTTGTGATTCATCCAGCTGATTGCGCAGCAACATTTGCTTTCTGCGCAAAAGTTTTCTAAACAAAGGCAAATAACAAAAAAGTTTATTAATTGCAATGTGTGCCAAATGTTAAAATATAAATGTACATGTACATATATACATATATAAAGCAAAGTGTCTTAACACTGACCAGGAAGCAAATTGGGCGACAAAGATTGATGTAAAAGCGAGATGTACATACAACACACATGCACAGGCATACTCTTACATATGTATGTACATGTGTGCATGTGTGTATGAAGCTCGCCGCGCAGTTTGTGCGAATGAATGCGCACGTGTCCCTGGCTCTCCCTGTGTATCTGTGTGCGTGAGTGTGTGCGAAATAGCTTCCGTCTATTGTGAATGAGAGCTGTTATCGATGTTGTTAGCATTTTCTGCTTGTGACTTGTGACATTTTGCACACGCGTCTTTCGTCTTCGTTTTCAACGCAGAGCACTTTTCTTAGCGCCTGTTGCAAGCTTTTGCGAAAATTGCGATATTCAAAATGTCGTACGACTAATGTTAATTCATGCCCAGGAAAAGCGCCTCGTCATTTACGGAGGCGCACTTTTTCCAACAAGCTTTGTGCGATAGTCGTTGATAATAGTAGTGCCTAGTGACTTATGTATAGTCTAATTCCATTAGACTAACATTTACTCTGTACTACTTTTACATTATAAACTTACACATTTCCTGATTCCAGTATCAAATGTGTGTGGCAATAATAAAGAAATAAAATAATAATAAAATAAAACAGATATACTTCATAACAAAGAGTTCGTTTAATGCGCAACTGTGAAAATGTTAAACAATTTATTTTAAAATTTCTATATATCTGTAAAGTCAGAAACTTTGGGAAAAACTTCCAATTTGAGCATTATACAACCATAAATAAATTATATATAATTTATAACAAAGAGTTCTTTATAATAGAAATTTGGCAAATAAATTGTTGAACATTATTACACCGTTCAACAATTTATTTGCCAAATTTCTATATTTATTATTCTTGAAACAAAGGAACTTCCGGAAAACCTTCCAATTTGAGCATTGGAAAGCAATCTGTAAACTGTTGTCGCATTATGATTATATTAAATTTATTGCTTAATAATTTTTAACTCTGAGCAAGTTTAATAGATGGTCTCTGAAATTTCCTGAAAGAATCTTTGAGATAAACACAAATTTCGAACATTTGACAGTTTTGCCAGATAAATAGTCTGTTTAGTTAAATTTGTTAGCTATTGTTGCTATGAGATCTACTTTTAGTTCAGACAGTAAGCCAATGTAATATATATATATATATATATATATATTTATTATGAGTCAAGTTTTATCATCATAGCTTCTAAAGTTTAAAGACTTGTGTGCATAAACAAAGTCAAACATCGAATACTGCTCATCAGCCTGATAACGTTTTTACACTTTTCTGTTTCCACTTTTAATGGTTTAGATGTACGGGATTAACGTAAACAAAATATATTTCAGATTTTTGACATATTATATTGAATTAAAAAACATTTAAAGGAAATATGTATTTTTAAATATTGTTTTTAAGGCTTTAGGTAAATCTTTAAAATATAACAACACACAAGGCGGAATAAGTTTAGATGGAAATATTTAAGATTGAAATCTTTTAGCTCTTGAAAATATGAAATTAGAACAGAAGTAGAGGAAGGCAAATACGAGTATTAATTAACAAGTCTGAAATTAAGCACAACTAAGAAGAGGAGAGTTTAGGGAGCAGAGCCAGAGTTTTAAGCCTTTAATTAATCCAACAGACATAACCAATATTAATTTGAATTTACTTTATTTTGCAGTGTTAAGGAGACGAGTGCTTAGTAAATTACCAAGGATCAAATCAAAAGATGCTGATTGAGTGCATTTCGCATGACATTCCTTGAACCCAACAACATCAACAACTTCAACAAGAGAGCAAGAGACAGAAGAAAAGTGCAAGGGAAACTCTGACTGCCAGACAAAAAGCTCAGCGTTACAGCATCCCACGAGTTAGCAAAAAGAAGAATAAAAAGAAAAAGGGAAGAGGGAAGTTACGCTTTAGCAAATGAACTACAATCCGGAGAACGTTGTAGCCGCAGCCGCAGCAGCCACTCATCAATATCAACAAGAGCAACTTTATCATCATCATCACCAGCATCATCATCATCATCATCAACAGCAGCAACACATTATCCCACTGCCCTCCAGTTACTCCTCCAGCACAGTGGGGCTTGGAATTGCAGGTGGGTCAGGAGGTGGCAGCGGCAGCGGCAGCGGCGGTGGTGGTGCTGTTGGTGGGGGCGACAGTTCACCCAAAAACATGGAATGGACTAATGACGATGCATTGGAGCTTATCGAACAGTATCGCTGCCACACCGAGCTATGGAATCGCGCTGACCCCAAGTACAAGGATAAATTGTGTCGCTTCCGAGCGTGGTCTGAGATTGCCGATCGCTTTGGTTGCAGTAAGGCTGAGGTTGAGCGCAAGATGAATGTCTTGCTCACGCAATATCGTCGGGAGAAGCACAAAATGTTTGTGAAAATCTATCAGGGCATTCAGCCCAATCCGTCCAAGTGGTATGCCTTCAAGCGCTTCGATTTCATGGAGGCAGGCGGTGGCAGCCTCAGTGGATTGCCTGGCAGTGGCAACATTGCCGGCGTCAACAGCTCCTCATCTGCCGCAACACATAACGGGCTCAATGGCCTTGCCGCTGCAGCGGTCGCAGCGGCAGCCTATGAGAGCAGCACCATTGCAGCGGCAGCGAACGGTGGTGCCACTGGCGGTCCCATTGGTGCCACAATAACTTCAACTGGAACAACAACGCCCGCATCGCAGCACAGACGCATCAAGACCAAAGAGCTCAAATATTTTGGAACGGTGAGTAATCGGGGCATAAATAAACCGAATGCGTAATCGTTTTGTAGCCAATACAACACACACATAGAGGAGAGAGGCAGACAAAGACGTTGACAAAAACAACAAAGCCACAAAACAACATTAAGTTGATTGCCGACTAGCGAAACACCCTCTTTAACCCTTAATTGACCACTGGTGTTCAAATTAACACTCTCGACTGTGCAACTTCTATACAAACATAACTACATATGTATGTACATACAGTGACTCACAACATATTTCAAGCAGCAGCACCTGCTACAAATTTTGATTTTCCAATCAGATAAGATAGCACATTATATTTATATGCAATTTTATTGATAACTGTTTAAACTCATATACTGTTTTTCATATATATTTTGAGAAATTTTAAGCTTAAACTTCATATAATTATTATTATTATTATTTTTGATATTTATGCTGCTTACAGCTTATCTGAAATTGAATGCAAGCAGTTTACACATATATTTATAATAAGTGCACATTTCTATATTATATATTTGCCAAACAGGGTAATCCCGTAAAATTATAAATTAAAATTTATAAATAATAGTTTGATCAAATCAAGAAAAAAACAAATTGTATCTTTTTATGCGAATTGGGTAGAAGATAGAAATTGCAATGCATCAATATGCACTGCTTGCAGTTCATTAAATTTCAGGCAAGCAGTTCATGTAACTGATAATTGACAGCGCACACATTAATTTTTTTTTACAAAATGAGGAAATCGTGAATAACATTTCATCAACTTAATAACTAATTGTAAAGCTGTCGTAGAAAAATGTTTGAGGATTGTAGATTAAACAGCATTTTGATAAGTGCGTTCTAAATGTCATGCATACATATGCACATTTGGTACCTACTACGTATGAATGCGCATAGTTAAGCAGTCGCATGACGTTATAACACTTGTTAATGTGAGACAGCATAGCACATTAAAAGCGTGTATTGTATATTTTCATTTATATACATATTTAATAAAATCAAAACGCTTACTAAGCACACTATTTCCCAGAAAGTGGCAGGTGCTAAATCCTATCAATCTGAATTTCTTGGATTATGCATACACATGTACATATGTGTGTACATGTTTAAGAGAATCAAAACCCCGTTGGTTTTTCTGGTGTTAATTTCAGTAAAAACAAGCGTAAAGCTAACTGTGTTTTAATTTGAGAGAGCGCCAACTGAGAGTGAATCGGACGAAACGCCATGTGCGCAAGTGACTTGCTGTTTTTATTACCGATAGTGCGAGAGAATACACACATAGCACTGCCATCTCTGTTGCTCTCGTAATCAAAAGTCTCGATTCGATTGCTGTATGCTCGTGTCTGTTGTTTTTGTTTTTTGACGATCAAAACAGAATTAAAATTTTACGCATAAATTTTTCTAAGAATTCGCCGTTGTGTGTGTGAGCCATTGGCCTGAGTTACTTGAGAATCTGTGCATGTGTGTAAGTACCTATGTAAATATACATATGCGTTTGTGAGAGTTGTTTTTATGTATTTGCTTTGTCGCGTCAGACAAGTAAGAAAGAGGGTGGAGGGGAGGGGTGTGAGAGAGAGAGCGAGAGGGAGAGAGTGTTGTCTGATATTTCGTCGCCGTTGTCGCTCGCTTGCATGCTCTGTTTTTGTGTGTGATGAAATGTTTGTTTTGCACGGCGAAATGCGCGTAGCACTTGCCAGAGTTGTTTTTGTAATGTTTAGTATTGTGGTTGCCCAGTGGCCTCCCCGCTCCACACTAAATGTATGTGTACATGTGTATGTGTATGTATGTATGTATGCTTATGCATGTGTGTAGTGATTGTGATTCGTTTGGCGTTCGTTTTTGTTGTTTGCTTTTGTTTTTACTCGAGTCTGTGTAGTTTTCACTTGTTCTGTGCTGATGTTGCCATCATCATTGTTGCTGTAGAGTAGTAGTTGTTGTTGTTGTTTGTCAGACTTATCAAAACAAAATGGCAAGCAGTAGTATTAGTGTTGTTGTTGATGCTGTATTCATTTGCTCTTCTGTTGTTTTTAGAAAATAAATATAATAATATAACACTTCGTTATGACTGGCCCGTTTTGAATGGTCGACAAATGGGAGGTGGGTGGTAGTGGGAGTAGTAGTGCCGATGCGTACGACTGTTTGTGCAACTTGGTCAGGTATTCTTGTTGTGGCAACGAACATTTTACTATTTTGCCAGGGCGGCAAGTCGAAATTCCATTTACCTTTTAATCCCCTTCTCTCCTTTCCACCTTTTCACCTTCTCACACTTTATTTGCTTGCACTTTTTACTGTTTTTCTACTTGGTCTCGTGTTTTTGTTTTTGCGTCATTATTATTTGCGTGTGCAGGCAGCGGCAGCGGCATCAACGACGCCCACGCTCACGCCCACCAAATGCCGACCCTCTACACCCCTATTGTTATGTGTGCACATATATACATACAACATACACGTAAATACGTACATGCATATGTATGTGTGCTTGTACTTTTGCTCATATTTTACAATTGTTTTGCTGCGGCATTTTCTCCAAGACAGCAAACAACAACAATAAGTCTGCCTGGTTGTTATTGCTGGCGCTCGCGTCCCGCAATGTTGTGGTTAGGCCAGGCAGCGACGTTGATGTTGACGTCGGCAGCGATGCCGCCACACGCGTTGACTGCATTTAATACCGTTGCCCTGCCTTGTTGCCCTGTTGTCCCTCTCCCACTCATTTAATATTCCAGTCCCCCAATCTCCTTTGAGTTTGTGTTTATAAAATGCGTTTCCTATTGTTGTTGCAGTTGGTGCAGTAGCAACTGTTGTTGTTGCTGTTGCTGCTCATGTTATTGTTGTTATGTTTGTAATTCGCGTGGTTTTGTTTTCTCTCGCATGCGCTTTTATAAAATACTTGCTATGGCTCCCCTGCGGCGAGGTGGGAAATAAGCAGCAGCAAATGCAGCGACAACGGCGGCGGCAGCAAAGCAGCAGTCAAAGTAGCAGCAAGCAAGCGAGCAATGGAACCGACAGCAGCGAAGCAGCGACGCAGCAGGCAGCGACTGCGAAGTCAGCGTTTGTTTTTGTTTACTCATTCATTGCAAAGTTGTTTAGCTGTGCGCGCAGTGTTGCCACCTTGGCTGGAAGCTCGACTTCATGAGGGTGAGGGGTAAAGGTGCATATGGAGTAAAGAGTGAGAAGAAGAGGAAGCTTAAGCTGTTTTGAAAGTTATGTAAGAATTTGGACTATTTTGTTATGGGCGGTGTGTAAAACTAACGGTAGCTGTGGCAACAAATCTAAAGATGAAATGAAATCAAAATGAGAGTGGCATTCAGAATTCACATTGAATTATAATCAAAAAGGACATATTCATATATTATATTTAATTCATGTTCTTTTGTTTTCTTTTATATTATAATCTGGATTCATTGAAATGGCATAAAGTTGTGTAAATAAACAAATCAGACAGAGAGATGTACTTTGTACTTAATAAGTATCGAGACTCTGTTCAGAACTACAACTCTGTACAATTTTGAGTACTTCCCCCGATGTAGAAGCAACTAACTATGCTGCAGTTGAGAATGCTCGACTACAAGTTACCTAAATGATATCACATTTGGATGTTGTTCTAATTATGTCTCATTTGTCCTTTTACACCTTTTCTTTCCGTAAACTAATTTTTTGTTATCTAAGCTAATTTAAAAGAAGCATAAAAGCAGAGGTCTAAGAACAGAAAATAAATTGTAACTTTTATTTTAGAAGGTGTGAGAATTAATTTACAATTTCGGGGACCATTAAACCTCTATGTTTCGCTGTAGTTTTATGAAGTTTCATTAGTTAGTCAATCAATTGTGTCCATGTGCGTGTGTGACGTGTAATATATCGTATCGTCTCTTATTAACATTTGCGTGAGCAGAGCTCGCGACAGTTGTTAGAGTATAAATATAATAAAAGTGGGATGAGGTTTTGGCATAGTTTAATGGGGAGCATAATGGGGAGTGAGGACACGATGTTGCTGGTCTATTAGTTCTTGTTGTATGAGAGTTTTTATTCCCTGTAATCAGTGGAAATTAGTAAATAGTGTTAGTTTGTGTAAATATATACATTAAATTTGTAGACTTTTTTTTAAATTTATTAGAAAAGTGATTGTAAATAGCTCTAAAGTTACTTTAGTCCAGTACACAGGGTATCTTTTAGTTGAGTGTTTTCGATTAGTGCACTTAGTTGTTTATTCATTGGAATGGATGATAATCAGTTTGTTTACATTTTTTACTTGCATACACATACATCCGTACATACGTACGTACGGAGAGAGCGAAAGAGAGAGTGAATAACATGGAACGTGCATATGGAGGGCAAATAAGAGCGCGATAGAGTGAGAGCTGCTGAGTCGTATGCGTGTATGTGCATGCAAGCAAACATGCATGCATACGTACATATGTTTTTTATTAGCCTTACCAAAATAATAATACAGACACGTACACACACATGCTCGCTGCTTCTAAATGCGTAAACAACAGCAAAAGCAGCTGCAGCAATAACAATAACAAACCAAACGCGGAGGCATATTTAAAAACAGCAACCATACCAACAACAAATGGCACTCGACAGTTGTTTTTGTGAATTGTGGAAAGTTCTAGGCGCCAGCGCCAACACGCCGTCGAAAAGTCCCGCAGCATGAGAGCATGCGAGCAAGAGAGCGAGAGGCAGTTTGAGAGCAAAATAAGAACGATCGTTGATGATCGCATTAGCATATTGTCGTGGGGTAGGTTGTTATTACTTACAGGGTTCTGCTGCTGTTGACCAGCTCATCAGCTAGTTGGATGTTTTTATGATATTAACATAAGTCCAATAAGAAATTCAATAATACATACATACATATATAATTGTTGAACCGTTAAAAACCGCTCTCTTCAGCTTCTTTGCTTTGCCTGCTCTCACAGTCTCTTTGTCACACACATACAACGTACATCGCTCTCTATGTTTATACATATACATGCATCGAAATGTTGATATGTATGCGTATATTTTGTTTGCGGTCGCTTCTCTCTCATTGTGACGGCGTGTTGTCAGTTCTCTGGCGCTTTTAAAAGACTTACTACGTTGCTAGAATTTTTTCGACAATGTGTTTTGCGTTGTCGTCGTCGTCGCGTCGTGAAATAGTAATAACAAAAGTATCATATATTTTTGTTATGTGCACACATGCAATAATTCTATTTTAATTAATTTAAATCGACATAATGCATTACAATAGTAGCGGCAGCAGCAGAAACGATGACCTCCATGCTCCACACACTTCGCATCACAGATTCACAGCAGCTGGAGTCTCAGCCGCAGCAGCAACAAAAACTGTACTAAATGCATACATACTTACATATGTAAAAATATAACTTTTTGCTCTTTCCCAACACCTTGCCGACTGTTTACGCGACTTTTTAGCAGTACTTTGCGCATGCTCTGTCCACACTGTGTTCTCTTATGTGAGTGTCCGTCTGTGTGTGTTTGCTAATTTGTTTTGATCGTCTTCGTGTGTTTGACATTTGTTCGGTATGCACACATTCAAACATTGTCAGGCCGACAGAGATGGCGCTGTATTGTACGTGTGTTTGTGTTTGTATCTTCGATTTGAAAGACGAAAAAAATGTATTGCTATTTTGTCAAATTTGTTTATTAAATTTGATTATGAATATGCAAGTCGATAACAATAATAACAATGAGAAGCGACTGACCGGCAAAAGAATGTTAATAGGTTTGCACAGACATAATAATATTGCACACGATATTTATATTTGGTGCGAGAACGTAATAAAAATATACATATATATATATATGTATATATGAATAAGTATGTATGTAAAGATGATGTAATGTGTACATATGTACGTAGGAGTAATGTGCTTTAGTTCCTCTTCATTTTATTTAATTCAGCGCACCACTAGCGCCATCTATTGTTCGCAGCTCGTCTTAATGCGATTTTATGCTGAAATATCATTGAATAATTTACGGGCTAATTGTATGTTATGTCTTTTAAAATACATCATCCAGTTTCATATTTGTAGTAAAGCTTTTCTGGAACTTTACAGTCTTAGGTTGATTTTGAAGTCTTAAATTGTTTAATCTTTCCAAAATCAATATGCTGCTTGCTTGATTTTAAGTTAATGACGAATAATAATAAATTCAATTCAAATGTTTACAAATTAATTGCAATTAATCATAAATAAACTTACAAATACATGTAAATATAAATAGTGTAAAAGTAAATTCCAAAATGGTCATACATAAATGTACGTATATGTCTTGGGTAAGAGAGAGTGCTATGATTTTTGCTGTTGCTTCTTATCGCAAAGATGGTGTGGGTGGGGGGGGGGGTGTAACTAAACAAAAATAGCGTCATAATGCTGAGTTGTTAGTTTTATGTTATATTGTTGTGTGTTCCAATCTCTGAACTTCGGACAGAGTTGTATGTGTTGTTACTTGAACTAAATTATTCTTATCTTTCTTATTCGGTTTCTTTCACAGATGGGCCTCAATATACCCATGCTGATAGCGAGTAGCCAAACACTGGACAGCTGGAATACGGCGGGCCAATACTCACCACCGATAGGGAATACGGGCGGGGGACCAGGAGGTGTGCCTAATTCCCAGCAACAGCAACAACAGTTACGGGTGCCATTGCCCATGTCCTATGGAGGCGGAGGCGGAGGCGGAGGCACAGGTGGCGGCACGCCCTATACAGGAGGGGGCGGCGGTGGAAGTAGCAGCAGCGAATTCCAGCCTAGTCCACACAAGACCATAGATACTTCGGATAATGAAGACAACAACAATAGGGATGAGACGACAGCGGCAGCATTGGGACAACTTGCCGCCAAAGTGGAAAGACGTTCACCACTTTCCTCACATGCGGGCGGCGACGGAGGGGTCATGAATAATACACACGACCCCGTCGAACCGGGAGGAGGAGATGCAGCGCCAGTGGCGGTGGCGTTGAGTGAGGCAGGCTCGAGTCCAATTCCTAACACGAACACCAACACCAACATGCACGAGGCGCACAAGAATCATCTGTTGCAGTCGAGTCCAGTGTCGGCACGTGCGGCGACGCCGCGTCAGGCGCATGAGCAACTGCCTCACGGCCATCAGGCGCTGCAGCAGCCGCATCACCATCACGGCCACCATCCGGATGAACTGGACATTAAGCAGGAGCTAGTCGACTACTTTCATCCCTCGTCTGGGGCTGCCCCGCCTCCACTTGACTCACATCGTTCCTATAGCTCGGCCGGGGAGGAAAGTCGCCTGCCACTGGATATGGCGCAGGACTTGCGCGTTGCGCAGGCCAAGGCTCAGGCCAACTTTGGTGGCTTTGTTCTCCCCCCGCGAAGTAGCAGCGCTCAACTTGCGGCCGCTGCAGCAGCTGCCTCCATGCCCCTCAACATGCGCAAACTGACGGCAGCCTCGAGTGCTGGACAGCTGCTCATGAACTCCTTGCTCAGTTCCAGGGAGAGTATGTCCGATGCGGATGGTGACAACGATGAGGCCACCGAATCAGCAGCAAGTCCTGGCCACATCAAGAGCAGTGTCTCTGCACAGGATGCAACCTCGGCGGCGGCAGCAGCTGCTGCATTCTATGCGGAGAGTTTGAGTCGAGATGATTGTGACTTTGTGGGCTCGAATGTGTCCATGAAACTGCGCACAATGGATCGGACGCAGCGCATCATTGCCGAGAAATTGATCAGCGAGGTGCTTTACTTTGGCCAATTCAATGAACTCGAACGCACGGCGCGAATTCAGCCCAAGTGACACTGGCGCTTGAAGAAGTGGTCGAGAGTGGGTGTGTAGGAGTTGGTGTAGGTGCGGGGGTGCGGGGTGCGTGGAGAGGGGTGAGGGGTGAGGGGATACGGAAAGGAACATGGCAAATACTAGATACAACGAAATTCCATTGTAAAATATTGCTACGAAAGAAATGAAAAACCACAACAAACAAAACAACAGTACAATTTACATTTAGTTGGCCAGGTCCTAAGGCTTAGTGGTACAAAGCACATTGGGGCAAAGTTACTTAGAGAATGTGAAAGCTGCAAGAAGAAGACAGACACAAGGCCTAATCGCAAGATTATTTTGCTTTTCTTCTAGCGCAAAATGAGGAAAATCACACACAAAACCAAACATGTGTCCCAATATTTGGCTTTTAAAAAAAAGAACATTTAATTTGCAATACATACAGTTTTAAACAAATTAACTAAGGCAGCAATAAAAACAAACAAAGTTTCAACTTCAATATTAAAATAGTTAATAATGCAATAGATACTACGTCTAGAGTTAGAGAGCATGGGTCGGGGGCAAGTTATAGCTGAGACAACTAGCTGAACAGAATCTCAGTATTAGTAATAAAAGAAATACAACAAAATACAATAAAATACATAAATACATACATAGATATGATACAGGGAAGCAGGTAAAGCATTTGCCATGTTAGGGTCAAGCAATAAAACCGACCTTGTCTACGTCTACTTCTTGGCTACTTTTGAGATAAGCTGCACAGCAGAACAAGTTAAAACAAGAACAACAACAACAACTTAATAATTACGGTACATCCCATCCCATGGGTGCCAAATAACGAAAGACAAAAAGCCGTTGCAGAGCCAAAGGCAAAGTGCTTGCAACTTGGCCAACTCAAAAAAACAAAAACAAATAAAAACATTAAGAAAATTCTTGCTTTATTTTTTAGGCAAGCCTAGCACTTATCTTAACTACACATACACATTCACATGCATATATATATATGTAGTAAATGTGTATAGATAATATCTATTGTATGTTTTTTTATATGTCAAATTATACACATATATATATGTATATATGTATATGTATATCATTGTACCTTATTTTGGAAACAGAAATGTTTTTGTAGTCATTTAAGTCTGGTCGTAAACACTTACCAACACCAACAATCGATACCAACGCAAACAACTAAAAAACCAACTAAAAACTGTATAAATCAATAAACATATATATATATATATAAATTAAAACTGTACATGTCGTCACTAGATTGTTAAACAAAAAACCTAAAAAACACAATATATTATAATTATTATAAATTAAAAAAAAATACAAAAACAAAGAAATTGTAAATTTTTTGCGTGCAAGTTTTTTTAGGTCATCATTTTTAAGTAGTTTTATTTTTTTATGCAAAGCAAAGCAGAGCAAAACAACAAAACATGGAAAATAATGAAGAAAAAAAAAAACATTAAATTTATTTATACACACAACAAAATAAACGATACATAAAAAAGAGCAAAATTGGTAAATTAGTCATATAAGTAAGCGAGCGAGCGAAGGAGAGAGAAATATGATTATAATAAATATTATTATAATCATAATGATAATGATAATGAAATGTGGTAGGAGCTGCTTTTGCTGCTGCTGCTGCATTTCTTTTATTTAGCATAGTCGACAAAATGTCCCAAAGGTAAACGAAAGTCAAAAAATACATAAACAAAAAAAAAAGCAAAACAAAAATTTATGTTAAATTGTGCAAACTGAAACAAAAATTATTGAAAGAAGTCCAGCTATAAAAAAATGATTGGTTGTCTGAAATGGAAATGTGTTTATGTCAATATGTCAATATGTAGAGATGCGAGCATGAAAACGCAAACTAAATTCCGATTGTATGTGTGTCTTTTGTGAATCAACTCTACAAATTGCTAAAAAATTAAAAAAGAAAAACGTAAATAAATGTGTACCTATTTGTCTGACAATTGAGTTTTTTAATTGTCCAACAATATATATATGTTAATATATTTCAAGTGACTTAAAAATGGGTTTGTTATGGAGTTTATTTCAGCAATTTTATGTACATTTTTACACAGTTTTTATATGTATATTTTAAAATTTTAGATATGTACATTTGTTGTCTGTACAATTTCCAAGAATTGATCCTGCTTATCTTATAGACTAAATAATATTAAATACTTAAGTGTAAATTTTAAACTCTGATTATTCTTGCTTATGCTTTCTCTGACTGCAAAATATAGAATGTTTTCAAAAGCACTTTTACTCTGTTGCCTCGCTTTGTATTTCTAACAAGCCACAACCAACAATAGTTACAGGGTATTTAACTATCGTGTATGCTTCGCTTATTTTTGTGTGCCAATAATAAGCTAATATAGGCTTTTAGAAAGTAAGTTACAAATTTGACTTAATTTTTACTGCAGCCTACTGTTATTATAAATGTAGAGGGAAGAGCATTTTGTCCTCATCAAATGTTAAAGAGCTCAAGAGGGCTGTTGCTTTTTTTTGTATTCTATATCCGCCCATGAGCTTTCGCTATTGCTGCTGAGCCTGCTGCATTAAGAGTACTCATTGGTGTTCCTGTGTGTGTGTGTGTGTATGTTTCTGTGATCAGAAGTGCAAGCTGTCTGTAGCAAGCATACATACATGTACAGTGGTTTGTTTGTGTGAGCAGCTGAGAGTCCCGTTGAAAACACGCTGCAGGCTGCAGCGCTTGATTACAGCAATGTCATTGCATGTGTGTATGTGTGTGATCAGTTAGGCAAGCTCCTTGCAGTGTGCGTGCGTACAGTGTGCTGGTGTATTGAAAGCTCACGGAGCTTAGCATCCACAGTGAGTGTATGTCCACAGCGCAAAACATCCTGCTGGAAAGGAAGCTTTAGTTGCGTTTGTGTCCTGGCGCGTTGCGAATCTCAATATCAAGCCTAAAATACTTGTTAAGTTGAAAGTTTTATTAACACTGAACAAGAACATACATATATACTTACTTTTTTTTACTTTTCGAAATATTACCAACTAAAGTACCAATGAAGTGGGGCAATCGTGGTTATAAGTAGAGGTTAGACATCAATTGTTTGACAACGAAATTAAATATACTTATAAATAAAATTAGCTTGATATACAAAGTTCGGTTGGAATATACTATTTTACTGTTATTTTCCTTCCGATATTAAGTATATTAAATGAAAATCAAATTGTTTAGGGTAACATACATATTGATTCACATTTGCAGCTAGCTTAGCTCAAACATATTTGATTAATCTGCGCAAAAGTGTAAAACTTACTTGAAATAATCCGGCACTTAAAAGAAAATACAGTTTATATATTTCAGTTTAAAACTATTATATTTTTACTTCCAGTTTTGTGTCCTTCACAATAAATAACACAAGATTAATTGTGTTTGCTATTGAAATTTGTTTCTTAACACAACGTTATCGGCTTAAAAATAAAACTTATGTGGCTGCTTAAAACAAATTAAATTGATTAATTAAAAGAAGGCTACGGCTTAGTTAATTATCAATTAATTAGCTGTTAAAAAGCCGTTGAATGAACGTGACGCGCACAGACACAATAACTTTGACTTAGACTCGGAAATCATCACTCATCACATTGAATTTATAGTATTTTACAATTTATTTGTATTTAAACTATTTGTTGTATGTATGCCAAGTAAAGCAATGAAGTTTATAATAGAAAAGTAAACGGGTCTAAACCATAGGAAATGAAAAACCAATGTCGGATTGTAAATAATCAATTAATAGAGTTGGGACAAAACAAAATGAATGTGTAAAATGCATAAACTTTGATTTGTGCGTGAGTTGCCGCAATTGTGATCGATGTGATCTGTGGCTGTGACGCGCTGGTCAGCAGAGTTGTCATCGTCGTCGTGATCATGTGCTGGCCTGGAGGAGGCTTAGTACTCAAAGTTAAAGGAGGCATTCCGACCACCACTGAATTGGAAGAACGAACGGAACATTTGATTCGGATCGAAATCAGCTATGGAGGAGTAAGGGATACAAATTAAAATCAAGCAATTACAATTGCAAAATGGAGTGTTTAAATGCTCACCATGCTCTTGCTCCTCAATGTCCTGTCCACTGTCGTAGCGCGCCTTCTTGCGTGCATCCGAGAGTATTGCGTAGGCTTCGCCGACTTCCTTGAACTTGATCTCCTCATCTTGACGCACTTCAAGACTGCTGCCGGCATGTCTGTCTGGATGATGGACCAGTGCCTTCTTGCGATAAGCTTTCTTTATCTCATCCTCATTCGCATTACGTGCAATACCCAATATCTTGTAGTAATCCTTACGCTTCGACTTCTTTAAGGCAAACTTTGCATCTCGTAACAATCGTTTTATCTCGGGCGTCTTCTCCAACTGCAATGCCGTCTCATAGTCGGCTACCGCCTCCTCGAACTTCTCGAGATCATTGTGGCAGCGGGCACGTAACAGCAGCGCCTTCAGATACTGTGAATTCAGTTCCAGGACGCGATTACAGTCGGCAACTGCCTCGCGTAAGGCGCTGATGCGTGTGTTGACCAGAGCCCGATTATAGAGCAACTTTGAGTTGATGTCCTTGTTATGTTCATCAATCTTAAGGGCATCCGTGTAGATGACATGCGCTTCGCGATAACGTCCCGACTTGAATAACATATTGCCATTTTCCTTCATCTCCTTGAGCTGCTTGCACTTGTTGCGCATTTGCTTGGACTTGTGATGATCAGGATCCAATTGCAGGGCACGCTCAAAGTGCAAAATGCCCTTCTCCAGGTTGTCCGTATAGTAAAGGCAAAGACCACGCACATAGATCGCATCTGCCGAGGTGCTGTCCAGTTTCATGACGCCCACAGCGATATCCAGAGCCTCATCACAGCGTCCCAAATACGCCAAACACTCGGCCTTGAGCAGACGATAGCTGTTAATGGCCCAAATGGAACTTGGTTAAGACTCAAATTAAACGCTTAGAACTTCAAAACTTACCGCAGGCAAGCAGGAGCTAGCTTAAGTGCACTGTCCAGATAGTAAACCACATTACGATACGCCTGGCTATCGTAGTTGCTCTGAATGGTATTTTCCAATTGTCGCAGCTTCTGCACCGACTGCTGCTCACCGTTCAGCGCCGTACTCTGGGGCTCCAGCTCAGCGACGGTCTTGACGGCCTGTTCGGTGCCAATAATATCGCCCAATGCCAGACAACATTTGGCCACACGAACGTACGCCTTCTCAAAGTTGGGATCCAGACGAATGGCATGACGCGCATCATTTAGGGCACTATTATAATTGAGCAGCATCATGTAGCAGGCAGCGCGGTTGCCATAATAGGCAGCTGAGTCTGGACATAGCGAGATGGCGTCCGAATATAATTTGAGGGCGTTTTGATAGTTCTGTGCCTTATATTGATCGTTGCCCAGTTTCTTCTTTTCTTCAGCAATGCTACGGCAAACAAAGAAGGGGGAGATCAAAGATTAGTAAGTTGGCAACATTAGCAGCAGTGGGTTGTCATATGGGCAGAGGTCTGTCAGCAAATAAGTTGATGTTCTGCTTGCACTTTTAATAGCAAATGCAAAGGTGACTAAAGTAAGATGAAATCTGTATGTAAATGAGTGACTAAAGTGCAGGGTATTCATCAGCCTAACGAACTGACTTCTCAGCACACTAAACGTTGGCATTTTTTCAAGCGTAGCTCAGCACAAAAAAACAAACAAAAAAAAAAAACAACTTTTAATTGCTGCCATAACTTGGCAAGCCGCCGCGGTCTCTGCCACAAATTGAGGGCACAAAATTTGAGTCGAATGCAAGAGTCAAAAGGGTGGGCAAAGAGCAGAGAGGCGAGGGGATTTGTGCTGTAGTTGTAAATCTCTAACTTTGCATAACAATTAGTGAAGCCCACAAGTGGACAATTTTCGCTTGATTGGTGGATTTGCAAGCACACAGCAAACAGAATTAAGTTTATATGAATTAAACAATCAAATATTAATAAATAATACAATTTGCAATAATTCCAATTTGATTTGAAGTATCTATAGATCTTCTGTGCTGCTTGTCCATCAGTTGACCAGGTCGCAAAAGTATCCTGGATAGATATTTCCACAAGTTCACTCACTTACCGCGGCAGAAAAGTGAATTCCTCAGAGCTCATGTAAATTTGTTGAGGCATGTAGCAGAAGGAGAAGGAGTTTCCTACTTTGTTTGGCATTTGTAAATATTTACACAGGAAGACTACAATAATTTTGTTGTTTTATGCATTATTATTATTATTATTATTATACGTAAAAAACACTATGAATATTTTTATATAAAAAATTGAAACAGCGAACACGTTGTGCTGGTGGTCCCGGTAAGCAAACGGAAGCGACTGATGTGTTGATGTTGCAGTTGCAGTTGCAGCTGCTGTGGCTGTGGCTGTGGCAGATGCTGTTGCTGTTGATGATTGCAAATGCTCTGGCACGTAGCTCGGCAGTCGATAGTCGCTCGTTTGCTTGCACTCTGCACACCCTGTGCTTGCAACTCAAGCAAAAGAGCGAGTGCAAATGCAGAGAGAGAGAGAGAGAGAGAGAGAGAGAGAGAGAGAGAGAGAGAGAGAGAGAGAGAGAGGTCGGCCGAGAACAAATCTCCCTATCGAAGAAGTCATTATGTTGTTGGCCCAATAAAGATGCGAAAACTTCGCTTGCATACGCTTAGATATTATTTTGCATATTGTTCCAAATTTAAAAAAGTTCACTCTCTGAACATGTGGTATGCGTAACTTTTGAAATATATATATATATATATATATATATATAGTTTTATATTTAAAATGAAATTGAATTTCTGCTACTGAATAAGTACAGATGAGGCGTCTTTCATAGAATAACTATATAGTGAAAACTTGGATTACTGTGACATACATAACTGACATCAATAACCTCATAAGGGATGCAACAATTGTAGAAAATACTAATAGATAAATAGAGCGTAGTTTCTAATATTTTGGAGCTGCTCTATAAAGCAATTGCCCACGCTCCTCCTCCTTCCCAAACTCAATCTAAAGATGAGGTCATTCATGAAAGGAGTAACATGAGAACAGTACGCAGTTGTTGAACATAAAGATTATAAACTTTACAAAGCAATGAATGTATAGTTTATGAACAACAAAAATATAGGAATCTGAAGAAGTTGCTAGTGGTGTCATGTATTTAGCACGATTTCTATGCTCGATATTTTAAGCTCGAGTGCAAACAATATGAAAATACTTCATTGATTTTTATGCCGGCAGCATCCGGATCAACACACCCCACATCCGACACACACTCATACACACACCCACACGCTGTCAACAGCATTAACATGAAGCATAACAACAGAGAGTTCATGTTCTATTGACACTTGCTGCAAGTTGAATTGATGGCTTGATATGGAATCGGTCATTGCTCCACCCGTTAGGGGCTCTATTTACAAAGTGTCTATATAATGGGGAGCAGGAGCAGGAGCAGAGTGTCCTTCTGTCAATTGTGTGCTATTTACGGCACACATTTAATAACACATGTGACTTCTTGTCTAGTCGAAAGATACTTTTTAAATAAAAGAAAAGAATGCATATCTTGTTTTGAGAAGGAAAATAAGCAATAAAATTTTGTCGTCTTGGCTATAATAAACAAGTGATAATAATATACACTTGAGTGCATGAGTAGAAGATTAATATAATTAAAAATAAAAAATGTGTATATAAAAATGTTAGAAGACTCAAGCCAGATTACCAAGTAAATAGTATCATATCTTTGAAATTGTTTTCAAACGTAACTTATCGAAAAAGGAAGGAAACTATGTTAAATGACATTTAAACTTCGTTTAGTTATAGTATATATACAAATGTAGATTTACTTAAATGTCAACAAAACGAACATCAACCAAGGGAGACATTAAACAACATTTAAACTGGTCTAATAAACGACACACCCCCAAGCTGCATACTAAACTTATTCAAACAATCGATAAAGTAAACAAAAAATGTTGTGCGAAGGCATCTTAACATTAAACTATTCGAATAATAAATTCTTGTTTGTTGTGCTTGGACGCAGCCTGAATGTGCGAAACGACACTGGAAGCCAACTTTGTATATGTGTATATGTATCTATGTGTATATGTAAATATTGCAGTTGCATATGTGAAGAACATGTTGCAATGTTGCCTTAAAAGAAAATTCAAGACACACGAACTGTGTGCATCTATTTGAAAGTGGAGCGTGTCATAGAGAATCGTGGCATTTGACAGTGCTTCACTTCGCTTAAGCAGTTACCCCCTCCCTCCCCCGCTCCAACAAATATTTTCAGAGATTCTCAAAAGATCGATGAAACGCGCATCATTAACTTTATAGGTTGCACACAGATGAATCTTTTGAAATTGTTATACAAATGCGACAATTTAGTATTGTCATAGGTTCGTGGTAAAGATTGAAATTGATTTAATGGAGATCTATAGTTTTATAGATTTCGATATGGAAGTTAGTTAAATAACTGCTGCAAGTGCAACAACGGTCAAGAGATACTTTTATGATCAACCTAAACCTATGTTTTCATAATTTGAACAGGACTTTGACGTCTCAAAAGGAAGAAACTTGATCTGCGCATGGAATGCATATTTATGATCATTTGAATGCATTCATAAAATATAATTCTTAGCAAATTTGTTGTTGCCTACGAAATTTCATTAGGCCAGACAGTGCTAAAATAAGTATATATACAAGCATACAAATAAAAACGAGGGTACGCAACGGTATAATACCCTGTGCAGTTTTCTAACATAACTATTTTGACTATAATATTCTTATTATAACCGGTGTTTAAAGAATAGTCATTTGAAACTCTCATTTAGCATATGAATTCATTGCATGGTTACACATAGCAGCCAGCTTTCACATATGTATAAATACTAGCTCAAATGCTGAGTGTTACGAGACTTCATTTAGTACATATGCTTGTGTCGTAGTCGTTGGCTGTCTCGCTCGCACACATGTGCTGCGTGCAAAGCAACATTTCTTTTTTGAATATCTCTTATTTATAGACCGATCTTAATGAAACTTTCACGACTGCGTCTATATGATATTATTTACGCTACGCTGAGAATTGCGAAAATCTAAGATAAACTCGATCTGGAGAGGGTGTACAGAAACCTTCATGCCAACTTTGGCGTCTCTGGCTCTTAAGGTTGCTGAGATCGACGCGTTCATGCAGACAGACAGACGGACATGGCTCAATCAACTCGGCTATTGATAATGATTAAGAATATATACACTTCTTCTGCCCGTTACATACATTTTCACAAAATTATTATACCCTTTCTTGCCCATTCGTAATGGGCACAGGGTATAAAAAACACTCGGCATGGCGTTGCCCCCACTGACCAGGCGAAGAACTTGTGCGGTTTTCTTTTATTCGTATTGTAAGTACACACACGCATACACACGCATGTGTCAGTTATTTGCATTTTATATGCACACAAAAAATACATATATTTATATATATAAAATACATAAGAATGCAGAGCGCGATAAGAACAAAAAGGTGCCATGTGAAATTGAAATCGGAAAGAAGACTGAAAGAAAAAACTTACTATAACATTTTCGACTTTCTTCGATCTGGTGTTATAAGACTTCTAGTCGTTTGCCCTTTTATCATTAAAAGGACTTTCTTTTGGTTTGTTCTTCTCTTTAGCACTTTGATTTTTCACTTTACAGTTGAACAAACTTTCACGTAAGAAATTATTTGTATTTTATAGAAGCATAATTGAAACTTAAATTTTGTTATTATAGTATTATGACAGATAACAGAAAACCACACGATAGATAAAAATAATAAATGTACAATGTACACACAATAATTAGCCTAGACTTCAGTTACAAACTGTTAATTTAAATGCTTATTATAATATATATATATAGTATTTCATACTATATATTTTATATTTATTATATCTATTTTATATATGTATATCTATTTTTTTGAGTTGATTAACTACGCCAAGCCAAAGTACAATGATCCGACCACAACCTCGACGCCGATAGAAACACACTGCAAATATGTGCGAGATGCAACCGATCGCCGAGAGAAAATATAGTAAAAGCGTCGGAAAAACTAAAGCTTTTTCATGTGTTGCAAGCGCTTTCGGAGCACAACATGATGTGCTGAATGGAATCGAATTCATTATGAAACGCAGACGATCGTAAGCCAAAAGACTTTGAACTTTACTGTAAATAAATCTCATATAGCTAAAATAACTATGTGTAAAGAAAAAGAGGATGTCGCTATCACAAGGTGAGACAGGTGAGGCACTCAATAGTTTAAACATTCATTAGTTACTTGAGAAATGTAAGAGAATTGAAAGCTGGGCTGATGAAATATATATATATATATATATGACAGTTCAGCAGGCTCTCGTCCTTAGGAATGGATTTCAGCCGACATATACAGCTTGTCTTCCTTCGTTTTTTGGTCTTATATGCAGTATAATTAGAAGCTGCCAATTTCTGCCTTATTTAAAATATGTTATAAAATGTTTTTAAATAGATACACATTAATCTAATATTTCAAATGCAATTTTTTACCCGTTTTCAATATCCATATTCCAAATTTGTTTATCACACATATCAAACACAAGGTGTACGCAACAGAAGGATGCACCATGGAAACGCAATCCTAAGTTTATCGATGAATATTGACAAGAAGACAAGGCAAAAAGAATGACAATAGAAACTACCCTCGATAGTTTCCTTGAACTACCTAAGTGCCCTAATTGTTTTGATACCCATTGAATGTGGCTAACACAAAGAGTGTTTTGAATAGTGCAAGCAGAAGGAAGAAGGTGGAATGTGAAGGGTGAAGTGCTGCATTGCTGAATCCAGGAGCTTTTCCTTTGAATTCATTATTCCCATTTGTAACTATGGCCGGAAATGTAACTATGCAAATGTATAAAACAGTAAACAATTTCAAGCCCCATTAAGGTAGCAACAAGTTCGTTGTTGTCAGACAAGATTATAGAATATGTACATATCCACTTTACGAGTTTGGAGAGTAGAGCGTATTCGCAAATCGACCTTTCTCTACAAAATCAAATGATGCGTGGTGGCCATGGATATGTAACTGTTTATGATGCATATTTTCCAAATTGGCTAGAACGAGCAATACGATTAGCAAGAACCATTAAGTTAGTGTGGAGCTATTTCAATGTTTTCCGTGTTTTTACAAATTAATTTAAGAAACTCTTAAGACTGAAGCTTAACTCTATCAGTCGAAAGACCTACATTCTTGGCAGCCCACTGACTCATTTCAGCTTGAATGCAAGCAAAAAAAACTTGTTTCTAGCTTGAAATTGAATTGAGGGGCAGCGGTGAATTGGAGGTGAATTGAGCGCGTGTGTTGGCGTCTTTGGCATCGATCGGGTTATTGAACAAGTCCATGAACATGTCCGTTGAAAAGAGTAAGAGGCGTCTGATCGATTATATAAAAAGTACATTTAGACACATACACATGCAGACTCACACATGTACACATATACTTTCTGTCAAAGGGGCACCTTGCTCATGTATTGCATATGTATGTATATTTGCGGTTATCAAAAAGAGACAATGCTGATATTTTCAGATTAGGGGGCAAGAGCAGGGCGCAGATAGGGCGATAATGATTACTCACGTTGCCGCGTCCTTTGGCACAATTTGCTCTGCGTCGGCCACTTCTTGGAGATCCACTTCCATTTCAGATGTTGATGAGGTTTCCTCGCGTTCGCTATCGCTAATTTCAATGACGTCGTCCATCCGCAGCAACAAAAACAACAATGAACTAACGCGTGTTAAATTTTAATATTCGCCTTTCCTTTCTCTTCTTTGCTTTTCGTCTTCGTTTTGAGTCAGCAACAATTTCGTGTGTACACCGTACGCTTCACACACACGCAACGAAAAATGCTTTTCTTGTGTGCCCCGTTGTCTACGAACTCCGAATTTGTATGCTAAGCTTAAAAGTAATTAAAATCGCCGATGTCCGCTTATGTATTGAACGATTCAACAATTTAATATTATTACAACATAATAATTATTTATTTAATTAGTTCTACAATTTTGACCCGACGGACATCGTTAGCGTGAACGCAAAGTGAACGAAAGAATAATGACTTGTATCGATGATATATCGATACTTGCGATATTTTTCAGTTGCCTTGGTGGAGTAAATCGATATATATACAAAGTCACGACTAAATAGTATATTTTTCATCAGATGGTCAGTGTTACCAGCTTACAATTATTTAGGTACATTTAGTAATTTTAATGTGGAAAAGCAAGAAAATGAATAGAAAAACAAATAGACAACTAGTAGAATTTTGAAATTTACTGATTAGGGAAAGTGTTTCAGCTAGAACTAATTCCATCTTGATGATGATGATGATAATATGTAGATACTGTATATCTGAAATTATAATTGTAATGGTCTTGATATGGCCTTAAGTATATTTCAATTTCAAAAATGTATATATTTAATTCAGTAGCCGATAAGCCCAAGCTGTGTAAAGTAGGGACATGTGATAACATGCAACAACATCAATTTAAATTTACCCACCGAAATGGGTGACCATATTTTTTCTGTTTGCATGGCAAAAAGCTGCTTGCTGCGTAGCATTCAGCTTTTCATTACTAGCTGTTTTTTTAAATTTGTGTTGTTTAAATTGAATGTAACCTAGTGGTTATGCATCACAACATATAATATTGTATATTTGTATATTTATTAATATATATGTACTGTAAGTCGGCTGTATTGCAAAATTAAGTACTTAAATCTAATTTACATGCCTGCATGGTTGTAATGAATATAATAATAAATTATTACTTTAAAAAATAGAAAGTTAATTTATATAGAAAGTGATTGGGATTGGATTGGTATTTCTACTGTGAATATGTCTTCCAAAATTACAATAGTTAATCCCTATCACAATCAGCACAATCTATTACATGGTTGTTTTAGGTGCTACAGCAACAGATATAATTAGCAAATGGCAAATTATTGAGTGAATGACTATTTCGCTACCAATCTAACTATATTATTGTATATACCCTTATATAGAGACTTTTCTTATGTTACATCCTTTGTACTGAGTCCCTGCTGAGCACGAGAATTCTGAACCTTGTTCTTGACCTTTGAGGTGTTACTTCTACCAAGCGATTGAAATTCATAGTCTATTTTTACATTGAGGCATTAGAGAGGCGAGGCTTTGACGATACGAAAAGATAAAATATTATATTACAATCATTAGCAATATAGATATATACATTTATATATAGATTAGAAAAAAAATAAAAAAATAATATATTTTTGTTAATGAGACAAAAAAATGCAATTTTATTTTCCTTTCAACTCCAACGCATTCAGAAGCTTCCCATTTTCCACTAAAAATATTTTCCTTGTTTTGATTGAATTATTATAAATTTGCTTAGGTAATGATAAATAAGATTCAAATATCTTTATTTTGCATTTCGTAGTATGTTTCATTTTAAAAGTTGTCTAGATCTTTTTTGCTTTTTATAAGGATAAACTTATACATGCATTTTTCACTCATTTTTGTAGCTTCGATGTCAAATTTCGTAAAATCTTGAGAATCTATAATAAATTAAGTTATTTATTTAGACAGTTTAATTACTTAGAGTTTTGCTAAAAGAGATGTATGAGTGTATAAATTTAAATAACAATGGCGACATTTTAACTAAAATAAATGAGCAACTGTAGGCACATATTCGAGTAATCAAATAAGTTAATTTATTATAAAGAAAATTAGTTTCGATGATGTAATTATTTTTTTAAAGTTGTTTTAAGTTAAGCCGTACATGCATCAATAAATAAATCATCATCAATCATCCATTAATTTTGATATCGATTTTGCTGTAAGAAAATTATATAAACTTTATTCAAATCTTGAGTATTTTCCACAATATTTATAAGTTGAATGGCTGACGAAAGTCCTTCTATTCCTATACTCTTAACTTTATCCCATAACTGTGTCTCTTTTTAGCTATGACTTGCTTTATAGATTGATTTGACAGATTTATATGATTGTATATTTTTATTTACTGAAAATAATTTTTTTTTGCTTGAAAAACCTTGCGATTGTTTTTCGTACTGAAATTCTCTAAATGTAATTTTTTTCAATATGTTCCTGTACATATACATATATATATTCTTTTCTATATACAAATATTCTTAATATTTAAACTCATTTAAATGTACATATTGTTTTGCACATGTATGTATGCATATGTTTGCAGACACACATAAATAAATACGACTGCTTGTTTGTACGTATGAATTTTGGTATACTATGTACATATATAAATGAGAAAAAAATATTCTGAAAAAAAAATTGCAACGAACTGAGCACGATTTCCGATTGGTTGTGCCAACTAAAATTGCAAAAGAAACACAAACACAGCACAGAAAGAAGCTCCAGCAACAATCACAGGGAGCAAATAATAGAAAAAGAGAAAATACACCCACCATATTAACACACACATTCGCACGTAAGCATGTACATATGTATGTATGAACAGTATAACAGTCGGAAATATATACATGAGTATGTCTGTGACACATTAATATTGGCAGAGCAACATATATATGTATGTATATACATACATACTATGTAAGTACATATATTTGTATATATGTGTAAAGATGCCAAAAGGTGCGAGAACGACAAGCATTTGGTATTTTATTATAAGTATCAACGCCTCAGGCCAGCCCCAAAGTCTGACATTCGTTCATCTACGCCCCAACCCTCCGTACCGTTAGCTATACACTCTTACATACTGCAAAATTAAAACGCATGTGAGTGTGAGCGAAAGAGCATAAGAATGTTTGCCGCACTGCTCAGAATTGAAGCAAAAAATTGCAAGAAATATAAATACAATGCGACGACGAAGACGAAATGGAAAAAGTGAAACGAATGAGAAACGAAAAGGGAAAACGGTTGACAAACCCACAAACAGCATAAAAAAGCAATGAGAAGATGAGATGGACATCAAATCGGGCAGCAGCAGCTGTCTCTCTTGCGCAGCCAAAAGTTTAGTTTAATAAGGATAGGATGGAGTGAGGTACGGTGCTGGATGTTGTGTGGGTTGGGGTGGGGACTCAAAAAGTTTGTCATTTACTTTTTTAATTGAAATTAAAATGCTTTTCCAATAAGAAAATGCGATGTGCAGCTAATGAAAATAAAGCACAAAAATTCTATACTAAGCAGCTGCGCAAACGCTGCCGCCGAGTCGGAGTCGAAGTCTAAGGTTAGCATCGGCATCGGGAGTGCACGAAGTTTTTTGCAAATGCATTGCATTTATTTTAATTTACTTTAGCAAAGAGGCAAAAAAAGCAGCCAACGAACAGAAATGCAAAACAATTGTCATTTGTTTATATAAGCGACGTCGGCCATTGGAGTGAGTGAGTGCGCGCTACTGGGCAGTGCTCACTCTCAGGCACACACACAACGCAAATATGTAAATACGACGCTGACGCTCACTCATGTTTATTGGTTGCAAGCCACCTGCTCTGTCTGTGTGTACGTTGTATGTGTGCAATGTGTAAGCGTATGCGATGTTCGTAGCGCAGTAAGCGAATGAGAGAGATAGAGAGTGAGAGAAGGAGAGAGAGAGAGAGTGCGCGACGTTGTCTGAAACGAAATGAAACTGAAACGCAAATGAAATGAAATCGTCGCAATCAAAAAACGCCAAGCCAACAAACGAAATGAAAAAATAAATAAAACGAATGTAACTGTATTGTATAGGGCGGCCACAGCGACGTCGACGTCGGCGCTGTTATCCCAGAAAGTATGAGAGAGAGAACGCAGAGAGTGTGTGCTTGTGTGAGTGCTGCTGCTGCCGATTTTCTTCCGTCTCAACCATCGTTCTCGTTCTGTCTGTTCATTCTGCTTCTGTGTTTCATTTCATTTGCGTTTGTTTTTGTTTGTATTTTACGTTTGTCATTGTGTTTTCGGGGATGCTAACACAAGGCAGATAGTCTAAGGCACACACACAGTCAGAGGTAGCAATTGTATACCACTCCCACTTTTTGATTGTATTGGTGTATAATTCAAACGGCAGCACAATCGGATACATATCGGTTCGGGTTTTGCACAATCGGACATACACACACACACAAAAACACACAGACACTTTAACATACATACATCTGTATATGTATATGTAATATAGATGGGGGCTGCTGCCACTACTGCTGGCGCAGCAGTCGCCGAGGCAAGGCTCGAACTCTGGAAACTGGCAACGAAACGAAACACATTTGGTTCGCCTTTCATTACGAATTTGTCATTCGTAAGCGAAGGTAATGCAATAAAATTTTTGCGCGCGCATTTCCATTTTGGACTCTCGTGACATCGGTGACGAAAATGTACCTCGGTATATAGCGGGAGCTTCAGTGTCTCGTGGTGTGGGTGGTTTAAAAAAATAACATTCGAATTGTGTGTGTGTGCTGTGTGCTCTCTCTCTCTCTCTCTCTCTTTCAGTCGCGCATCAGCAGCAACAGCAGCATTACCAATCGATGTGTCTTTGTGTATGGGCGGGTGTGCGAGTGAGTGACGATTCCCTTTCGAATGCAATTCGTTTCCTTGATTTCTTGGAGTCTCGTCTCAGCCGTCGTCGTCATCATCGTCATCGCCCTCTCGTGCGCTTCTTGCTTCTCGTTCCGTTCGCCACAGCAGTAAGACTGCCTGTCCCATAAGCTCAGTGACACGCCGTCGGCACGGTAACGAGTTTCAATTTCGGTTACGTCCTCTCTCTCGTCCAATCGTAGTCGCCTCGTGATCTGATTTGTGAAAAGATGATGCGAGTATTCAATTGAAAATGGTTTGAAAACGCATCTAGAATTCAGTTGGATTGTGAATGCAATTGGAGAAAGTTCAATTAAACTATCAAAAGAAATTATTCAAATAAACAAAGTGCGCGTGTGTTATGTACAATTAATACAACAACAGTTTATAAATAAATAAAAGGTAAATGTCTAACAACGACAGATTGACTTCAAATCCAAGCTTTATTGAGAGAAATATAATGAAATAAATTTCAATTGGAACATAAAATTATGATCATACGGATATGTCATAGAATGATCGCAATGAGTGACATTCAGCTTATAAATTTTTCGTATGAGCCACAGAAATATATATTTTAGTTTCCTTAAACGTTATACAATTAAATAAATTAATATTATTATTTCGAATAACATAATTTACGAAATTTTGAAGTTAGATTTGTTAATTTGCTTAAAATGGAAATTTGCTTAGCTTTGGAAATTTGGTCATCTTATAGTTAGTTAGTTTTCAGTTAATTTATAAAATTACAGTCGACATTTAACAAATTATATCACCCTTCAAACCATATATAGAGTTAAGTTGTCTTGTGAGTATTTTAGCGAATCTTAACAGATTCTTTTAACTAAAGGATCCTAATTATTCGACAGAAGAAATTGAGTATTGAAGTTATCAAATAGAATTAAATTTGTCTTTTATCCATTAGTTCACAACAAATTTTAAATGAGAATGTTGAGAGTTAGAAAAGTTCGACTGAAAGAAGTTCATTAGTTTTGATATTTGAAAGGTTTTTTTTTTATTTTAATATCATAACGTTCGAATCTGAATAAATAATTAAAAATGAATTAAAAGTTCATTAATTATTTATACCATGCGTTTATTCTTTTTTTAGTGAACTCGAAACACAAAATTAACGCGTTATTAAACAAAAATAATAATCAAAGAAAAACAGAACTATTAAAATTGTTTAACCAATGACGAAGCATGGATTCTGTCAATGCCAATAGCCAATCCGTAACAAGTGAATACAGTGAACAACAACAACAGCAACAACAGACAGATGAACAACTACTACAACAACAACAACAACAGTCAATGAATATAAACAACAACAATAATACATCGGCAATCAATAACAATTACAGCAGTCAAAGCAGCTACAACAATTGCAGCATTAGTGCCCACAAGCTCCTGGTCAGCAGCAACATGAATACAACAGCGATGCTGATGCATCACCAGCAGCAACAACAAGCGGCAGCAGCGGCAGCCGCCGCAGCAGCGGCCCAGCAACAACAGCAGCAGCAACAGCAACAGCAACAGCAACAGCAGCAACAACAGCAGCAGCAACAGCAGCAACTACAGCAACAGAATGGCGGACGCGACGGCAGCAATAGTTCACGTGGAGCTGGAGACGAGCGTCCAAATGGACGCAGCTCACATACGGGCAATGGACGCGGTTCTAGCTGCTCACCATCGAGTAGTCCTACACGTCATGGCAGCGCTGTCAGTCCGGTGAGCTCCTTGAATCAGTCGATGATGGCACAAATGGCACAGCAACAACAACAGCAGCAGCAGCAACATCATCAGCTCAGTCCGCCTCCACATGTCACCGGAGCACTGCCCACGGGATTGGCACCTCGTATGCCACATGGATTGCCGCCGCATTCGTTGGGATTGCTCAACTCACTGCAGATGATGCACCATGCGTCGCCGCTGGAATTGATGGCGGCAGCACATCATCATGTGCCACCGCGTTCATACAACTCGCCGCCGCCCATCTCCACCTCGGATCCCAGTGCTAATGAGTGCAAATTGGTCGAGTATCGTGGCCAAAAGGTGGCCGCCTTTATCATTAGCAATGAGACAATGTTGTGCTTGCCACAAGCATTTGAGCTATTTCTAAAACATCTCGTTGGTGGACTGCACACCGTGTACACGAAACTAAAGCGATTGGATATTGTGCCCCTTGTGTGTAATGTGGAGCAGGTGCGCATATTGCGTGGATTGGGCGCCATTCAACCGGGCGTCAATCGTTGCAAGCTGCTTAGTTGCAAGGACTTTGATGTGCTCTACAGGGACTGCACCACTGCCAGGTACGATTATGAATCCACATTCCCACATCCCCACATCCCCCACATCCCCACATCTCCACATCAATGTTGCACTCGCAGTTGCAGTTGTGAAATTTTGCTCATTTCCTGTTTCCTTTCGCCGGCCCATTGCGTGAGGTAACCCTACCGCCCTTACTTTTATCCCCTCGCCACTTTCCCCTCCCATCTGACTGAAGTCAATGCCAACGCACTTGCTGTGCAAATAGTTTTGTAATCGAGTCCTCAGTCTATCGATATCGATTCGTTTTTTATGCAACTAATCAAAAAACTTTGCTCTGATGACATTTGGCGGAAATACGCAATGCAAACGTAACTGCAGTCACTACACCAACGCCCCCTAACTGCCACCCACCCTCCTTGGGCCGTCTCCCTTCCAGTCTCTTGCTAACTAACAACGCCCAACAGAACTGCGTAAATTTGTGAACGGTTCTAACAATAGTTGGCCAACAGTTTTATCCAACTTTTTTGTTGTTGTTCTTGTTTAAATGGACGACGTGTGCGGTGCCCTGTCAAATCATTTCCGTTCTACGGTTGCAACAAATAGTTGCCACAAGCTAAGGCATGTAAATGCATATGTACAGCCATAGCCATAAATTTAGTACAGAAATTAGATATGTGCATTTAAAACAAAAATGAATTCGCGTTTATTGTCTTTGTTAAATAATTAAAAAAATAAATTAACTGAATTATTCTTGTTCCTTGTTCCTCATTATAAATAAAAAAGAATAATTGATCTTTTTTATGCATTTCATTTGTGATAAAAATATGATCAAGGCTGTATATGTTAGGTTTTAACTAGTTCTGTATGGATCTAAATCTATAAATTGATATCCGATAATGCGAATTTATCAGTAAAGAAGTGTTGTACTTGTACTTTAAACAAGTGATTGTTTTTATGGTAGCTATAAATATAAAAATATAAAAATTGTGAAATATAGTTTAAACTTTGGAACGAACGAGCTCTTTAAAAATCGCATCTTTTCTGATACAATTATATTTAATTAAAATTGGTTAATAGGAGTCAAATTCAGATCCGAAATCGCATATTGATGGAATATTGTTCTTTCAATATTGAATTTAAATGAATATGATATAACTTTTTACACTACATTACAAATTAATAGCTACATTAGAAAGTAAATAGATTCGTATTACTGACAAATTTTAATGACAAATAATCGACGGTCTGTTTTGGACTTTTAAGTCGACTGAGCATATTGATTATAAATCTTAGACTTGTATTATATGAGCTTCAGAGGCCAAATATCGTTGGTAGGTTTTCATTAAAATTGCATATGCTAATCAAGTTTGTTGAAACTTACCACTAAACGTACGCGAAGGGCAAACCACGCAAAGCGTCGAACCACTGAATGAGCCACACACACATAAATGCACTGAAAAACCATCTAGTTAATTATGGAAATAGTGCTCCCATGTGCACATGCGCTATCTCAAGTTGCAAGTTCCATGTTGCGAATTGCGAGTCCAGACCCGGCCTGGGCTTGAAGTGCGTCCAACCAATTGAAGAACAGTTAAAAATGCGGTTAAACCTATTATTAGGTTGAAAAGACTTGTGCAAAAATTGAAGCATGTAGAGAATTGAGCGCTGACAGAGCCAAAAAGCGAGAAAAACAAAAATAAAAAAAAAAAAACAATGCGAGCGAACTACAAACTGACCGAAAAAGGGTTAAAGCCAAAATGTGGGCTCGAAACCGCTAAAGGCAGTTGCAAGTTGGCAGTTGGCAGTTTTATAGGCCTGGTCTCTGTCCGTCTGGTTTTTGGGATCCGTAACGGGAACAAGGCCGGGGCCAGTTGCACCCCACTGCGTGTACTCTCTGGGACTTCGGATAATTACAGTGTGCAGTTGTTGGTGTAGTTGTTTTCCTTGTTGTTGTTCTTATTGTTGTTGTTGTTGTTGTTGCTTTGGCAAAGGGTCGGCCAAGGGGCAAAGGCGTTTGCATTTTCACACCCGCTTGCCCCGTCGTGTGTTCATAAATGAAACATTTTTCTGTTCTTTGTATTAAGTTTCCCTGTTTCTCTTGTTCTTGTGTTTTTGATATATATAAATATATATATATATATTTATTTTTTATTTCTTTTCGTTGTCGACGCTTACACACAACGTTTAACAATTGTTTTTTTATAGTACGATACTTCACTTGTCTCTTGTTCTTCTCTTTTTAATTGCAGATGCCTATCGATCAAGCCGCCAGAAAGGTAAACACACAAGTATAATAAAAACTATGGCAATTTGTTGATATCGAAATCGATCGCACAAGATATGTATGTTTTTGTGTGTGCACTTGAGAGTTTTTAGAGCGAAAACAATTTGTTATTAAATTATTTATTTTACTCGTACTCGTATTCGTATGCAGTAATGGGCCAAGCCTTCGCCCGGAAGTTTTAGGACCGTCAAATTAAACAAATAGAGCGTGTTAAATGTGCTTAAATAAGGATAACTCAAATAATATATATTTATGTGGGTCAACACGAATTATCTTATCAAACTCATCAACATATCGAGTTCGTTTGGCAGTTTAGTTCAGTAATATACTAATATGATCGGACAGACCCTTCATTAATATATTCAGATTATTGTTTTATTTGTTTTGTTTTTTGTATTTTTTGTTTGGTTTTTCACTCTAAAACACTCTTAAGATCGTCCGTTTTTGTTACTTTGCAATATTTTTTATTATATTTGTTTGCCTTTTTGTTTAGGCATCTTCAAATGACAACTTCAAATTATTGTTTTTTACCTTTATGCCGTACTCAGAAGCACGATTGTTATTGCCTTCAAATTATTGACGTATCAATCGGTTATCTTATTCACCGCATCAATCAGTCAATCATATACATTCAGTTAGTCAGTCATTCAGTCAGTCTGTCAGTTGGTAAGTCCATCAATTAGTTTGTCAGTTCGATCAGTCAATTGGTCTGGTAAATTGAATTTAATTTCAGTCGATTGTTGACTGCGTCTTTGGCTAAAACGCCGTTTAGAGTTGTGTGCGGCATCGACAAAGCGACTGACAGGGGGCACATTGTGGGGGCACACTGTGTGAATGGATGCAAAGTGTTGTGGCTGGTGGTCTGGTGGCCACACCTTTCTATTAAATTGGAGTAGTTCACTTCAAACTACACCACAACTATGCAATTAAACTCCCACAAACAAAAAGAATTTAATTCAAATTAATTTCAACTTAATTTGATGATGCGAAAAGTTAAATAACTTGCGCTACTTGTCTTTGGTTTCTATGTAGAAACCTTTCTGCACAATCGAAGATAGAATTACCATCTAAATAGATCTATACATTTGAAACAAATTGAAAAGTGTGACAATAGAGTTAATTCCCTGTTCAAAAGATTCTTGGTTATGAAAAAAGGAAGAAGTAGTATAAAGGAATAAATCGAGATCTTGCTGAAGATTTAAAACCTTATTGCTATCTGATAATACAAATAATAAATTGTTATGGTTATATGATATAATGCTACTATCAGGATATGTGTGGGATATAATATATTATAAGTACTCGAAATATGATGAGAATAACCAAGATGTCTGTAGAGACACAATACATTAATTAATTTTATTTATTTCTTAATACAATAATCATTAAAAGAATCTACTGCACGACTATACAACTAATTTAAATAAGTCGAATTTCTAAATTAATAAAAAACTTAATTTTACCGTTTCGCGGTCTATGAGGTGTGAGTTTCAGTTGCAGTTGTTGTAGTTGTTGAGTGTTTGCGATTTGCATTTTGCAAATGCGACTTAATTGAGTGTAACCAAATAACAAAAGCAACATTGTTGTAAAAATATAAATGAAGCAACAATAGATCAATTTATTTTTATAATAATTAATTATAGAGCCGCCAAAAAAACAAAAAAAAATAAAAATAAAGGAAAATGTGCACGCTGCATTCTCTCAGCATCTCACTCTCAGCAAGTTGCAAGTGGGGCGAGTTAAGTGCAACAAACATACACACAGACATACACACACACACACAACCACCAACGTTCGACGGCGACGTAGCATGCTTGTAATTTAGTATGCGAACTAAATGAGTTATTAGCACGCCAATTGAATCCACTAGCTATGAGTACGAGTAGCAATACTCACATGTCTATGCCATACTCTATAAGCGATAGTAAGATGTAGAGCTCAAAATGGTTGCCAAACCCAGAAAATACCACCCAAAAGTCCTAAATTAGAGCTGCCTTTAGTATTGTCTGTTCCCATTGGCACATCAAGTTAACTGAAAACTAGCTGAGAACAATAATATATATAAAATAACCTACTAATATTTGGAAGTAAGCTAGCTTACAAGACAGTGTCAGTGTTATAAAACATATCAGTCTATATATTATCTTATTGGAAAAAAGAGTCTAATGCAGCAATTTCTTTATTCTAACTGTAGAGTTTGCATTCTATGCTTTCTCTTCAAGTCTAGCTTAAAATGATTTTCCATTTCGATGATATGCTGAAAACTGGCAATTGCTGGTGCAAGTACGAGCATGAGTACGAGTACAACTCGGATCGGGGCGTATAAGCATTGTAGTTCTCTGTTGGCCACAATTCGTTGAGCTCAAGCCCACAATTAGCATTGGGGGTATGAGTATAGTCTTTAGCCGCGATACTTGAAGGCATGAGCAATGTATGTCATGTCATTTGTGAATTTGCATGTCAATTTACAATGAATTGGACTAGACTGCATTTCTGTCCCTTCTATTCTCTCCTCTTCCAGTGAAGGTGAACTATCTAAAGAAACTCGAGTCGGCAGATGGCTTGGCTTCTTCTGAGAAATATGCAACTGGCCTGGGTTCAAAGGCAAAGTTGTTACCGGTTAAAGCGATAATAGACAAATGGCATGCAATCGAGTTTGTTGAAAATCAGTTTTCAGTTGTAGATTCAATTAAGCGACTCTCGACTTTGAATTGCATAATTCAAATATGGAAATTTCACTGGCAGTTAATTGCCGGGCATATTGCATTGATTTAACTGCAATCAATTGCTCAAGTCTAAGGTGGCAACGTGGCCATAAATTTAATTGATTTGCCAATTTGAAAGCGACAAATACACACATTGGAGGTTTAAGCTCAAGGAGTATGTGTTCTCCTTCCTTTTTGTTTTCATCTCCTCCGTCTCTGAAAATGCGCTGACAAATGTTGGCAACGCCCAGCATTTTTATGCAATTGGAATTGCAATTTCAATTGCATCTATGCTTATGATTTATGCAAGCAACTTGCCACATATTTTTTGGCGGCTTTTCGCTTCCAGCCAGGGCACTTGGTCAGTGCCCACATTCATTTACTAATTAACAGCTCGACTATCCCTTGATTATTGATATACACTCGGTTGCAAGCAAACTGGTTCGATTGCTCTGGTAGCGAAGCGAAATTGCTGCTGTTGCAAGTTGCAAGTGGCAAGTAGCAAGTAGCAAGTAGCAACTTCGAACCGGTTTGCAGCTTGCCGAAGTATGGCTTTTTCTGTTTGTCTCAGACTAAACGTTTGTTTTTACATACATGTCAGCTCTACGCTGTGTCAGTCACTGCAGTTAAACTGCACTAAATCTGTTATCCATAGTCAAGTGCATGTGCAAGTGCACCGAAAGAACTCGACTTGAGAGATACCCTGTCAATTTGTGAAAAATACTCATTATTCAGTTACAAAGGGATTACCTATCTAAGAGTATATAAAGATTTTTGGTGTTTATATAAGGACTCATAAAGTATTTTGTAATAGTTGAGAATAGTTGAAATAAACAGCAAACATAATAATGTTTTTTTAACAACTCTTGAATATTTTACAAATATTAAATATATCAAATAAGTTTTTAATGCTTCAATTTAGTTTTGATAACTAATATATGCGAACGAAGTATGCATAATATTAGTATGCTATTAGTATGATATTAGTATAAATGATTAGTTGAAATCGTTGTTCTAATTAATGTGCAAATTAAGCAATCTTATCCAAAGTACTTATGTATATTCGTTTTGTACATGACATATTCCAAGGAAAGGAAAGCCAATTTCTGGGCAAACTCAAGCAAAACAAACTGTGTGCACTTTTCACTCTCACGCCGACAGTTGCACGACAGAACTTTTCCAATGAAAGTGGCCACGAGGCAGGCGGCTTATCGGTTGGCCCTGTTAACAACAACAGAGCCAGGAAGAGTGTTGTATGTAGATTTGATTGTTTATCGTTCACTACCATTCCCCCGTCAGGCGTTCTTCAACCTATCTAGCAGTATTCATCATAAATTCATTAACTTGACTGACTGACACAAACACGAGGCGCGTATGTTTTGCACGTCATAGATGGTTACGCTCTTCCGATTAGGCCCAAATACAAAAACACTTTCGCTGAATAAAAGTTGAACACGAAAAAAAAAAAAACAAAATAACTTTTGCTTTTGTTTTTGGCTTTTGGCTTTTAACTATGATTCATTGAATTGCCTTGAGCTGCTGCCGCTGGCTGCTCTCTTTACATGACCTGCGGGCCAAGTCCACAATTGGCTTGTGTGTTGTCATTAAACGAACTGCACAATTAAATCTCAACTGGGCTTTTACATGCAAATATTTATTGTTGAAATAACTGTAAATATTTGTAATTACTGGCTGAGTGAGTGAGTGAGAGGAAGAGAGGCAGAGAGAGAGAGAGAGAGAGAGAAAGATGCACGCACAATAATAAATTGTTCAATCTGTGCCCACAATGCTACCTGTGTTTATTTGCCATGCTGTTTGCCACCAGCAAACATAAAGAATACTTCTCTTTCTTAATTTGTTTAATTTTTTAATTGTCTGCTGTGGTGCTCATCGTAGCTGCGACTACCTAAAGCAAGATATGGTTTCGTGTCGAATTGTTCTGTTTTCATTTTTATTGGAACTTTTTTTAAAAAATATTTAGGATAGTTTCAGTTTTTTACAAGTCCCATCGACGAGTTCATTTAAGGTTTATCTGTTTTTTTTATTCTGTATTATGTAACTAGACAAGTCGCGCTGCATTCTGGTGTTTGCTCTCGTGACATGTGTAACAGCCCATCTCTGGTTGCGACAGCGAGTCTAAGTTTTAGCCTCTATTTGCATCTAGTTTCTGAGTATTTGCGGCAAACGTAGCGTTTGTATTTGTATCTTTATCTGCATCTCTTGTTTGTCATAACTGCCCGCTGTGCAAACATGTTTATGTCTTTGGGTAACTACTCATCGTGCATACATTAAGTATTTGTTTAAGACTTTTGAAAATATTTAAAAATCAAATACGAGTACGAGCATTTGCGGGCATAAATTACTAGAAATATTGTTGGATTTTCTTGTCTGTAAACAATTTTCTTTTTTTATTATTTTCGTTGTTTAGTTTTTATTTTTATAGTTGATAATTAAAATGGTAGCATATTTTATGGTCAAATCGACGGGGTGCCCTCTCTCTCCCCCTCTGGTTTAATTAGGAAATTATCTTATGGACAAGTTCAAGTTGAAATAAATGATGTAATGATCAAAAGTCAAAATTTGGAATAGTAAAATTAAATGAAAAATAAAGAAAATTAAATATAGAAGAATTATATAATAGAAGATTTGAAAAGCTCTTAAGAACCCTCAAATGCTATTTTATACAATTTTCGATCGCCGATAAGGTTTATTTAAAACAATGCAGCACAATATAGCCAAACAAATGATACCATATAATAACTACAATAATAATGCTTTACATCCGCCTACATCCACATCCTTTGGTGTTTGCTCATTGTGCTTTAGCATCTTTATACTGATACCAAGCCAATTGTCATTGCTTTCAACCCAACAGTAACTCTCTGCAATTCCGCAGTTCCAGACCGGGTAGACCGCCCAAACGTGGCCCCGTTGGCCTCTCACTGCCGCCCACGCATCTCACACAGCATCCGCAGTTGAAGAAGCATCGCCTGGACAATGGTGACTATGCCTATGAGAATGGCCATATTAGTGGTAAGTAGAAAGATGGTTGGAAAGAAAGTTCTGTCTCTTCTGTGTTATTCTTGTTGCATTCCCAGGCAATTTTGTAACTGTTTAGGGCCGTCGGCCATTGTCATAACCACGATTCACAACGAGCAACAGAAAGAAAAGAAAAACAAAGAAAATCGATCAGCTAACGCACTTGCAATTGTAATGAAATCATTTGGGATCTGAGCTGAATTCAACTGAAGACTTTGCTCTTGGGTATCTGCATTTTTATCGTTCACTGCTCGTGCGGCCAATTGAAAGTCGTATACCAAAAATTTTGTGATTTGTTGATGCCTTGATTATAACTTGGGTGAACGGATACACAGATACACAATGCACAATTGTTACAGGCTTTTGCACGTTCCCAACTCCCAATTGCCAATTGCCAACTGCCAACTGGCAACTGCCAACTGCCATGTTTTTCAGTTGCCAGTTGCCAGTTCCCAGCTTGCTGTTCACAGCCCAGATAAATGCCCATTTGTCCATGGCAAAAGCAGAGGCAAAGGCAAAGGCAAAGGCAAGGCAAGGAAAGGCAATCAAAGCGAAAACGTTTCGAGTCGCAGCCATGTGATTTGTACAGGAAATCGCATTTAAGATTTACAGACTTATGACTGAATGCTACGGCATGATTTCTTCTCTGCATCTGTATCTTTATCTGTATCTGCTATTGTAATTATCATAAGTACTTTAAGATACATGTGTGTGCTTTCATCTGCACTTGTACAGCACAAAAGTAACGCTCACAATTGATTGATTTTTACATATTGTTGCTCTATGATTTCCTGAAGCCCACTGACAAGCTCAACCACGCCTTTTTCTATTAATGTTTTCCAACCAGACACGCAGCAAACAATATCGGGAATATTTAAAATCATTCAAACACTCATACCACACTCGATCCACACATTCATGCCGCCGGCGCCTCTTTAGGGGAGCAGTGTGAAGATTCACGTTTGCCAAGTCATTCAATCCCTAGCAACGCAGCTGAGTTTAGATATTCTGAGTGAAATATGGGGCGTTGATTTTTGAGTGATATTGCATTATTCTCCATAGATGCAACTGCAACCTCTTGGTTAATTGCACTTGCGGCTTCCAATTCAACAAGTTCACATTTTTAAAGCGTCTGTCTTTTTTAACAAATTATGCAATGCCATACATTTAATAGCACATAATTTGTCTATACATCTCTATGCGTATACACATAGATATATTTAAGAAAATATCGTATGCAGTAGCTATGTAAACACACGAGGTTGCCGTAAATATAGGTGTACTAACATACAATCTATCTATCGATAGCATGTGTGTGTTTTCCTATCGTGCTGTTATTTTAGTTGTTGTGTTTAGTCTGGGCGTGCAGACAATGTACGAACAACACACATACATTTAAATATATATATATATATATATACATACATACATATATATACATATATATATGTATTTAGATGCCACAAAGCCCATATCAGTAAAATGTACAATAAAATTTGTTGTCTCAGTATTTCACGTATTCTGAATTGCAACTTTTCATTCATGTGTTGTTTACAAATCATGTTGCCAATTTCATTATTATATTTGTCATATTGTGATGTGCATTCTTTTATAATTATTATGATTTTACGAGTTAGGGGTTTTTAATACTAACTGTTGTTTTATTTTGAATCTTTGATAGAATTTAAAGTTGTCTTGTCGAAGATATAATACATTATTTTGCCTTTGAGCTATGCATAGATATTCTCTTCATCATCTCAGTCAGATGATAATTCTTCAAGACTTCAATCAACTTGAAACTCAATGCTCTTTGGCCTTAGATAACATTTCTTCACTACCCTCTAAATGTCTTTCGAATCCCCATGAAGTTGTCAATTAAAACTAGATTAAAATTGATATTGATATGATCATTATTTGTTAAAACAACTTTAAAGATATCTAAAGTATGTCTACTTCTTTTATAGCTAATGGCGAGATTATGTACATATGTATGTATATTCGTTTTGTTATTCATTCATTTAGAGATAGTTATGTCCAAGCTTGGCTGATCTCTTGAGGCTTTTTTAAAACCAGCGATAAATTTGTTGTTGCAGATATGAATCGGTTGGAAAAGTCGCCGCTGCTGGCCAACGGTTATAATCCGCCACCGATCAACCATATGGCTTTTATGCAGATGAATGCTCATCATCCTGGTGCGGCGGCATTAATGTCACCCGGGATGCCACCACATGGTCTCCATGCGCGTCCAGAGAGTCAAATGTTGAAGGCAGCTGCTCAGAATGCTGGCATGTCGGCAGCCAATATGGATGCCCTGGCGCGTTCAGGCATTTGGGAGAATTGCCGAGCCGCGTACGAGGATATTGTGAAGCACTTGGAACGTCTGCGCGAGGAGCGCACAGATGAGAGGCAACAGGCTATATGTGCCGGCGGTGGCGATCGAGGTGGCAGTGTTGTCAGCGAACGTGAATCGAAGCCGAGGGATCTTAGCTCGCACAATTGTAAGACGAATGAAGATTTTGGAGATGAACGGTCCCATATTCATCAGTTGCTTCCATTGGCAGGCTCACCCACGCGTCAGAGTCCAGTTCTTAATCTTAGCAAGTCCGGCGGCAATACAGATCATGGTGGCAGTAATTGCGATGCCGGCAGCGAGCGCAGTGATTGTCTCTCGGCAGCGGCGTCACCGCGTGGACCACGTAGCTTGGATGAGGGCAGTCGCAGCATTGGTGGAGGACCCATTATTGGAGTTGAGGATGATGAGGAGGAGGAGAACTTGAGCGATGAGAACCAATCCGAAGTCGATGAACGCTGCCTGACCAAAGACGATGACGGTGAGTAAACTTTACTTTATGCGATACCGATAACGATAACGATAACGCCTGTCTGACTGATGACTCTGACTGTCTTTGTGTATGTCTTTATGTCATTCATCAGACTTGAGTGACACGGAGCGTGATAATCTGTCCACGGGTTCGGCGGCCGCTGCCGCTGCTGCCGCTGCAGCGGCTGCGCATTTGCATCAACATGCCGCGGTTGCGTCGCATCACCACCAGGCTCAGGCACATCATCTGGCCGTGGGGGCGCAACATGGTTCTCCTACAGCCGAGGCTGCTGCAGCCGCTGCACTGCATCACCAGCGGGCCCTAAACTATTCGCAACTCGCTGCAGCTGCTGCTGTGGCCAATGGCGCTGTCGCTGGCACAGTTGCCGCCAATGGCCCTCCATCGGCTGGTGGCGGCGCTCTGACGCCAAATGAGGCGTTGCTGGCAGCTAATGATGCAACTGCCGCTGCTGCGCTCGCTGGCGGTTTGGCACTCGGTCCACTTGGCATTGATGCTCATGCCGCAGTGCCAGCTAGCTCCACGGAAACGTTGCTGAGAAACATTCAAAGTCTGCTGAAAGTGGCTGCCGACAATGCCAGGCAGCAGGAGCGTCAGATTAGCTATGAGAAAGGTGAGTTCAAGATTTATCTCAATATGGATCTCAATGGATTGTGTGCGTTGTGAACACAAGTAAACACTTACAATTTTTGTTATTTCTCTACTTGTTATTTAAGTTGGACTCAAGCAAGTAGTTTCATAATATCAATCAAAGTTATCATTTAAATATAACTAAAAATAATATATATATTAAATGTTAGTAAATCAAAATATATTTATTAAATGCAAATTTAAAGTAATTTAACTTCACTAAAATAATGAAATATTAACTTAATTTAATAAAAGCAGTAATAGGTAACAGTATTTAATTAGAGCCTCAAGATATTTATTAAAATTCATTTGTTGCAAGAAATAGAAAATCCAACGAAAAAACGCAGTCGGATTTTAAAATCAGGCAATAAGTGCAACGTTATTAATTAACAACTGGCTAAAGAGACTTAATAACTCTGAATTCTCTGTTCTTTCGTTATGTTCCACAGCCGAGCTCAAGATGGATGTGCTACGCGAGCGTGAAGTCAAGGATTCACTGGAACGACAGCTTGTCGATGAGCGCAAATTGCGTGGTAAGTTGGAAAGCTTATTTACAAAGTTTTGAATTAATTTAGTTATGAATATATGAAACTGGAGTTGAGCATGGAATCACTATTCACTATTTAAATTATATAATCAATTCATAAAACTTCTTTAAAAGTCATTCCCAATTGACAAGCAAGCGTCGTGATAGCGTCCAGAGTTCTCTATGAGTGGCTATGCCAATTCCAATCAGGCGCGTTTAATGCAAGCTGACTCAAATGGCAATGACACCTGATATGTTGACTGCCCCACCCTTGCAACAGAACTCCACAACTCTCCCCCTCAACTATCCCTCATACCACTCTTTGTTGGCGCTCTGGTGGTCGTGCTGGCTTGTCGCCAGGCTAAAAAGGGTTTTAAGTCCGAGGCAGCCGTTTTGGTTATGGTTCTTGGTCTGTATTTGTGCCGCCGCGGGACCTTTTCAACAGAAATCACAATTCAAATGAATTTAATATCATTTCATTATTTAGTTACACTCGAACGATTGGCAAAAAGTAGCAACTGTCGACCGTACAATGACAACGGCCACAATATAAGATGATGATGTCTGTCTCTGGGTTGAGCATGAGCACCGCAATGGGGAATAGGGGAATGGGGGTGTCCAAGGCATTTGGGTGTGGAATTTGAGTTGCTTTTGGTTACACAGGCAAAAGTTTCATTTAGCACACAGAAAAATCTTTTAATTGGTTGTTGTTATGCTTATGATGACTCTGAGAAAGTCTGAAACTCTAAAAGGGTTGTCAACATTTCTCCTGTCGACGGCCCCCACTCAACTCATCTCATATAAGGGCGGGTTTTCTGTGCAAAGATCTTTGCATTTTACAAGTCTATGCTGAAATTGAAAACCATTTAGCCAATTACTATGAAAGACATTAAATAATGCATAATGGAAGAAACCGGTTAAGCTGCTTTCCAGAATGAATCAAATCATTTGAATTTCCATCAGTTGAAAGTAAATCTTAGTCCAAAATAAACACACACTAAATAAAATATCTTTCGAGTAGTTTTCTTAAAGGGGAGCATTATTAATGTCCACCTTTCAGTAGAAATATAAATATAAATTAAATATGCAATTGAAAGATTCTTTGACGAAGTGGTAAGTCGCTCTTTGTTAGTCTGAGTACGTTTATTTCTGTGGAAACCGGTCAGATCAGTGTATAATTAGGGGTATTTTCATACTTAAATTCCACTTGGCTACAGAACAATTCTCTTTCCATCTCTTTCGCAAATATTGCCGTAGAACTTGCACTCGCATTCGCACTCCCTTTTGCATTCGCAGAGGCAGCACATAAATCAGTAGACGAAAGTCTGCATTTAGAAATGTCGGAACCAGAAATGCGGACTTTGTTGTTGCCCGTCCCAGATTGCTGTTTCAGTGGTTGTTGTTGCTGTTGATTGGGTTGAGCAAATTGCATGAAACTATGCAAAAACCACACAGACATCGACATCTAATTGCAACTAATAATAAAGCGAGCCGATAAACATCTAGAGGTTGAATGTATAACATGCCAGAAATTGGCCATTGCAACGGGAGCGTGGGTGCAACAGTTCAACAGCAATAAACGTTGAGAACATTGCTCACTCGATCCTCTGGCCGATGAGTGAAATTCAATCTGCCATTGCCAGATTCATAGACATAGAACATAGCCATCAATTTGCTCCACCCTCAAAACGGCTGTCACCACGCTTGACTTGGCTTGATCAACTCTAGATGATGACGATCGAACTCGATTGAGTTTCTCTGAGTTTCCTATGACTCGACTGCCTTTCAGTCAGGATCAACAAAAGCATAATTGTGCCCACACACACTCACACACACTCATACACACACACACACACTCACACACACTCATACACACACACACACACACACACACACACACAGTTGCGGATGCGCAGTTGATTTGGTACAACCAAATATCAATCGACTGAGTTAACAGTTTGTGCTCAATCTTGGCCCTGTCTTTGTCTCTGCAGCGCTCTATTTAGGTAACATTAGGAAACACCCTTTACTCAGTTAAAAATAATAGCCATTGATTTCTATTCACATACTACGTAGGATTCTGTTGATACATATTTTATATGGGTAAGAAAACACTATACTGAGTGTACTATATTTATGTAAGGATTAGGGCCTTCTTCTCATATAATAATTATAATTTATGGAAGAGTACTCGAAGAGGAGATACCCGGTATACAGATACAGATTAAGATGGATATACTTCTCATTAACAGTTGCATTCACTTTTCCACCGCTTTTCAATGGGTACATAATTTAGTTTAACAATAATAATAAGAGATTTACTTAACTATAAAGCAAACTGCTAGATTAGTTGTTTCAACAACTTAAAGTTCACTGTTTTTTTTCTTCTCTCCTTTTCTACTTCACAGTTCTTTATCAGAAGCGCTTTAGACGCGAGCGTAAGATACGCGTGCGTTATCAACAACAGTTGAGTGGAGGAGGAGGAGGAGGCGGGGCAGTAGGCAGCAAAGGCAATCCAAATGCGAATGACAACAGTGTCACCTGCAGCGACGCTGAACTCTGCACAGGCATTGCAGCGGATGCCAAATGCAGCAGCGGAAGTGGCGATGCCATTGAGACTCTTAAAGGTGAGTGACAAGGCAAAAGTAAAAACCAAAAATCAAAAATGAAATAAAATGAAAAGGCGAGCAAAAAAACGCATGTCTAACAATTACCCACCTCCTCTATCGCTTTTCGCCTTCGGATTTCTATATCCCCCCCGCGCCCTACGCCCAACGCTTTGATAACCAACACAGCGCCCTCTGTTTTACCTTTAACCTTTTAATAGATACCGACGGCGGCAGTCACGGCGGCAGCGATAAGTCAGAGAAGTCTCTTAGTGCGTCCTGTGATGTGACCGGCCATACGGCGGGCTCCGCCACACGCTCGGATTCTCCCACCCACTTCAAGCGAGAGCCCCATTCCGATCATGAGGGCTCCATGGACCACCACCAACGTCCTATCACAGCTCAAGATAATCAACCCCGCTGCTCCAGTCGTGATCGCGACGACCAACCTCCCACTGCTGGCTCTGTTGCTGCTGCCGCAGCCGCTGCTGCTGCCGATGGTAGTCTAGCAGCTGCCGCCGCCGCTGCAGCTGCTGCGGCTGCCAGCAATGGGAAGGCACCTTGGAGCTATCCAGGAATCGATCTGATGGCCACTGGAGCATTCTGGCAGAATTATTCGGGTAAGTTTAGCCATAAAGTAAACGAGAGGAATTAGTTTATGCAACTAAACTCATAACAAGCTAAGCAGCTGTAGATGGCGCTTACTTGCAGATAAATATATACAGAAGATAACTTCTTGCAAGCTATGTATCATTAGTATCCACAGTCGAGTCGATTGGGCCATGTCCATCTGTCTGTCCGTCCGTCCGTCTGTCCGTCTGTATAAACGCGTCGATCTCAGCTAGAGACACCAAATTTGGCATCAAGGTTCCTATATACCATAAGCAGATCAATTAAATTTTGGATACCTCTTCCCCTTCCCCCGCAAATCGAAAAAACCTGATTATGGCCACATTTCTCAACGTAGACACTTCTAAATTGACAAGTGCGTAAAGAATATAATATTATATATAAGGAATGCTGACAGTTTCATCAAGATAGGATTATAAATCGGACAGATAATCAGAAATGAAATAAAAGTAATTTTTCAATTGAATCGTTGCGCTTTAGTGCCGAACATATGTGCGAGCGAGACGGCGAACGATTGTGATACGAGCAGACGTAAATGAATTGTCGTGAGATTATACACCTGCTATGTACACGCTTCTATTATGTATAATCGAAATACTTATTTTTAAGATCCTTTTATTATAGAAACCTGAACAGGGTATTATACTGTCGGTTGTGGTCGACTGGTTATTTATAAGGTATATGTAAAGGAAAGTTGAACTTGTAGAAACTGTTATTGAAATTCGATTTTCCGATTGGCAGGAGAGCAAAAAGAGAATAAAACATTGCCAGATATATTTAACTTTAAGTACCTGAAGTACAAAAACGTAATTGAAGATTCCTGTTTTGTTTTTGTCTCTTCTGTCTATCTTCTATCCTGAAGAATCTCTGGCTCAGGAACTGGAAATGGAGCGCAAGACGCGTGCTGCCAACGCAGAGCGTGATGTAAAGAGTCCGTTGTCGGAGAGGCCTACGGCATACTACAAGAATTCGGTGCTTTTCGGAAGTGCTAATTAAGCTCCAAAATTGATTGAGCTTTTGGCAACGGCGACGCGGATATTTGATCTCAAAGTGCAATCCAAGTGGCGGCGGCGTTATAAAGTGGCAAATGGCATGAGGAAGAATGGGCAAAGGAAAGAAAGCGCGGCCGGACCAAAATGCAGAATCCTAGCATTAATAGAGCAAACTTTTGTAAATATACTTATGATTAATATGAATGTAATGGAAGGCATGTATGTATTCAATATGGATTCGTCTGCAGATCGTTGCAAACGACGCAACGACCAGATTAAGCATACATTTATTTCTATTACATAGCAAAAATGAGAGACACTTCCGATACTAAGTTAGAGTGCATAAATGGGTACTCGTACTCTTACTCGTACTCGTAGTTGTACGCTACGTACATTCACGAATTGTTTCCAGTATTTTGTATTTTGTACATAGGCATACAAAGACTTTTTAAACTCGTAGTACTGGGCAGTCTATAATGGGCTAGTAAAATAGTTGGCATACCTAGCATTTAACATCAAGCGTCACAACTTAGCATTGTTTCAATAGTTAGCTTAGTTTTTAATTTATAATATATGCACACATACATAAGTACATATGTATGTGTATGTATTTAGTTCAGCTACTTTTTATATGCCAGTTTTTAGTGTTTTAAATGGGGAACTTAGTAGTAATTATTGAAAGTAAACTGAGAATTAATGTTAAAAGCTAAGATTTTAATTTATTCAGTAGCCTAGCAGCGGATTATGCTATAATATTAACAAAAACATAATGTATTTCACTTGCTTAGATATTAATCCATAAACAATATGATATACTTAAAATATTATGCTACACAATGGTATGAAATGATAAACTGAAATTAAAGCGGCCGACATTACAAAACATATGTTATAAAATAAAAATGACATAAAATACCTATTTAAACGCTTCATATGCTATTATATAAACCATATATATATATCTATAAATATTTATATATATATACATATATATATATATATATATATATATATATATTAAAATTACATTAAATTTAGTCATAACAATAGTCACTGAACATAATATTGAAAACTTAATATACATATACAAACTTATTGTGCTACATTCATCGCTCGCTGCAAAAACAGACAAATTGTTACAATAAATACCATTAAAAAATACAAGAAACTGTCAAAAAAAAACAAGCAAGTAGAGAACAGCAAATATAACGAAAGCGAAAAGTTTAAAAATAATAATATAATAAATTATTATTGCATAAATAATAATTGCACAATTGCAAAACAAATTTTTACTTTAATGGGTAGCTCATGTGGATCGGTGAATATCATTTAAAGGCTTACAAATGAGTAGAAATGCTTAATATGAAACCAATCTCTGCAGGTTACATATATAATACCTTTAAAAATGTTGAATTTTGGAAAGTTTTTGCTAAATTACACGTATAATGATTGCATTAAGATAACGATTAGACAGGACCTCTGCGAATTGTTTTTACCAGGAGTTTTGTTAAAATAAAAAACTTGATGAAAGCAATTTTAAGATTCTATAATTCGGACAGTAGACATCTGCAGAATTGTATATCATCGGCACAAGGATTCAGATTATATACTTTGTCTGACAGTTGCCAGAATAGAACTGATATAATAACACATCAAATGATTGTGAAGCGCAGATTAAGCTGCGTCTCTGCAGCATATGCAAAAGGAGAACGACATGATCAATTCATATTAAATTTGTGGCGCGCTTTGCAGAAGACAGAGAAATCGTCAAACGGTCAGACGTTCTGACTTCTACAGTTATTGATCCCATAAAGTCAGAGTCTGATGATTTATGCGTCTGGCGTGACTTATGGGATCAGTTGAATTGCGAGAGTTGAGCTTTAACTAAATGCGAGATTTTCACATAAAATGAAATAAAACGAGACGAGAGAAGAAAATAAGAAAACAGAACTACATATTGTAATTATGATTATTGAAAAATTATATTTAATTTACAGTTAAACGATCACGTATATTCGTTGGCAAAAAGCCTTGCGGTCAAACATTTTATCGGCCCCAAAAATGCCTTGAAAAGTTGACCTCAATTATCGATTTAACTTTATTATTGGTTTTGATTTGGACTTTTTGATGTGGCGTCGGCACCGGCACCGGCTACAGCTTCGGCCCGGTCCTCGTCCTGGGCGTTTTGAGTGGATGATATCCATGCAAAAAGTGGAAATAAAATGGAATGCTGTTGATTGCCGGGTTCGAGGGGTAGCTCCTTCGTCCTCCATACTCGATGCTGGCATTAGGTGGGCAGGTCGCTTAATTCTCGTTAATTTCTCTTAGGCAACGTGCAACGTTTAGTTGATTGCGGGTTCCCCGTCAATGGTCAGTCCCCTCTTAAATTGTGGCAATCATATATTGTGTTTATTGCATTTCAATTAAAGTTTATCTCACCAGCATTTGCAATTAAATTGACAACGAATGTAACAGTCAGACACAGCTATAGTTAAGTGTTATCAATTAAACGTTTATCGACCTACAATCCTAGATTTCAATTGCGTTAAAAGAATGAAATTAATAGTCGAAAAAAAAAATGATAAGCCATCAACATCAGAGAGAATTCCAGTCCTTAATATGAGGAGCACTCAAAAGCCCAAAACAAAATACACCAAAGGTTAAAAGCAATTAAAGAAGCAATGTTAAGAAGTTGTCTGCTCCTCCGCCTAGAGACAATTAAAACAATAATTTTTCATATGCGAGTATGTAACTGGGATTGCAGCTCGTATCTGCCCCATTGCTATTGGGTTAATTCGTATCGGGGCAATCGATCGTGCGATTTGCTTTGGCAAATATGTGAAAAACATTCAATTTGGAATGTTTGCAATTGCATTGTGGCATCTAAGCTGAAGATTCCAAGAGTCCAAGATCTCTTTGCTGGGTAGGCGTGTAGCTTAATTATCGTTATGAAATTAATTTTTTGCTACCTTGGTGAAAGGGTTAATTGGTTTTCACATGGAACTCAACGCATAATAAGGATGTATGATACTCTTATTGTACATATTTCAATTAGAGAAGTGGAAATGTCATTGATTAGAAATCATCTCCAGCTTCAAGAGGAAGACTGCTTAGTTTAAATCTTCATTGCATTTAATTTTAACTTAAGCAAGAGTATTGCAGCTTCACTAAATCTTTTCAAATACTTCCAAAGCTTTGTTTGCGTGTTGTGCATCATTTGGCAGTCAGAGCCGCGTCGCGATTGCAGCTAATTCGATTTATTTTTTTTTTTTTTAACCATAAACTGCAAAAACGATCGAGAGATGTGCGTTTTTTTCTCGCTGTGGCATGGTTCGGTTGGACTTCAGACAAACATATGTTGCATTAATTGTTCATGTTGCTCGAAAGCAACTCATGTTCAATGAGTTTTATTGCTGCTCAACACACAAACAACAACAGCAAGAGCAACAGCAACAGCAACAGCAAGAGCGGCAGAGGAAGAAAAGGAAACAAATGAAAAGAAAAATTGCAAACAAAACATTTTTCATTATGTGATATTTAAGCATGCCACTCCGTAGGTATCGAAGGATAGAGAATGAGGAGAGAGAGAGAGAGAGAGAGAGAGAGAGAGAGAGAGAGAGAGAGAGAGAGAGAGAGAGAGGGAGAGAGAGAGAGAGTGAAAAGTAAGGGTAGAGTAGATACTCAGCTCACCATAAGTGGCGACAGCCGGCAAAGTGCCATGTATACAACAACTACAACTACAACTACAACTACCAGAGAATTGTTTAGGGTCGTCGCCAAGCCATAAGGATCGAGATCGCCTCGTCTGCATTCCCACACGCGATCGCAATCGCAATCGCAATCTCAGTCGTAGTCGTAGTCGCCTAGGTTGGCTTTGGAGCTGCGAAGGTAAAACCCGAAGAGGATTCAAACGTATCTATCAGCTCGGCACATGACCTCAGTCGTGAATCGCGACTCAATTACAATTTATTAAAAGACGCGCAACTGATTTATAACCGAAGCTCCCCGAGTGTAGACCCTTTCTGGCCAATGTTAACGTGTCTGGCCATTGACGTTTTGTTGCTCGGTTGGTTGTTCGCCTGTCAGGCTGGTGGGGGCAAATTGGCGGCTTATTTGTGTGGAAATTGCCGGCAAACAAAAGAGAAGCTTTAAAGAGGAGCTTTAAGAATATGGCGCTGGGGCGCTGGTGGTGACAGTTCCTTGTCAGCAAGTTACACGACCCGAAGGAGTACACGTATAGACTTATTTACGATGATCTATGTAGCTGCGTCTCTTAGGTGCTCATAGAGTGGACGTTCTAACTGTATTGGAGGTGATTTCTACCCCATTATGTTTAGATATTGAATACTTTGAATTAATTAAAGTAATTTAAGTAAGTCAGGTCTCAAAAGTTATCTTTATTCAAAAAAATGTATATGAAACTCAGAAAGGCCAAAAAAATTTAAATTTTATATAAATAACAATAAATATATATATATAAATAATAATAACAAAATATATAAATAATAATAAATAAATTTATAAATTTTCATATGCAAGAAATCTCAGAAGCAAAAACATGATCCAAATGAATTTTTAAAATTATTTCTTTATGCTAAGAAATGTATAAGGGCCACGGGAAAAAAGTGATATTTTTTAAAAGTGAAACAATTTTAAGAATACATTCTACATCCATCAGAAAAACATCTGTATAAATATAAACCTCAGTCCACAATTTCGCATCGATGCGTGGAATTATCCAAGTCCTCAATTGCAATGCAATTTGATGTAACTGCTTTTGTTCATATATTTCTCCTTTTGACAATGAATATACCCGCAGAAGGAAGAGTAACAAAGAATTATAAAAAAAAAAAACATATTTTGCGTCCATTATTTCATAAATCCTCGAGAATCCCGGCGCTTCTGGGACGGCATCGACCCTGATTCAACTTGTATATGAAAAGAAAAAACGATTCTAATGCATTCAGGCGAACAAGTCTTGCAATGCGGTTACCTTTGTGACTATATATATTTAAAAAATATGAAAAAAAGGACCCATACTTGTATGGGTCTTATGAATGTAGCAAGAACATGCAACAACTACGAGCACTACAATTCGAGTACTCATAGTTGGAATTAGGCTTACATATGTCGAGGGCGCGGAAATTGCGGTTTGATTTCGTTGTGTAACTGGTGCAAGCTATTTTCAAAGTAGAGGTCCTTGCAGCTGACGCTCCCCCGGGGTAATTACAACAATCTGCCCATAACATGACCAAAATGGCAAGTGTGAGTGTGCCTCAGTGTGTGCGACTGAGCCAGACAGACTCTTAGCCAGAATCAGAGACAGAGTCTGATGGCCGTTCGAGTGGAAATGGAACTGCCAGGCAGTAGCTGCCCTGTTCTGTACCTCAGTCAACACAGGACATCTGATATTATTTCGCTAATTCGATACTTTTATTTAGAGAAACGAGCCAGAACACAATCAATAGCGCTTTTCTTGTCTTTTGTATTTTTTATTACTTTTTTTTTCCCTTTTGCATTTCTTGCATGTTCTTAATACCCTACACTCGTTTAATATGCATTGAAAGGGTAGACATACTTATAACAAGTAGACGCTTTGAAGTATACTTATATTTTTGTTTCTTAGTTAACCACATTTGTATGATAAGTATTCAGATTAATATGATTCAAATTATGCTTACACAACCATATATATAGGGTATTTCCTAGTCGAACAGACGCGTTAGAGCACCGGCTCATGTGCATAATTCGGTTTGGCGGGTTGCTTATAGAGCAACCTTTGATTATACTTAATAATTTCCTGAAAAATAAACATAAATTTTGTGTGAATGCAATATGATCCGTTATTTATTTGCATTATCTTCCCAGCCTTCTGCTGGCATCTTTAGTGTCTGCGGGCTGTTCGTGTCCGAGAGATGTGCAATGTGCTTCCCTTTACTTCCCCTCCGCTCCCCTTCCTATCGTGTTGTTGCTCCTTTAAAATATTACCGTTATGTGACCAGACCACACAATATGATAATTTTTTGCGCGTTCATTGAGCAGATTCTGTGATTTATACATGAGGTCTGGACACAGGTGACAACAGCTGTCAATTGCTGAAACAGAATTCAAGCAATTGGCAACAGTTGCCAGGCGTGGGATTGGCTTATGAGTTTTTGGAGAGTTTTTGAGTTTTGCCCGTAAAGAATCTGAATATCTGAATCGCATGCATCCTCGCCTCCACCTGCTTCTTCCGGATGATGTGGCTGGCGAGCCAAGCAAACCACAACTTGTGCACGTTTCTTGTTTCTGTTCCCCCCGACAGTTTCCGAGATATGTACATAGAGCCCGTGTTTAATTTCACAGCAGCTCCAGTGCCCGCACAAGCACAAGCACAATATCCATATCCTTATCCTTATCCTTCATGCTTAGCCTCTGGCATGCTGAGTGGTAGGACGCGGGGGGCGGAAAGCGAAAAGCGAAGGCGGAATGGAGTGGGCCACGTCAGGCTAAAGAAAAGAAATGTTAAATTTCTTATGGGAAGTATGAATTACGGGCACTTTTTCCGCCTGTGCTCCTGTTTCTGCTACTTGGAATGGCTGTGGCCTTTGTGGGTCTTTGTTTTGTGCCTTTAACAATGTATGTGCGTACTAACTTATATATGTGAAATGTATATGATTTTACGTAGCGAAGTCTTATAAGAATGAATATTGTGCATGCCCCCCGATACAGGGTGATGTTGCATGGTCTCGGTGCCAAGGAGATTTCTATCTTCAGAAATGATATTATTGCTTTATCCGACTAATAAAAGTAAGTTGTTCTCTTTATTATAAGTATTTTAATATCTTAAACTAAATTCTTTCACAGAAATTATATTGTTATCTTATTAATAAATATTATCTTTATTGTATTTTTTAGAAAGTTTTCATTACTTTTACAATCATGAACTAAAACTAGCATAGCTTGCTTTTTAAATGAACAAATTTCTGTTATATGTATTTTGATATCATTTCATACATAAATTAAATGTATTTCATTGGCGTATTGCGTCTGTTCGATACTTTAAGCTGTTTCATTTGCTGTGTATCAATTAATACGCCTGTATCAAAGTTGCCTTCTACATATTTACACACACGCCCACACTAGTATTCACACACACACACACACACACACACACATCGCCGAGTAAGTTTTTGTTTGAGCAAAATAAACGCCATATTGTAGACATTGTTAAGGTTTTTGAAAATTTTATAATTAATTTTCTGGTTAACATGTTTTTCATATGTGTAAATATGCGCAAAATCCATACAATACAAACGAATTTCCTTCTCTGCAACTGTATGTGTGCATGATTGTGTTGTGTATGCATGTGTGTGTGTGTGTGTGCATGTGTATACTTGTCATAGTTGTTGCTATTGCTTTTGCTGCTTCGCAAAGTTCAGGAAGTGTGTTTACAAAGAAAAGCCTTTTGTACAAGTATCAGATTCCTGTGCTGATTACAGGAGCACAAACCGGGCAGAAAGGGGAAGAGTTCAGAGTGTACCCTCATGCCTAGGCACATCTAATTTCCCAGCATGCGTGTGTGTGTATGCGAGGAATATTTATTAAAAATTTAAACATTATAAATGATTGTCTGTTCATATCCTGTGTGTGTGTGAAGATCTTAAGCAAAATCGTCGAAGCGAATGCAGCCAAACGTCTTGTGTCTTGTGTCTTGTGGCGCCATGACTGGACGATTTGGAGTCGCGATATTAACCATTAAGGCATTAAAGTCGGAACAACAACAGCAGCAGCAACAACAGCAGCAACAACAATGGGAAAGAAAATCCTGTACATACGTTAGCATCTTGTAAGTTTTCAACGTCATTTACTTCGATTCAATTCAATTTGAAATTCAAACTCTTTTCGCTTGATAGCGGGGAGTGCTGTGAGGGAAGAGGGACTTCAATGAGAATGAGAATGAGACTGAGAATGAGACTGAGACTGAGACTGAGTGACATGACCATGACGATAGGTAGCCAAATTGCTGCGTCATGCCGCCGCTTTTAGTGACTGCAGCAAATGGCAAAGTCGCCGAAGATGTTTCGGTTCTTTTTATTATGCATCGATTTCAACGCACAATACTCGTAATCCTAACTCCAGTTGGCTTCTACACATTCTCTCGCTGTTTATTTGGCTGACGCTCTGTATCCTTCCTTCTTTTTTTATTAACACTACAGTGGGTTTTTATTTCGATTTCGATTTCGATTTCTTTTTTTTTTTTCTCTTTTTGTGGCCGTCATGCCAAGTGATCCATCTTAATTCGTAAAACATTCGTCATCAGTTTTAGAAATTCTATTGTGCAAGTCAATTTTTTGTTCGAGTTTTCCATTCTTTTCTTTTTTTGTTTGTCTGATTGTGCATTTTAATTTGTCTGTGCTGTGTGCAAATGTGTTGCATAGAATTGAGCGCTCTGTCAGCTGTACACGAGATCTGATCGATGACGATTCTATTTGCCAGGATATACAAAAACTTGCGAGTGCTTACAGTGCGTGATGGATGGAAGGGATTTCTGTAATCTATTTAATGCAAATTAAAAGTTTGCCGCATATGCGAGTCAATGCGGAAATATTTACTACAAAAACACGTAGAGAGCTGTAATGGCACAATGTTGAGATACCCTATAAGTAAATTGAAATAGACTAAATCTATACACTAACTATAGTCCCCGTCACCAGAAGTTGCTATCGCAAATAGGCAGTTAAAATACGATTCAAATTGCAGCATTCTAAATTTCTTAATAATACTTTAATGAATCTCATTACTTTACATTTCTCATTACTTATATTTTACAAACTGCAAGCGCATTCTCCCATGGCATGTGATAAAATTGTGATTATGATATTAGAAATGAAAAGTTATATAAAGTATATATATATATATGTATAAATTACTCTCTGCTGAAATACCAGAAATCTTCTGCCAACACATCCCTTTAGCACATGCCAAACGCGCTGTAGCTACAACGAAGTGAAATTAGTATGCAACCCTTTGGCTGATGTTGAAAAACAGGAATGTCAAACGTGGTTTTGCGATACGTCATCGTGATTTGGCAAATTTGACAGCCGATAACACCCAGAGAAAAGCCGAGATGAGCATTAGATTGAAATATACAAAGAGGGTAAGGAGAAGAAAGAGTTGAACGTTTGCTTAATTTTTGCATAAATTGTCCAACGCTTGTGCTGTATTCTGAAAAGGTTACTTTCTAACAGCAGCTGAGATTACAGCGATTACATGCGGAGAAATATCAACAGCATTAACTGAAACGACAACAACAACAACAACAACAACAACAACAACCACTTCGACACTTTGACATAAACACAATCTCTCATCATTGGTTGCGTGTCACGCGCAGATTTCTCATTTGGTCGCAAAACGAACTGCCAACTGTCAAATTGTTTGTTGATAAGATGTGCGTGTGTAACAGTTGTATAAATTGAATGCAAAAGGACCACGACAACGACCAGGACCACTCCAAGTCCAAGTCCAAGTCCAACTTCAACTTCAACTTCAAGTCCAAGTCGCAGTCTCAGCCCAAGTTCCATGTTTGCCTTTTGTCCAACAATAACAAAAATTAAATTATCAGTGGCTGGTGCATCAGGCTTAATTCGTTTTGGCGCTGTACGCGTGCGCACGCAATTTCCCAAGAGTGCTCCAATTCCCCTACCCATTGGCCACCAAGACCCCACGCAGGGATCCAAACACAAGCGACTGACATAATCGTGAAATATTGACACGCCAGCAATATCCTTCTTCTTTCCCATGGCAAGCAAAAATATGGTCTATTGGCCAAAACAATAGAGCTGCTGAAGGAACTAAGAACAGTTCGAAAGCTTAGAAATTAATATTAAATAATTTTAGAAATTAGAAAGAGAATTTAAAATGAAATTTATTTAACAATAAATTGGAATTTGCTGAAGGAAATAGTGCAAGTTTATGATGTTTTTTTAAATGGTTAGGATGTCAACAGCTAAGTCAGTTGCTTTGCTTATTTACGCACAGTTTTATGAACTATTCATATAATAAATTTAAATTATGTATGAAGAATGGCTGGCATAATCCCTGAAGAATAACAATTGTTTGAGTAATATTGGCACACGATAATAATACTGTAGCATCATTGGATTTGTAAATGTTTACAGACGGAATTCAAATAGTACTCGTAGCAACGTCTGATACCAGGCGACGTTTTACGAGTGTTTATTTGTACATCTAAACATCTAAACGATTCCGGATACCCAAAAGCAAACATCGAAAACACACGCTGGGTGGCAGTCGATTTTGCGTGTGGATCGTTTTTGATTTTAATGATACACGGGCAAGTATTTTTTGAGTTATTGTACAGGGCCGTCGTAGTGTGTAATAAAATCTCACCCAGACTCAATATACACTGATAGTCGTATTCATAGGGATGCATGTAGTTTTTATTTTTTTTTTTTTGTCCGTCGATTTAATTAAAGCCAGAGCAAAGCGTACCGCCATCGACGTTGTTACTTGGACAATTTACTTGGCGTTTATTTGTTTGTTTTAGGCGCGTCGTCATCAGTCCGCCTTCTTCTAATCCTCCCGCCTCTCACCAGCCGCTACCCCACATCATTCCATCATCCAGTCTTTCAGTTGCAGTCAGTTCAGTTGCTCTTAATCTCTCAAGCAATTTCACACGTTGTTTTGTTGTGTTATATCTATGTGCATATATTCTGTATCATGCCGTTTTTAGTGTGGTAATTAAAAGTTGTAAATGTTTATGTTCATTCTTTTGGTGACCACAAGTCTAGGGCAATCCAAATTGCACATACGAGTACGCTGTCTCAATGTAGGGGAGCTGATAAACAAAGGATAAATCAATTATTGCTAAAACTATATTCGATGTCCATTTATTTATATATAGCCTTACATGTTTCTTTGCATACACCGTAAAGTTAATATCAGTAAATTGCTAGTTAAAATTGGATTTTGACTTGGATGTAATTTAATCATTTAACAGTACAAGAACTGCAATGTAGGTTATCTGTTATAGATAACGACACTGATCACTGTATAGTTTAACTATTATTTAAATGTATATAACAGGCTTGCAGATGTCATTTAAGTGATTGACAAACTGCAAATGTGGTGGACTCTCGACACTCCAAAGATATTTAGCTGTTCTATGTGTATTCCTTTTATACGTAATCCATAAACTGTTGTACACGTTTCTTCATTAATTCCACGTGTTTATTTGTTTAAACTAACCTTTTATGACGCAGTGGCGCTAGAACTAGCTGCGGACATAGCACACACATGGTGGAGTAAGAGTGGGAGTGGGAGGAATGGTATACCCTGAGACTTAGTATTACATACACAGTTTAGGTATCCACATCATAGGGCATCGCTGCCACTGCCGACAGCCAATTGAATTTAATTGGCGTGAAAAATCTGTAGAAAAATAAACAAAAACTTTTACTTTTTGAAATTGAACTACTTTTTTTTGCCCTTTTGTTGTTGTTGGTGTTACATAATTTTATGAGTTGTTTATTTCGTTTAGCAACAATAACTTTAACTTGTTCCAGACCACCATTTATAGCACATTTTTATTGTCGCTTTTAAATGAATAAAATAACGAGAACAAGCAGCAACAACACCAAGAGCACAGTCCAAATAATTGTGGTCAGAAACCACGATCTGGGCGTTAAAAATCTATAAACAAATGCAAGGCTGACTCTGCACGGTGCCTGGGAGATTTCATTTTTGGCGCCACTTGTTCAAAACCTGATCGACAGCCAAGGCATCGTCATCAGGGCAATAGGCTTAAATCATTTTGTGTGACAACCCGCTGACAATTGTCTGAAAACAGAACAGGGACAGCTCAATTCAAGGTATCCAGTTGATGTACTTAAAGACGAAGACGAACTGATTCCCCTTAACGATGCACTGCAGTTTTGGTGCTGGCAGTTAACTTATGGGGTTCATATGCCAGAAGCAAGGCGAATATCATAAAGTCGCGTGGTTTATTTAAAATTAACAAAGCAATAAAAATGCAGACCAAGGGCATGCAAAACAATAACAACGAAAAGGCACCCATCGAGAGAAGCATTCAAAAAAAAAAAAAAAAAAGAAATAAGAAAAGAGAAGTTGCGGACAAAAAAGACTTCATCTTGCGTTTATGAGCGCGAAACTTCAACGACCTTTTATGCTAACTTGCACACATTATAAATATTTAAAGTAGTCTATTCTTTGCGATTCCTTCTTAGCAGGGAATCCTTAATACATTACAAATTTATTTCGAAGGTATGTTAGAGTTTTGTTAGAGTCTTCTGTCTGTAAAAATGTATCTTCTAAAGTGTGCTTTTTAGTGGTCTTTATACCATCCGCATATTTATTGCTTCTGACGGAATGATCATCGAACTCAGCGAACTAATCTTGGACTGGTATTTGAAAGATTGAGATTGATTAAGATTTCTAACAGCTCCCTCTCTCTATCAGCTCTTTAGATAATATCAGATAATATAACTATAAACTTATATTTCTAATTACACATTATTTATATATATAATGTGTATCAATTGTGTTCTTTAACTACCAAACTTCTAAGGAAATTTCTATAGATATTGACAGTAACAGAAGTGATTTGATATATCAGTAGTAGCCGCAAGCCGAGGTTAGCCAAGTTGACCAAATTCTGCTTGCAAGCCGTGTACTCCATGCATTTCTTATCGTCATCGTGAGCATCGACAAAGCAAAACAATGCAACGCGCAATCAGCGACACTTCATCGGCCACCGAAAAAAAAAGATTCAGAAAACAAAAGGATACGGAGCGTAATGAGGGCGAAAATATCTTTATTTAAAGAGGTAGCCCCAGAGGGAAGCTTGCCTTCCACAGAAGGAGCAAGCAGCAAGCAGTCAGCAGCCAGCAGTTGCCATGGAGTACGAGTACGAGTAGTATAAGCCGCATATTTGTCATTCGCATGGGGCGCAGGCTGGCAATAATCGCAGAGCAAATATCATGCAGAGATCTTGTTGTCCCACTACGACCAATGCGGCTTAATTAGATGAGGCGACAAGCTGCCAGGAGCCTTGCAGTCGCAAGTTGCAAGACGCAAGTCGCAAGTCAGAGTCAGAGTCAGAGTCGAGCTAGAAGCAGCCACGATCGGTGATACTTTCGAAGGAATATGGCACACAGCTGAGATCTTAGACTGTAGACTGAGTTTGGCGTTGGCTACTGCTAAAACAATGCCATGTTTACAACTTGTAGGCATGCATATGTAGTTGTCTCGTAGTTAGTCTGTAGATAAGTTTCCTTCTTCCCTTTCATCGAGTACTCGTACTCGTACTCGCACTCGTTGTAAGGGTCTCGGCTTCAACTTGGTTTCGGTTTCGGGTGTGAGCTACTTAGAGGTCTTGAGAAGAGGCTACCACGCTCGATTGCCACTAATGGCATATTTTGCATTCCAAAAGGGCATTGCGCCAATTGCAAATAATTTTAGAGTGTAGTTTGCTTAATAAGATCACGATTTACAGATAAAACGCAGAGACTAGACCACAACTTGAATAAGCACTAAATACTGAGGTCAAAATGCATGTATTTTTACGAGTTACAATGTTAAAATAATGGAGAGTGCTACAATTATAATAAGGATCTGGAATGTAATAAATATATTAATGGAAGAAGAAATGTTAATAATAATACATCTTGTGAGTTAGGTTAGCAATATTGGTATTGATTTGCATATAAATGAGACTCTTAATGCAGTTCGAAGTTTAAAAAGCATAGAATTTGGAATGTTGAATTTCTTTTATTGATTACAGTGTATACAAAAGTCCATGTGACGCTGCATCGCTTCGCAGAAACAATAACTTAATTTAGTTGTCTTACATCGTGTCGTTGCTAACAGTCCGACAGTCCAAGAGTCCACAGCCCCAGAGCCATGGGCCAGCAGGCGAATTCAATCGGTTCCCAGTCGTCCTCTTACATACGAGTACTCGAGTAATACGACATACAGTTCCAGTTGGCGTCGTCTCAATGCTTGCACGGGTGGTATGTCATTATTGGCTATGGCTTTGGCTTTGGCTTTGGGTTTAGGCTTAAGGCTGAAAAAGACAGAAAAACTACGCATATGGAGCTCAACACAGTCCAACTTTCGAACGTAGCGCCAATTATACAAACGAAAACAAGCAAAGCTGCGCCGACGCGACGCAGCTCGAAATCTGTAAATCTGCAAGGCAAAATAAGCAAAGTACCACGAGGAAGGACAGGAGTAAACAAAAAACAAAAAAGAAGCAAAATGCCATTTTAGCAAGATGGTTGAAAGGCGATAAACGAAAGGCGACTCCACTGGGTGCCAAACCGAACCGAACCGAATCGAGCCCAAACCAAATACAATTACAGCCAGATCAAGAGTGAGTCAAATGCGGCATTGGGTTGCGGCAGGAGTTGTAGTCCCTAGGCTAATGAATTAATTTGCGGTTCATTTTAGTTTACAACTTTGTAATTAATTTGCAAGCGAGACAGATACAGGCAAGCTCCAGCAGACAAAACACATAGTCAGTGACATTTGGAGCAGGGCACAGTTGTAGGGAATACATGGGTTAAGAGCCTTAAAGTAGTCGATACTTGATAGCACGCAGCATGGGGAATCGATCGCCAGTGCACTGACCACGGAAGTCGTCCAGCGTCAAATCGAAGAGGGCAATGCCGCCGAGATTCTTTGCCCGCACATACTGAGCCTTGCTGCCCGCAGTATCGGGATCATCGTAGCTTATCCACAAGCCATGAGCTCCATCTGAATCGGCCACACGATATGCAAAGCTGCCATAACGTTTTGTAGGATCTGGAACACGCTTAATGGGCGCACTGCTGCCTTTGCCATTCATATTGCTGGGATTGGGAAGCAATTGACAGATCTCAGCCCAATTTAATAGTCCCTCAGTCTTAGTTTGTGGACCAGGTGGAGCTGGGCCATTGGTGTTTGCCACCACGGGTTGGGCAACACTGTCGGAATCCAAAGTTAGTTTCCAGGCACGTCCATAAGTGGCAACTCCAATGTTCAATTTATTGGCTGGAACGCGTTGCAGCAGCCAATACTCCATTTGGAAGTTAACATTATAATGGGGTAGGCGATTCTGGCCAAAGACTTCGTAAAGGGGAGCTGTGTAGTCAGCCTCCTCAGGATTGCGTGCTGGTGTGAGGAAGTCGAAGGTGCCGAGATTAATAAAGTCCACCTTTGGCGCAATGGCAGGTGCATCGAAGTACCCTATAAAATTTGAGCCCAATTAAATAAGTTTACATAATCAAGTAAGTCAAATAACTTACAGCTTGAATTGACATTGGGTAAGACCGTGAGACTTAACAGAAGATCATTGGTCTTGAATGCGTTGCTCAGTTCCTTAACAAATTCTGTCATCTGTGTCTTATGCGTATCGGCTTCGGGGTCAACAACGAAGTCCCCGGTAAAGAACTTCTTGAAACTCTTCCAGGCCATGCCTGCATCGGAGTGAACCTTTCGGGGCTTATTGCGTGGCAGCTGGAATGCCAGGTCCAGGCCATCGAAATTAAAGCGCCTTACGATATCTCTCGCTGAGTCAATGAATCGTCTTTGACCCTGAAGACCTGACTCTAATAGCTTGATATATTTCTCCTCCTGTTCCAAATCGCGATCGCCACCCACGCTCAACAAAAACTTGATATATGGATACTTGTCCTTAAGAGCAGTGACTTGGGCAAAATGACGACGCTCGTAGTCCAACGGTTGATTCAGACTTTGCATCTCATAGGTATCTGGATGAATACCCGCATAGCCATAGATCACATGAGTGCAAAATTGCAATGCCAGCTCCATATCGGTGAGCGAAAACTGAGAGAGACCTGTGAATCAACACCGGATAAAATGTGTTGAGCATTCAAAGTAGATGATTATTTCCACATACCTTGTCGCTGAAAGCCCCGAGAGTCATAATAGCAAATCAAATTCGGCCCAGCAGCGATGACTTGCAATGGAGCTGAGAGCAGCAAACAGAGTGCCAAACCGAGCCACAAAGAGCGCATATTTGGAGACTTGGAGAACAGCCAGAGAGTGAGAGAGATAGAGAGAGATTCAGAAAGACAGAGAGACGGAAAGAATAAAGAGATGCAAAGCGATCACAATTAAATACGTCCGCACGTAACGAGACACAAAACGAGACTGAATTCAAATGAAATAAAAATATCATCAACAAAGCTTGAATAGCGACAAACACGACAACATCGAGCAATAGGCCTTATACTATCAACAGACTTCTACGGAATTGCTTGTTGTGTGCGAGTACGGGAATATCAACAACACAGAGATGACGTCAAGGTCAATGAGATCATCCAGTTTGGGTAATTTACAAACGTTAACCATGTATGTTTAGTGCCGCAACAACAGTTTAACTATAACGTATTCGTGTTTAAAATGTCTTACAATGATAATTATATTAGAAATATAAATATTTGGTGATAAGCCTCTAAAGAAGCGTCATAGTTCAAACAAGCCAACCTTTAGCTGAATCTTACCAATCACCGATAAGATGTTGTTAATTTAATAATTAAATATCCAAATAGCTTTTTTTAAGTATATAGATTCACATTTAATTATTGAAGAGAAACATATGTACTCGATGAACTGGATTTACAACCGATATTTAATGGCACGCAGTAAGGGATACTTGTCACTGGAGCATAATCCACGGAAGTCATCGTATCCAAGATCGAAGAAAGCCACTCCTCCTAAATTCTTGGCGCGTACATAGTCCGCCTTGTTGGATGCCGATTCTAAGTCTTCATAGCTAATCCAAATGCCCTCAGTTATAGACTCGGCTATTGCACGAAATGCGAAGGTTCCATAACGTTTCATTGGATCGGTAACACGTCTTAGTGGCGAGTCATTTCCTTTCAAATATTGATTTTGTGGATTCGTCAGCTTGCCACAGATCTCAGGATAACTTAGCAATCCAGGCTTTTGCGATTGAAGACCTTCGGGTGCAGCACCCTCGGTGTGTGGCACAACGGGTGTGCCCTCTATGCCAGAATCTGCGGTCAGTTTCCAAGCATTTCCATAGCTGGCCACACCTAAATTGAGCTTATTGGAGGGAAATCCTTGCTGCAGCCAATGTTGCACCTGAAAGTCAGCACTGTAGTGGGGAAGTCGATTCTGAGTACCCGAATCGTACAGTGGAGCCGTAAAGTCCGCTTCCTCGGGATTGCGGTCGGGCGTGAGAAAATCAAAGGCCGCAAGATTGACGAAGTCAACCAAGCCATTTAGCGAGGGAATGTCGAAGTACCCTGTAGAAGATGTGCTTCCAATAAGTAATAACGATAAACTTGTTAAATGTACTTACAAGTAGAGTTCACATTTGGGAGCACAGTCAAACTCAGCAGGAATCCATCTGGACGTAGGGCATCCTTGACATCACGAACAAACGCCGTAAATTGTTCCTTGTGCTGAGCCGCATTGGTGTCTACAACAAAATCGCCAGTAAAGAGCTTCTTAAAACTCTTCCATGTTGCACCCAGATTACTGTGAACCTTTCGCGGTTTGTTGCGAGGAAACTGATATGCTAGATCAAGGCCATCAAAGCCATAGTTCTTGACTAGAGTGTAAGCCGATCGAATAAATGAGGTCTGCCGAACCTTTCCTCCTTCCAGCAATTCGATGTACTTATCTGGATGATCCAAATCGATGTCATGATCACCGCCGACACTCAATAGTATCTTCAAATGTGGATGCTTTCGTTTAAGGGCCGTCACTTCGGAATACTGATGCTTATAAATGTCCAGGTTTTCATTCAAACTCTCCGCCTGATAGTTGTCGCTGCGAATGCCAACGTAGCCGTAAACCAAATGGGAACAGAACTGGAGAGCGAGGTCTAAGTCTGGATTCAACAGCTTGCCTAGACCTATGACGATCATCGTATGTAAGAGATATACATAAGTAATTGAAAATTAAATGAATTGAGTGAAAGATTACCCTCACTTGAAATGTGATGTGCTTAGTACTATCTGAGAACGGTACCCAAGTGCAATTAACTGACCCCCACTGTCACTGAGTCTCTGGCCCCGCCATGCTCTACAACATATTGTGATCATTGCCTTGCTGTGACTCAATTTAGAGGAAGCAACAACAATCTTGTTGAAATTATATTGAGAAATTTATGGTTCACTTGAAGTGCGCACAGTTGTCTGGGAGTGAATGGAAATGTCTTTTATGTATATATTGTATTATTGTTTTTATTTAGTGTTATTTAAATGATAAGTATTAATTCAAATGATTGAGATCATTCAAACTCATTTCAGAGTATACTTCTACAATCATTTATCATTCATTGAAATGTAAAGTGATATATGTATGCATGTTGCTTATTTGCTTCAACCAACACTTTGCTCTCTATTATGATTTCGTTCCACTGTGCATTGTGGCGTCCCAGAGTCATTCACTTGTTTGGTCTCCAACAGAGCAATGTGGCTGTCGCAGTTGTCGCGTTGGACTCGCTGAGAGTTGTACACTCAGACTTCGGTTACTAGTGCGTGGATTTGTATTGTTGGTTTACAGAAAACTATATGTTTCATATCAACATTTAACATAATTAAATAAGTTTTTGCTTTTGTCGGTAAGTTGCCATTTCGATCTTGTCCACATGTGTAGATTGTAAACTTCAATCACTTTGGAGTGAACTAACCAATAACATTAAGCGTGTGTATCACTGAGCTTGACTTGTTTTCGCTTAAGAGAGAACTGGCTCTCTCATAAAGCTCGAATGATAAGCCACTGACCTCCAGACCTGTCTGGCACTCGTATGCTTGACTCTCTGCCTACGCGATAAGCATTTTCAATTGAATTAATGCTAAGAAGCCTATTTGTTTTGTATAGTCCAATATATAGTCTATATATTTGACTAAAGTATACATGTGTGTAGGTAAGTCTACATATATATTCATATACATATGTATGAGTGTTTATATTAATTGAAATTGGTATCAAAAGAACTAAAATAATGAAACACATAATTAAAACAAATTAAAATTAAACCCAATTCTATAAATATATTAAAATTACATAACAAATAATGAAATGGAGCTAACAGGAATAATTCGGTTAATTCGTGATAAAAGTGAAACGTAACCTCATGAATTACATAAATTTATTTATCCCATATTATTTAAGACTTCAGGTTTCTCAATAAGCAATTAATTCTGTTATTCTCGTTATTTCTACATTCAGTTTAACAATGTGCAATATCTTTACGACTATAAAACATTTAAATTACAGTATTGTATAATATTACAATATATGATTCTTTAATATGGTAAAGAATATTGTAAAATTTATCAGGAACTTTAAACGCATGTTTTACTTAATATTCTGTTTGTTTCTACTTTATACATATTTTAATTTCAATACGAGTTTTATTGATTTCGCACATCATTTAATTATCATATTGGATTACATCAATTCTCATTTCAAGGTTGCTTTATTCAACATATTTTTACCAATAACAATAACAACAAAAACAATATTTACTATTGTTTTTTAGATTGTTGGGGATGCTAAAAAAGTACATTTGGAATATTATGTTTACCTTCACGTATATAGCTCGCTGAGTCATAATAACACACCAAGTTAGAGGCGGCACTTGTGACAGTCACATGGAGGCACGCGAGAAATGAAAACAAAACCAACAGGTTCATGTTATTTAGCTTAAGAAAAATACTCTCAGGCTCAGACACTTTGGAAATACACGACCGCAACGCCGATTAAATGAAATCGCACTAAAGCTTAAATTGAAATCGAAACCGAAATTGATGAGCGACAAGCGACAAATTAAGCTGCACGCTGAATGAGCTGAGCTTATGTCGATGACGATAGCAAAAGCTTGCTCAGAAGAGAGCCGAAACTTTAGACATGTGTAATGTTTATAATATGAGTAAAAAAACAAATACTATACGTAATGATGATAAGCTCAGAAAAACAACTTCTGATATGTTATTGAGCATCTGGTTTTATGATCATTTTTTGGAAACCTTTGCTGCTGTGCCTTAAAGGCACGCCAGCATCAAATCATTTCTATAATGAAGTAATTGCACTGTTCTATATACTTCTACTCTTTAAATGAGGACATTTGTGCTTAAATGATGATACTTCTGAATACTGATAGTATTTTCAATTAGACTTCATGTGATCAAAATAAAACAATTGAAACGAATTGTTTCATGTTACTATTCAAAATTATTTAGAATCGTTTATCCCTTAAGACATAATTTAAGATATTTTAAAATTAAATTGAAAACGAATATAACTTTGATAAATTAAGTTTGCCCGGTATGCACGTCAAGCTTATGTCGATGACGTTAGCAAAGTAGTCACTGGAAAAACCTTATCTCAAAAAAAACAACAGGGTATAAAAAAAGAGAGACGAGTCAAATGATGTCAAGTTTTTATACACAATTAATTTAGCAATCTATTAATTGAGTAAGTGTAAGTTTTTACGTTGTTTCTGTACAGTGTTCATGACCTCGTTGAATAGAATATTTATTTATTAGTTAAGGAAAAAAATATTTGATTGAACGAACTATTGGAAACTTCTGTCCAGTGCATAGGCCGCGAAAATCGTCGTAGCCCAAATCGAAGAGGGCAATACCGCCAAGGCCTCTACTTTTGGCATAGTTTGCTTTAAGGCCCGCAAAGTCGGGATCATCGTAGCTCACCCACAGACCATGCTCGCCATCTTCGTCGGCTGGACGTAATGCGTAGTTTCCGTATTTCTGGGTGAGATCTGTGACCTTGCGAAGCGGTGCATTAGAACCACGGTAGACAGCAGTTCGATTCTGTTGTAATTTCGAGCAAATTTCTGGCCAGCTTAGCAAGCCTTCAGTGCTGGCAATTTGCAGCCCGCCATTTGCGGCTCCAGTTGTATGCGGCACCACTGGCAGTCCGCTTAAACCTGAGTCTTTGGTTAGTTTCCATGCGCGACCATAGCTGGCAATGCCCAAATGTAGCTTGTCGGCTGGACAATGATTCAGCAACCAATAGTTCAACTGGAATTCAGCGTTAAGATGGGGTAAACGCTGCTGTTCATCCAAAAAGAATATTGGAGCAGTGTAATCTGCCTCTTCGGGATTGCGAAATGGTGTTAGAAAATCAAATGCTGCCAGGTTAATGTAATCCAAATGATTATGTAACTTGGCGACATCAAAATACCCTAAGAGATGAACATGATGTATAGTAGGTATATTAATATGCAAATTAATGAATACTTACAAGTTGAATTAACATTGGGCAACACAGTCAAAGTCAACATTAGGTTAGCGCTCTGAAAAGCGGTCTTTAGATTTGCCACAAGTTCTGTGAATTGCTCTTTGTGCTGGGCCGCCAAAGGATCTACAATGAAATTGCCAGTGAATAGTTTTTTGAACTTCTTCCAGTAAGAGCCAACTGTTCCGTGGACTTTTCTTGGCTTGTTCTTCGGCAGTTGGAAAGCCAAGTCCAATCCATCAAATCCATTACGGCGCAACATAATCATGCTGCTATCAATGAAATTTTGTTGTGCCGTACGATTTGCCTCGAGCAAAGCTAAGTATTTGTTCGTTTCCGATTGATCCACATCCCGGTCTCCACCAACACTCAACAGCACCTTCAGTCTCGGGAATTTTGAGCGCAATAGCGTAATGTCCCTAAAGTGGAACATATCCAGATTGACATTTAAGCTGAACAACTCAAATGTTTCTGGTTTCAGCCCCGCATAGCCATAAACCAGATGCGTGCAGAACTGCATGGCCAACTCCATGCTATTAAGGTCCAGCTTGGCAAGACCCTCACGTAGATACGATGCCGAATCATAGTAGCAAATTAGTTTTGAATTGGCATCACCTCGGGCGAGAGCTAAGCTGTGAATACAAAGTATACAGAGCAGCAACAGTTTCATTTTGAACAGGTTGCGACACAACGTGCTGACTTTATGAATGTTTAATTAAAACTGTGCTCACACTCTCATCTAAAAAGCTTAATTCCCATTCATGATACGAAAGCTTATCTCACCTTGCAAACTGCTGATAATCATTGAAATGTTTTCTTTTTTTCTTTTTTGTTCAAATAATAAGTTGTTTTTACAATGAGTCAAAAATTAAATAGCGCTGTAAATTCTAGAAACCTCTGATCTCATGATTTTAAGTAGTTTGAAATAATGTAGAATTTGTATTATTTTGTTCATCTTGAATTTTGGCTAATGAGCAAAGGGAAGCATCTGTTGATACATCCCCATTCCCCCCAATTCGGAAATAAGATTGTTAAGTTGGAGAATAACCTTTTGAATTATTATTCTGTGTTGTTTTCGAATACTTTGCTTTGGGATTCACAGTGTGAATCCTCTGTGCCCATCATAAGGCCTTAATGATCCAGCAAGTTGTCTTAAAGACTTTAAAGAAGGCAACCTGCTGGGCTTTACAAAGAGACAGACAAAGAACAGCAGCTGCCATTAAATTAAAAATCAATTGAAGCATTAAATACCCGACACAAATACGTAAAAATATTTGTGGGTTCGCAAATAGATGGAGTCCTAATCACAACCGTCACAACAATACCAGTTATCAATATACATTTGTGTGCGAATGCAGGGAAGAGAATGAGGGAACGAGAAGGATGCGCATGTGACACCACCAATTATACAAAAGACATGCGAGCATTATTTACCAGGGACTGTAAGAGAATGACATACACTTACACGCACTCATACTCTAAATCTCACTCGAATAATCCTCACACGCTGCTTAGTGTTGACAATGGGACAGATCCACAAAGGCGAAAGGCGTGTACCGAGTGCGAGGAGGCGCACAGTTAATCTGCGATGGCCCTCGAGTTTTCGAGTGTGCAACGTATTACGTGTGTGTGGACATACATATGTATATGTAGGTACACGTATGTTGTGTGCTACACTTTGTATTATTACTATCTGTGTTTCTTATTGTCCGTTGATTTATATCAGCTAGAGCACTGTGTAAGTTAAACAGTCGACTCAGCCAGGGACTTAGATGAAATGTTTGTCTCGCTATTTTGGCTTTGTGCGAGTGAAAGAAATAGGTCAACCAAATATGAGAAATATAATACCAGTTTCATATGTGTTATCTATGGTTATTGCTCATTGTACAAAGTCCGCAAATCTGTCACTCTTATGAGCATACACATTCGCATTCTCACATTCTCAGTCATATCTCAATCACTAATGGACTGCAGTATTCCGATGATTATTACTCTTGCCATTGATTTTAAGCAAATATCTGCACACATATATGTGTGTTCAGTGTAGAACTTTGTCTTTAATGGTACAGGGATTTACAAATATCATTGGTCAAACTGAAAGGGAAATATGATATGTATAAGTAAACTTATGTGCATTCTTGGTGTGCTTTTCATCTCTACAATATAATAAAAATACATTTGTTATCAATATTTCTTGTTGTCTTTCACAATCGCAAAGATTGTCAATCATCAGATGTATATATTGTTCTGTTTCCTATTTTTACATATACTTGTATTATTAGCTTCTATTCAGTAACATTTTCCTTTTCACTTTGTAATTTTCATCTGTTTTCCGTGTTCTTTCTGCAAAGTTCTCTTCCTTTCTAGTATTTCCCACTTTAGTTTGGCTTCTATTCACTTCACTTTCTTTGTTTCTACAAATGTCTCCACCCCCCCCCCCCCACCAGGTAAGCCAACATGCCATAATTAAGTCCAATAATAATTTAAATAAATTCCTTTACCAATTTAGAGCTCCCGCCCCATTCACCTTTAATAATTATCTCTGCTCGGTTGGTAGCAGGTGCACAAAACCAAGAAGCTTTTCCATTTTACTTATTTGTAATTAGAAATCCAGCAACTTGGATCTTTAGCGGTTGGCAGGCTCCTCCCTTACAATGCAATATAAGATACAAAAGAAAATTCACTTCTCACAAAACAATTGCCATTAGGAGAGCACACCAAATAAAGTGTGCTGCCCAATTGATGTGCTTAATCAGTTTATCAGCAGAGTTTCCTTCGGTTCTTTTTTTTTGTCCATCTTTGAGGGTTTCTCCCCTAGCAGATTCATCATTGTCAAACGCGGCTTGACATTTTTTTAAGGTTGGCAACTGAAAAAAAAACGGTGAAAATGTAAACTTTTTGAGGGGTTTTTGTCGGTTGCTTTAGTCCGGTGCTATAATTAGAAATTCATAATGAATTTTATTTGCTCTGGCCACAAAAAAAAAAAGGAAACAAAAATACGTTGTGACATAAAAACGTTCCTTAAAATTGATGCGCATTTTTGTGCAAATAAAATTAAAGCCCTCCCCGCAGCCGACCCCAGTATAAGCCAAAGGCATATCAAATTATCAGCCAAGGGCCGGCTAGTCCGTCAGACAGTCGATGAGATGAATGAGGAGGGTGTTAATGCGGCATGCAGGTATCAAAGCGACGTTTGAAAAATGAAATTAAAAATTTTTGTTGACTTAATCGCAAGGGAAATGGACGTACAAATAAACGCAATTTACAAAACGTTACCGAATTCAGAATACCCTTAGAAATGTTGTGTTTCGTTTTTAAGCTAATAATTTAACCAAAATATTTGGAAAATTAAACTTAACACCAAAAAATAATTTATTTTACACTTGATTTTACTTTAAACTCAATATGAAGCTTTTAAATACAAATTTTAAAATGAGAGAAACGGCTAATATTGCACTTAAGAGTGTAAGCCAAAAAGTGAGAGAATTTCTATAAATTTAATTTTTTAATGAGGCAAAGTGCTTTTTCTTTACAGTCCATGATTCGGGGCGTCCTGTCATTCATTAGTCAAAAACATTTTTGTCTTCATTAGAGGCTGCATCAAAAGAAAATTTCTGCATTTTCAGTTTATCTAAACGAGAAGCAAGTCAAAAAGAAAGTCCAGTCAGCCATTTGCTCTCAAAGATAATTCCAGCATCGGAAATTGGTTTGGGGTTTGCACTCTGATTCTCTGGTGCGCCACATGTCGCCAAACTTGAAGGACTTTGCTTTCGGGGTGACCTTCGTGCTGTTGCTCATATTCATTATAAGCCTAAATAACTGTTGTTTACAAGCGGTGGCAAGTGTCAAAATACCGGCACAAGGGTTCGAGATTGACCATCGACTGGCACTGGCGCCTTCTGGTTTTCTGCTCAATTTGCTGATGTCTTAGTCTTCAGTCTCGGGTTACCAGTTGCAACTAACTGAGTGACTTCTTATTGGGTTAGCCTGGGTTATTCTTGATTTTCTTGATTCGGCTCACGGACCCTGGCCAGGCGCTCAAGTGTCAGAGACTTCGGCCTGAAAGAAACCTTACTGGCGTCAGACGACAGTTGGGCATTGTTATTGTTAGAGCTTGTCAGAGCTTTTTTCTGTTGGAAATCAATATATACAGCAAGTAATATATTTACGATAAAAAAAACAACAACGAAATATTCTGTTGTCGTTTTTATTTATGTAATAAAATGTTAATAAAATGATAACAGTATTAACTTGTTATTGTTTCTTTGTGCGTTTTAAATTATTAATTAATGGTTGAGACACACAACATATTCAAATAAACGAAAAGTTGAATAATGTAAGTAAATATAATCACAAATATGTAAAAATTAAAATTTATTTTTTATATCCTTTGTAATAAAAACAAATCAATGTGTTGTAGACAATATTGTTTGTTTCAGAAATACCCTATATTAAGAAAAGCTTATATGTATAACAATGAAAACATCATCGTTTATTCCTTAGTCTCCAAAATTGCTAATTGAATTATTTTAGTTTGACTTTATAGTATTTGACGTTGTCTGGATTACACATCTTAATACATCTCTTTTATCCATTTGAAAGGGGTACAAAGGATATTGAACATACAATATAAATTACACAATTTAATATGAATATATAATAATTTATATTGTAATTTTATTATTCAATATATTTCCATGTACATGTATGTATATTACATTTTTACAACTTTTGTTAGTTTTGAACATGAATGCATTAATGGCAATGATTCTCATTATTCGTATAATAAAAAAAGAGAGATGAGAAAAGTGGATGCGTATGCATTTTTAATTTCATATTTAACGCCGCATATAAAATGTAATTAAAACAGAATAACAACAAATTAAGTGGTTTGTAAATAAATTAAAAAGAAGCCATTGCTGTGACGCCAACTGCCGTGGTTAATTTTAAATATGATTCACTATATAAATTATTATGCAGTGAAGTAAATTAAAGTTGTTTTTGTGGCTTAATACATTTCGGATAAATAAATAATACAATAAGCATTTTATTTATTTCCAATAAATCCCATATGTGCTATGACAAACATCAACCATCTCTATCATTCAAATAGAACAACGACTTAAAACTTAGTTCCACTTAACCTAGCCAAAATTAAAATAATATTTTGGCCATTTGAGCCAACCCCAAAACTTTCCCATCATTACCAAAGGAAAGTCTTTTGCGCTACAGGCCAATATTATGGACAGACTCAGACCTCGTCACTCTCGTCTATTTTTCTATGCAAATGCAGAGGCCGCAGACTAAAACACAGTTCTATAACTTGAGTAGCAACCCTTTACGCATAATGCGTAAATCTCAAAATGTTTTCTTTGCTGCCAGTATACTCTTGCAGAAGGCATCCTATGTCGGCCACGAATTATGTAACAGATTGCGAGCAACAGACAAATTTTTAAAATTCTTTATCTAAAATGTTTATTGAAAAGGATGATTATAACTTGTTGCTGGCTGCAAGAGTATCACATCTTCGGCACTATAAGTATAGCTGCTATTTCTTGTTTTCTAATTGTTAAGTTTTGTTTTCTCCCCCACCTTTCAGCAATGAAGTACAAATGCCGAATCCCGAAACGTTGAAAAAGACCCCGTTAAAACCCCAACCCTTGAGAACTTAGCCACTGCCAAAAGTTTAACGAAGTGTGTAAAGTTTTTCTGCCTTGAAGAACAGAAGCGGCTTTTGCATTAAATTCGTGTAAATGGATTTTCCTAATGGATCCAATAATTCATTTAGAATTTACTTTTCAGCTGGCAAATGTTGTTTGCGCTGAGGTAAATAGACAATAACTTGGCGTTATTTTCATGGTAGCGCAGATGCCGACGCTGTCTTCGAAGCAATTGAAACCTTCTGGGAGTTGAATGGGACCTACACACAAATATGTAGTCCTTATCATTTGTATTTTTAGGTACATTCGTTTCCATATATGTATATTATTTTATATATTTACTGCTTGATTGACTGACTGATTGATGAATTAAGCCGCAATAATCTTTATTACCATGATAAAATATTACATAAATACTATATTTCTAAGATCTCTCTCGACTTACTTATACCCTATTATGTCAACCAATTTGTTGTTTATTGTAACAGCTTGATGTCCTTCTCCATCAATGAAATGGCAAGCAAATTTCAAACACACAATCAATTATAATTTTTACGCGCAATAAATTGATTGAAAAATGCATGAGAATATTCTCTTCCCTTTTTTTTGTCTGCTTAACAATATGAAAAATAAAACTGACCATTTTTTCACACGTCGGACACGCATATGATAAATGCAGGAAGAGAGGGAGTCTGAATTGAATATTAAGGTGGAGGGAGCAAAGGGGGGCATAGGGTACAGGGCGCGTGCTTTCGGCCGAAAAGGCCAAACAATGGACATCACTTTGTCTTTTGTTGATACACAAACACAAACACACACACACACACACACCACACACACGCACACACACATAGATATATGCATATGTATTTCATAATGATGAAAAAATCACTGCCGCATAACGAAGGTCCTTTTTGCGTTTTGTTGTTGATGCTGCACCATTATTTTGCTTCATTATTTACATGAGTAAACAGTTGAGTTGAGCTGAGTTCAGTTAAGAGTTGAGGTGCGGGTTTTGGCTGTTGGGTTTGCGTGTAAATCAACAATGCTAGAATTTTTCATATATTTTTATATCTCCACTCAAACGAATATGATAAGAAGAGGATATTAGCGTCCACAATAGGAATAGGAATACATATACTCTATAGTCACCAATGCAAGTGCAAAACTGTCATTGTAAACTAAACTAATTAAATAAACACTTACGAGTAGAAGGTTTATATAAACATGTTTGAGAGTATGACAAATATGCTTGTGTTTTTGTGCAGGGTATTTTTGTGTCGAATAAGGAACGATGAATTGATGAATTTCCCGTTCCTGTGCTCTTACATTTGTGTGTGTTGTGAGGCCATACGAGCTCACTCGTTTAAATAACCGCAAGCGCGGCGGAAAAATGGTCAAAAGCACATTAAATGGGTCGCTGCGTGCGAGGGTTGGAGTGGAGGAAACTTGGTCAAAGGAAATACACTGTGGGTGAGACTGACGGAAATTGCCCGTAAATACATATAAGAATGGTCTATACCAGTATTTCATATCCATTACGTGAGAAACTCAGTAACGTCTGCAGTCTCTTCTTTTCCGCTAATGTCTTTTCACAGCGAATCAAATCGAAAACAGCACAACGCAGATTCTTCTCCAATCGGACGAAAGCTGTTTCAACAGCTACAACGAACAAGAGAGATTTAGTTTTTTTGTTTTATTTTTTGGTTTTGTTTTGTTTGCCAATCTGAGTTCCATCAACGCCATCAAGTTGTACGCGTGCAACATCCTCGACTCCTCCTTTGCAACCCTGACAATAATAATTTTGAAATTACAAATTCACAAAACGTATACGAAATTATGCACAATGTCTGCACTCAGAGTCGTCTGTTGTTACCTCTCAGGCAACCTACTTGAAACCGTTGCCAAAGTCGTTGTCCTTCTCCTTATTCCTCTTTTCGCCATATAGTATCTTTCCATCTTTTAGCTGCCATCTGCCGCTGTTGCTGCCTCTGAATAGCTGTGCCGCGCCTAAAGCTCTTTCATGCTACACATACGTATACTTTATATATATGTACATATATTTTTATTTATGTATGTATATATTTATATATAAATATATTTTTCGTCGATATTGTATATTCGTATGTAGGAGGACATAGACTCGAGACACACCAAGGATTACGCGTTGTGCAACTTTGGCCGCATCCTCAACTTCGCTGCTGCACAGTGTATGTATTACTGATTTAAAATTCAAGCTAATAAATGGACGTTTTAGCCAATATTTTCCACTGCTAATCTCATAAATTATATGATTGTTGCTTGTTTCAACTCGTATCTAATTTTACTTAAATGGAAGTTATTTTTATATCATCGACGATCTTGGCACTTAATTAACTTAAGTGAATAGCTCTGAAAATTAGAAAAAAACAAAACTTTATAAAGTATTATAACGATCATTCCATCATTTACTGAAATTGAAATATTTTATTTGTTGACTTTAAACCACTGTGCGATTTCCTTGTTCACCTTGTATAAAATCCATGAAATTCACATTTAGATATTGCTCAGCGGCCGTGGCTTCCATGTTCGCACAGCACACAGCAGAGTCTGGCTTCTTTGGACCGGGAATGGCATTCATCATTCATTCATAGCCTCAACTGTTGCTGCGATTTTTCATTGCAACATGGTGAAGTCGACTTGCAGTCGCGAGTCGAGTCAATCAAATGCCTCAAGTTCATTACGAGCTGCCAGAGTTGTTTGGTAAGTAATAAGCGTCGAATCTGGTTGTAGTTGCTGTTGTAATAGTTGCTGCTGGAACAGTTTTTGAGTTAGGCAGAGGCGAGACCAAGCCACGTCTGGCAGGCCTCCTTCCCATCATCATCATCATCATCATCTCATCGTAGTCCATTTTCCACTGCTACTTTGCGCCATGCTGAAGCTGCCTCTGTTGTTTACTTCGCTGCCGCTGCCGCTGCCAATGCCGCTGCTGCTGCTGCTGCTGCTGCTGCTGCTGTTGTTGCCGCAACCTCTGCTGATGAGGATGTGGATGAGTTTGATGCATGTTTTGTTAGCTTCTGTTGTTGATTTGGAATGCAGTTTGGTGGTATAACCCGAGGCCATGATGTTGTTCCCGCATCCGCTTCTTTGGTTGGGCTCTGAATTTCGATTACATTTCTTATCAATATCGAAGTCAATACTTTATGTTGAGCTGTTGGAATTTTTGTTATTTTTTGCAATGTACGAACATAATTGTTCATTGGACTCATTTGAGGGTTTTTATTCCACAATATCGATTTCTAACCGATTTTCTTCCTTTTTCACAATATTTAGTTATTAAAGTTGTATTTCATTATCCGCAGAAACTAGGAACAGTTTTTAAATTTATTAAAATAAGTAGACATGTTTTGCAAATTACTATTTGAAATACAAGTTGAAGAAACGAACATCAGTTACTAAATATATACATAATACTCCCGATCAGCATTAAAAGCCAAATTAGACTTAATCAATTTTAGGAGTACACACTTCTCGCTGCTTCAAAATTTCCATTTTCTGAGTGTGACATAAATTTGTTTTAGTTTTTCATGTTCTGCCTGTAACTTTAAACTATACGAGTACGAATATGGGAGCTCGTATGAGAGCCCCTAGTTCCATGCACAAAATGGCGGAGTCATGGGCTAGAAAATGGCTAACATTTGCATATTTTGCGCATTCTGCGACAGTACTCGACATTTTATTTGGAAAAGTGCAGCAGTGTGGCAGAGTGGCAGAGTGGCAGAGTGGAGGGTGCCAAAATGGCCGACAGAATGGTTGGGAAAATGTCAACCATGAGCGGAGACCATTACCAGTTAAACAGCCTCGTGTGCTATTTGTAGTCGAGCAGTCAGCCAACCAAAGCGTCGGCCATGCAACGCCAAGCCGCGTCGTAGAAGCTGTAATTATGCTGTAGACCAAAGCAAAATAATTACTTTGATCGCAAATGATATTATTTTGTCGCCAGCGAGTGTACGACGCGTCGCTTGTGTAAGTGTGAGGGGGCGTGACCAACTCTATTCTCAGCATGCAATTGAGCTGTGCAATGGCCGCCTGCGAACAGCGAACAGCGAACAGCTAACAGCGGCCCGGCAACTGGCAACTGGCAACTGGCAACCGGCAACCGGCGACCAGCAACGACAACGATGGCCACCATTAGCCAAAAGTGCATTGCATTTGCCAAATTTGCATATGGTAGAATGGGCTAACGGACGTGGACGGGGGCGGGGTACGAGTAGTTTGCTGCAACCGTTTTCCCCGCCTTGTCCAGCCACAAGTTAATTACTTTTTCGTACATTTTCGATGGCCGTTCGCACAAAAATGTTATTTATTTCACTGCACACAGAGCTGCCCCTATTTTCAGCCCCAGCTCTATATATTCACATCACCAGTCGCGTCCTCGCTGCACCGTTGGGGCCCTCTACTCCTCCATAATCGAGGAGGAACGTACATATGTATGGAGTATGTGTGTATATCCGCTTGCCATTGCTCTTTGTTAGTTTGAATGCGTTTTCGCATTTATATGTAAATTTTTTGTTTGCATGCTGAAAATATTGCTTTCGTTGTTCGAGTTCGAGAGTTAGACAAATGAGCAAGGACTATTGAGTCTCTGCCTGTGTTGCCAGTCGAATAGGGGGTCAAGCTTTGAAGTCTATCCAGGTATGACCCTGAAGCAGTGCAGCACTGGAATTGGTTGGCAAGTGCGGTAACCAATGGGCGGCCAAATATATCAATTTGTTCAGAGAATGAGTATGTATTTAACCAACAGTGTAAATAAGAGTGCTCTAGTGCGAGATACCCTGCTTCTAAATCTCAATTAGGAAACACGAGAGTCCCAATTTGGGCAGGCAGCAATGTCTGTTCTTTTCGAGCTTTTGCGAACTTTATTCTGAATAAAATTGTTAGTAAATTTAAATTAAAATACATTTTGTTAGTTATTATTGCATAAACATTTATTGTCAAATGTATTTTTATGTACAATCTGATGTTTAATTACTTTATTAATTTCTAACTAAACTTGAGACATCAAGCCTTCTCTATGTGAGTGTACGTAGAGTTTGTCACCTTCTCTTTCATCCTAGTCGCCCCCTTTGAATCCATAAATTTTATCAATGCTAATCGCGTTGGGAACAAGTTGTTCGAAGTTCGAAGGCTGCATCGCTGCATGGTCAGCAACTCTTGCACTCTTGCATATTGCCAGGCGCCGGTTCGTATATATTGAAGTCCTTGCATAAGCATATGCATACGCAATTGTTCTTTGTGGTTGCCAGAACAGTTATTGGGAAGGGGATGGTGATGGTGGGATGGGGGATGGAGGATGGGGGATGGGGGATGGGGGGTAGGACAGAAGTTTGAGAGGTAGAGACGCGCCGCCACCCAAACAATCACTCGACGCTTTTGTTCTTGCTGATGGAATTATTTGTTCGCACATTGTCAACTTGCTGACATCCCACTCCTGACTCCTATCTGACCGTGTGCATCTCTCTGTCCAGGCTGTGCCTTTAGCACTGCCACGCCCCCACCCCCCGCCCTCGGCCTCGCCACCACAACAACACGAATAGGTCGCATGCAAAATGCAATTTACCGCCACCACTGCAAAAGGTTTTTTCGATGTGTTTTGGATCGACTCGGCTCGGCGCTTATCTTTGCTTTCATTTCATAAACCACTGACTCTTGCAGGTCCCTGGACCATCCCGCATCCCACATCCGTTTCAGCTCCTGCACTTAGCTCAGGCTCGGCATTTGGTTACAGTTTGTACATTTTGGGGCCCCAACTCAACCAACCTAAAACTGAAACAATGAACTGCGAGACTCTCTACTGCAACTGCAATTGAGAGACTCATATATCTGTGTATATGTGTGTGTGTGTGTGTGTGTTTGTGTGTGTGTATTGTACTCGCATGTGCTTGCTGCAGTTACAGCCACAATGTATCATCAGAGTTGAACTTTTGTGAGCCTGTCATAGACTGAAGCTCGCTCGTTGCATGCAGGCAAACAAGCAGATTCCGAGTCCAGACTGTGACTTGATTTGTAACTTCATTAAGTCATGGTAGACTCTATATGGGGGACACAGTTGGAAGAGGCTAGCGGGCCTCCTATAAATCATATGAAATTGTTTTACTAGCCCTTTAGCTCTCTGATCATTGTCAACATTGTGCAACACAGTATGATTGCTTTTTGATGCGATCTACAGTTTCCAATTGTTGTCAGTAGGCAACTGTGGTAAAAAATGGTGTCGTAAAGCAAACCTAAATGTTTATATTTAACTGTCATTGACACAAGAAGGAATTTTTATATTTTGAACCATATTTTTACCAACAAATCCGCAGCTAATAAAATATATGTATTTAATGAAGTCTTCTTTATGTGATCAAATGCTGTGACAAATTATACAATATATATTATTATATATATATATATGTATATATATTTATATATATATATATATATATTATTATACATTAAGCTTGCATTTAGTTTGAAACGTAGTTAATATCATGCTCCCATGCAAATTGGTTATTAAGATATAATTTTTTAACCGTCACTGAGTCAAAAACAACATTAGTTTGATTTCTTGTTTTATTTTTCATACAACAATTAATTTTCCACATAATTTTCCCCACACTCATACCCTTTAAAAAAGATAGGCATTTCGACTTGGTTATGAATTATGAATGGACATTTAAAATTACAATAAACACAGTTTATAAACCAGCAATAAGTACATTTTATTTAATGTTACCACAATATTGTAATGCACATGTTACAAACGCCTTAACGAATGGAAAGTATCCATAGTTTGTTTATTCTTTCATGAAATTAATCTGTTAAATTACAAGTTAACTAATTGCCAGCCAAGAGATCCAAGACTCTTTATGGCTTATATTAAAATATATAAAAATTTTAATATTTAATATGTTGCAGGCCTGAAGGCAGTATTATAGCCAGACACCCTGGCTGCCATTATAACAGAAAACAGACAACAGAAAACAGAAACCGTTGCAACAACAACTTATGCTAAGTAATGGCAACAAGTGAAGAAATGGTTGTTACTCGTTTTGGCTTTGCGATATCATGTCAAACAGACATTTCAATTCAATTAAGTTTTGTTGTTCAAAGTTGCATCTGATGGCCAAGTTGAAAAACTTTTATGTAACCATTTTCCATTTTAAGTCTGCATAAATTAATTATAAACAACCAAAGACGCAGTCTGCATTCTATTCTCTCAGTTCTCTCAGTTCGATGTTTGTGTAATGCGCCCTCGTCTAAAGGCCATGTTACGCCCCGCGCCCTTGAATCATTCAGCGTTCGTTTCTGCAAATCAGAGCAACAAGAGCATAAATCGATTAAATTTGCTGTCATTTTAAATTTGACACATGAAACAAAATGCTTTGAGTACCCCACCCCGCCAAAAGAGTGGATAGATAAATAGGAAAGGGTTTCGGATGGGGATGTTGACAGTGTTGGGTGTTGTGTGTTGGATGGATTGTTGGGTGTTGGGGGATTGCGCTTGTTGCTTGGCGTGAAAACAACAACAATCACAGACAGAATAACAACAGCACCAGCAACAACAGAGGAACATATGCTCGTTCCAAACACCCCGCAATTTCTACTGGCAGCCCTTTGATGAAGCTTAATAGTAGATAGACGGTTGAGGCCTTAACTGGTTTGGTATGCCATTGTCGCGACGTTTATGCAAATTGTCATTCGTTTGTCTGTAAAAGCACTGTGATGTCATTTGATCTTTGCCTGTCAAAACGTTTTCCAACAAAACTGAAATTCATTTCTTGGAATCAATGCGAATACATAATCGCATGTAAAGCATTGAAGTATAATTAATAAAATAGTGAAATGAAATCAAAGTAGAATTAAATCTTTAACAAGTTATTAATCAAATAAGAGCCATAACATTGTAAATCGTAGCTGTGCTACTTAATCGACTTAATACTCAAAGTCAATGGGGTTTTTGCAATTGGAACGTGCTTCCGACTTGTGTATGGAATATGTAGTCGTCACGCCCCATTCCCATCGATAGTTATCTCATGCCACATCAACACCCACTGTTGCCCCACCGAACTAGCGACAACATAATTTTTACGAAATATGCATATGTCTAAGTTTCCGTTGGTAGTTTCTGGGACGCAGGCAAAGGTCTAAGACCGGACGGAGACGGAGGTTAAGACTGAGACTGAGAACCAATTGAAATTAATCAAGCTAAAGCTAAAGCATTCGCAGTGCTTTCCCCCATGCGTGTTATTGGCCAATTTATGGGTTTTCTAATGAATTTTTAATTGTTTTTAAGGTAAAACTAAAAGATTCGATCTAGTACGAGTATACTTGTATACGTAATTGAAACTAGTTCTCCTACAGCCAAGTCGTTGCACCCACTCCTTGAAGTTGGCCACATAAATAAATTGCTGGCAATTACGGCGTTAACAAGTTTTATTGACTGACTAAATGTGCTGGGCTATCCCCCAATCCCCCAATCTCCCAATCCCCAATAGCAGTCAACGCATGGAGAGCCCCCCTGACAAGTTGTCCTTCTGGCAAAAGGACATTTCATGGGCTTGTACAAACGTTTAAATGTCTGTTAAGCTCCATTCTCTGTTCTCCGTTCTCCGTTCTCCGTTCTCCACTCGAATCATGTGCCCACCGAAAATTTATTTGCGCTTTGTCGCCGTCTGGCCAATTTTTTCTTCTTTTATTTCTTTTTGTGTTTGTTGTTTTTGGACTTCGCTTGCCGAGGGGTCTGTCCTTTTGGAAGGGACAACAATGAATGATACGAGTATTCGCAGCCAACCAGTCAAAATCACTTGCAGTCAGTTCAGTTAGTTCATTCCCCACTGACCTCTCCACTCATACCCGTGTAGCCTCGTGTAGCCCCATTTATTCCGCCAAATCAATCTTCGTTGAAGCTCTGACCATGTCCACATCCACATCCACATCCACATCCACATTCACAGCCACGTCGCATAGTTGGCTATCGGTTCGACACTTTGTTGCATTTGAAATTTATTAGCAACATTCATCGGCTCGACTGCCATCGTACTTACTCCCAAGTGTGCCACGATAGGAAATGGATTCGGAATGAGAATCATAATCGTATGTGTTCATGCACAGGCAGGAGACTTCACACGTTATAAATATCAAAGCTTGCCGAAAATTAACATCACAAAACCTTCGAAGGAAAATCGAATAAAAATTGACTGGAAAAATGAAAATTCTCGTAATGTGGCATTTATATATATATATTTTTTTCGCTTACTTGCTCTGTCTTGGGACTCGACGACGGCAGCCAATAAAAAAAGATAAAGCAACGACTCATATCTCCCCGGCTCTGAGCATGTGCCTGCGTCTGAGCCATGTATAACGGTCTCGGGTGGATTGTCAGACCATCAGGAGGAAGGAGCTGGCGAACAGCCGAACGCTATCAGCATATGCGGTTTAAGTTGCGGTTGACATTTATTTCACGCGCCATTGCACAAATAAATGCGTTGCGGCTTGCCATTTGGGTAGTGATTAGATGGGGTGGGGTGTGTGTGCGTGGGGGGGTGGGGGTGGCGGTGGGGACAATAAACAAGAAATATAGCTAGACATTCTAAAAGGATAAATAGGGGAGTTTATATTTACTCGCACGTAGTCTGCTGAGTCTCAAATGTTCACAACACTCGGTGCTATTAAATGAGTTCCCATTTATAAGTACTGAATCATTTGTACAACATGTATTGAGAACACAACTGAATCAGGTGGCGACATTATACATTATGACGCATTCTCTTTGGTGTACATATATAATATACATATCATATTAAATGGTTAATTAACACAGCATTAATTAACTTAAAGCAAATTAAACGGCAAACGTATGGACTTCAATTGCGACAGCCTGAACCAAGCGTACAATACAAGTGCTAACTAATTATTTTGTTGATCTTCAGATCGCTGTTCGTATAATGTGAACATTCGCATTCCCATTATCGGCATCTACAAGTTGAATGTTATTCGTTGTTAGTGCAACATGAAGCAACGCCCACAACATTTGGCCTCTTTTTCAGGTCATCCTACTTCCTACTACTTCATCCTACTATACTCGATTTCTTCGATGGGTCTCCTTACTTATTCTTGTTGTGGCTCTTCTTCTTCTTGTTCTTCTACTACTCTTGCGAATTTTAATTTTACGCTTCAAAGTTTCATAATTTTTATTTTTATGCATTGTTTTGTGTTGCTGTTCGTTGTTCTGCGTTCGGTGTTCGTTGTTGTTGTTGCTAATTTCTTCCATGTTGCCTTCGGACCGTACATCAAAAGTGGAAACTTTCAACTTGCGGCATCACATTCTTGTCACGTACGCAAAATTTTAATTGATGCCATTAAAAGGCTGGCCGAAAAAACGAGTTAGGAAAGGCATAGAAAGAGCAAGCAATACGTAAAAGCGAAGGGCGAAGGGCAGAGGGCAAAGGGGGTTTATAGGAAACAATTGTGTCTGCCAAATGAATTTAAATTTTTCATTTGGCCAACGAGCGAAAGATAAACAGCGGAAGGATGGCTTCTTGCAAACCAACTGCCAACATTTCGATATGTATAGGTGAGCAAAGATATTGATAAAAGAAATGATAAAGTCCTTAAGGGGTTAAGGGCAATCAGACGGTCAACTAGCCGAATGATTGAGTGCATTTTAGTGAAGTGCTTTAATCCACATAAGTCAGAAGTAGTTAACAAAACAAAGCTAAGAGATGGACTTTCGCTGACATTAATTAATGGAATCGTTGCTATACATCTCCATATATGTAGTATACATTCACATATTTAAGCAAACCAAACCACAAATTCCATATATCACACGAGGAGCGAAAACTAAACTAAATTGTGAAAAGGGTGGGGGGGGAATGAAAACTTGATGTGGCATTTGAAAATTTTAATTGCGTCCCCACGGGCCGTGTGTGTTGACTTTAATTGTGTGAAAAAGCAAAAACATTCTAATTTACGATGCCATGCTTATATGAAGTGCGCGAACAATGTGTGGTGTGTGGAATGTGATAGCGTAATTACGAGTATTATGCAGACTGGAAGAGCTGCTTTCAAGGACCGCCTAACGGACGTATGCCGCACGGACCGGCAAACAATTGCAACCAAGATTAGGCAGCTTAGCCGTCACGCCCTGCTGTTGCTCCTGTTCCTACTGTTCCTCCTGTTACTCTGCCTGATTCTGATTCTGATCCTGATCCTGTAGCACCCGGCGGAGTCTGTCGAGTCCCTTTAATCTTTGTGTGTTTGCCTTTTGCATACTCACATTTGTGACTGTAAAGGCAATCGGTAATTTTGCCGGCAGTTGGCATAACAGAGACCACAATGTGTAAATGTACGCCCAGAAAGTGTTTTCTGCAATTTCCCTTTGTGTTTGCCATTGTAATTAAGTTGACAATCCATCATCATACATCATCATCAGGCATACGAAATTTTTAGAAAATGTTTCTCCCTACGCATTGAGAATCTCATTTGTATGTATGTTCGTCTGCCCAACGCTTACGATTTTCTAATTTTTCACAATTTGTTTAATACATTTCGCATTGGGACCCAAATTCCAATTGAGCTAACAGATTGCCACGTGTTTTTAGGCATGTGGTCAACGGGGAACTGATTGAAAGGATTACACTGGAAGAACGAAGAAGTCGGAAGTTTTAAAAAACTAAATGAGTCTCCAAATATTCATTTTCATCAAATTTACATTCAAATAATCAATGTCTTCTTTATACTTATATACAAATTAGGAGGCTATAAATAACTTTAGATACATTGTTCTTAATTCGCTATTTTCTTGATTATTTTCACGATCAGCGTATCAAAAGCAAATTAATGTTACCATACAATTTGTAGAGAACCACAACTACCATTAGTCTGCTAACGGCAGGCAGCCTCAAACCCTTGCAAAACCCATTTCAGACAGAGCACAAATATGACAAAAGTTGCAGGCAAAAAAAAAAGAGGCAATGACTGCAAAAAACGGCAATAGAGCTGGAGACAGAGAGACAGAGAGACAGAGAGACGACAAGATGTATGTAAGTGTGTTTAAACTCAATTAGCATAAAATGCAATCCATCATACAAAATGTCAAAAACTGCTGAGCAAAGTTTTCACAAGTCAGTCAGCAAACTGATAAAAAAAAATTAGAACCGTGAATAGGGGAAGCGAATGGGAAAACATACGTATAGGACGGGCTCAGCTATAGAAATTCTAATATATTAAAGAAATATGATAATAAAGTTAGGTTGCTAACTTTGGGTTCGTGTTGCCAAAGTAAAAAAAGTAGCCTTATAAAAAATAACCACAAAAGAAACAAATGTGTAGCAGTGTATACCCTGTAATCGGTTTGTGGCACTCAGAGAAAGCATTAATGTAAATTAGTCCACCGGAAATATTTGGGGTTCTTAACATACATTTTCTTATTTATCAAATTATACTCTTCTGCATAATGCATTATTTTTATTGATATTCTTCTTGTGTATATTTTTGTAAACAGGGTATCGAAAATTTGCATAGATTTTGTGACATTCAAACGATTTTCCTCATATCTTCTCAGGTATTTACGAGCTTCCTCAACTATAAAATGCGCCGCTATGCCAAATTTGGAATCAAAAAAAAAGAATTAGGGAAAAAAGGAAAAACTGTACAAAAATCGAACCCAAGCATTTGGGAAGTTACTGTTAAAGGGGGTTAAAGGGGGGAGGATCATAAATTTTCAGGTGAACTGAGCTAGTCTTTTGTCTGGCTTTGAATTATTGTCACTTCTCTGGCGATGAAAAACATGGCCAGAAAGTTATAAACTTGCAACAAAAGACGCTCAGGATGTGGCCAGGCACAGGACGACGACATAAACTAACTTAAGGCACACGCCCACACACATTCACATCTTATCTTATAGTTGATCATTCAAGCACAGATCTAATAAAAAATATTTAAAAGATTTATATATTTTTGTATATCTAAATTACTTTCATCCTTTGGTATATCCTGGAATGTGGAAAAGCATAAAACACATATCTTGCCTGGGTCTAAAAAATAACATTTAAATTCTTTAGTGAAGTCTCGAAAAATATTTAAAATACAGTATATATAGAGTATGTACAGTGGGTATATAGCATCTTAATTGCCTTTGGCTGTTGTAATTGGGGGCGTGGCCGACAGTTTGCTTAATGCGCAGATCATTTGGTCGTTGGTCTAAAGCAACATACACAAGTCCTGGCCGAATCGACGAATGCAGTAGCACCAAGGAATTAAAATGGCAGCCGGGAAACAGTAAAATTGAAAGGAAAACAGAAAAAAAATATATAAAAATAAAAATAAAGAAAGGAGCATGCACATGAGAGAACCTCCCAACACGAGGAAATTTTCGTTGGCATGCCAAGAAAATTGCATTACGCAGATGTTGCCAATTGCCAAGGAGCTTTGTACACAAAAAAAAAAAAAAAATGGGCGTGGGCGTGGTAGCCAAGAAGTGCTAAAGAAAAAGTCATAAAATGCAAACATGAAAAGAAAATTGCAAATGAAATGTTGAGAGTCTTGCAGCCAAGCAGAAAACGGCAATAAAATAGTGGATATAAAGAAATGAGAAAGTCGAGATAGAATTTGTTCGGTGAAAGGAAGTTCTTTGGGAACTTTTAACGCATTCTAAGCAACAATCCCTATTATATTTTGAGAATATTTGAGCATTATCATAAAGTATTCATAAAAAACTACTGCACCTACAAAATTAAATTACCCAACAAAATTTATAAAGCATAAATTTTAAATTAGACGGAGAACAACAGCAACAGTGATACGATAACCAACCCAGACCTGACATCGACCAAATTAAGCAGAGACTAAAACCAAAATATTATTTTTACCTTGTAAGTAAAATATTTATTTAATATAGTACAATATTTTTGGTGAGGGCGCGCGCGCACTGCAAAATTTGCAGGCAGCTCAAAAGGAAATGCCTTTAAATTGTAAAACGAGACACATCAACAAATGCATAGCAGGACAAACATAAATATATATACACACACATTCACACAATAACACAGAGACATATACTGTAGCAAAGCTTGAAAGACAGAAGCAAAGACAATAGCTCTTAAGTAAATAAAGAATATTGTACTCTTAAAAGGCAGGCAAAAACACAGCAATACCAAATGCAAAGACAGCAAAGAAAAAAGCAAACGCACAGTATATTCAGATTGTACATAAGAAACACAATGGAAATGGAACACAGCATGCCGTATTTATGGGCGGAGCCATGCAGGAAGCATGGAAATGAAATCTCGCAATGAAACACAAATGGTAAATGAAATAATGGCAGTGAAACACTCACACTCGCAAGTTCGCATGGCACTATGGGAGAGACAGAGAGAGAGAGAGAGAGAGAGAGAGAGAGAGAGAGAGGGAGAAAGAAAGAGGGAGTGAGAGAGGTACACATACACTTACGCACGCTCAGAGAGCGAACCAAGAAACGAATACTAATGCATTGTCGAACCGTATACATACAAATATAAATATCTACATACAAAGAGATGTAACAGCAGTTGGCGCTGGGTTCGTGCATTGGTTGCCAAGAAGTCTTCGCAACTGTTGTTGTTCAGACTGCGGCGGCTGCAGCTGCTATTTTATTATTACGCTGCTGTTTTAATGCAGACAAAAACGAAAACAAAGACACAAATAAGAAATAAAAAATCGAAATATTAAAACATTAATAAATTGTATTTGTAATAAAATTAATTTGTTTATTTTTGATCGCGAGCTCTATTTTTGGCATTGCCTCACCCCATCGCTCGGCCAACCAACAACTTTCCGACCACTTCTCGTTATGTCCGCAATTTCTAGACACATCCCATCTACATATGTAGGTACATAATATCCACTTCTTGTCGGGGTTAGTTTCCTTGTAGTTCATATTGTTATTGTTGTCGCGTTTTGCATAAAATTATAAAAATAAATGTACGCGATTTCTGTTTTGCAAAATTTGCATATGGCTTTACATCAAACTGTTTAATGATAAGTCTGCGAGGCCACTCTCCCAGTATTTATCTTTTTATCAAGTCGGATCAATTGTAGAATTATGCCTAAATACATAAGCTAATAAAGTTCTTCATGAGAAACGGAAATTAGTGCAGTTGCTTTTTGTGATAAGATATGAAAAAATGCAATATATAATTGAATAAATTTCCCTAAAGTAAAATTCATTATAAATATTCAGATAAAAGATGACATCTGCATCGTATTACATGTTAACCCTTTTTTAAATAACGATGACTGTATTTGCCCACCTTTAGTTGCACTTCTACAGGCTAGACGCCCACTTAGCCATAACATATGATGGCCAACAATGTAAGCTACCATTTTTTGCATCGCTTCTTCAGGGAGTCCAGAAATTAAGTTGAATTTCTTACAACTAAATCAAATGCCTTGATAAATTACATTACACACGCAAACTGTTCGTCCAACAAAATGGCCGAGCGACTTTCGATGCCTATCTGCCATTAAAATGAGTCCAAAATAAACTCCTCACACCCCTTCAACACACCTTTTGTAAGTGTAGTGCAATTTGCGTGTCTTTTAATGCTTTTTCTGCGTTTTGCATTGAAATTCTTCCCTCGCATTTGTATTACGTTCTCGGGCTTGCGAAACTCGTCTGCAGTTTTCTATCTGTTTGCATTTGTATAGATGTACAAAAGATGTATAAAAGTAAATGCATATATGTATAAATGCATTAACTGGAGCTGCGACTATCACAGCGGCTTGTCAACACAATTGAGCAATTAGATATACCATCATCTCTGAAAGAGTTTCTCCCGTTCTTTTTCTTTCCATCTGATTCTCTCTGTGTAGAAGGTGCATTTTGATATTACGTGATAGCATCAAGACTGCACCTCAACAAATTTTGATTTACAGCGCAGTTTTAGTTGTCAGCAATGAACATCTTGAGAGTTTAAGGTTGTCATCGTTTCATATATTTACGATTATTGTGATTACAACTCGCTCGTGAGCTTTGAACTGCAATATAATTTATAAGAAATTATTAAATTCCTTTGGATTGAAGTAATTGCAGCTCTTAGATAGAAGGAGAAGGTAGCTGAAGTCAGAGTTGTGTGAGTTCTCTAAATTTGATCAGTTGCAGGTCTATAACGAGGACGATAGCTTTGGCTTAGGCTTAGGCTTTCTATTTTTATGCGGCATGTGTGCAGAATCAGCGAGTGGAAGGTAATTGTATAGAGCATTTACATTATTATTTACATTAACATGAACGACAACAAACACGGTTCATGGTTGAAACGTTGGAAGGAGTTGTAACACGTGTGAAAATCAAATTCCATGGCATCACCTACGCAAATTACCAAATGAACACACGCACCACAATTATAAAGAGCAGGGGGATCGGGCAGCTGGTGAGGAGAACCTTGTTAACCTGGAGGGTCTCCACTCCAATGGGTTAAACGCGTTCATCATGCCAAGCAGGTCGTTCCCCAATCCTCTTTATCCGTCTACTGACTGCACACTCGTATTCATTCATCGATGATTATTGCGTTAATTATTATCCTGCTGGCTGCCTGGACACGTTAATGGGCAAGGCTACGTGGATAGGGCATATTTGTGCGTAAACTTCAAAAGGAATGCCAGCTATTTTCGTGTAAGTCCGACCTGTACCTGAACCCCTTTCAGGACCTCATTGTATACACATAGGCATGCCAAAATCCTCGACCACCCGAAGTAAAAACATCCTGCTTTCACCGTCATCATCATCATCATCATCATCATCATCGTTGTTATCGTTGCGACGCCTCGGGTGCGTCCACCTCTTGTTTCACAAATGCGTTCTCAGCCCAACAGCAACTGACCTAATAATCATTCACAAAGCAACCGCTAAGCGAGAAAGTGTTGCCATCTATTCTATAATTCCTTTTGTTATATTCGTATATGCATTTATGAATAAATAACAATTTCTTTTGGCCTATTAAATGGGCTAGATTAGTCTAGACTAATCATATTAAATGTCTAATACCTCTACTTCTTCACACTTTGAGTTGTGGCTCCGTCCAGCAGATCAATAGCTTTAAAAGATCCTCAAGATATTCGGCATTTCGCAGTTCAGAACTCTCGACAAAAGGACTTTTTCCTGTTTTGATTAACCAATCATCGACTGAGATGTTGATTCTAATCATGAACTGAGAGATATGTTTCTTATCATTCATTTTGGTAAGGTTTTGATAATTATCATATCTATATATATTACCACAATCGAATAGTAACATTTTCAAATTTTGTGACACAAGAAAATACAACTTTGAATGAACTGATCATTTGTACCAATGATTAACAAATGTAATAGTTTATTACAATTGTAACCATAAGTGGCAACAAAGACATTGCCTTGCTTAATACATTCTCACACGTCTACTTAATTATATACCAGAAAATTATAACTAAAACTTAATCAGTCGATCAATTGGAGATTCGGATGCATTCGTAAAATCGTTTGGGCGTCATTAGCTGTTGTTCGGCTGCAGCTGGGATTCCCTCCAATTTATCTATCAACTTGCGACTTTCTCTGATACGTAGCTAGAATCAATCAAGAAATAAATTGAATGAAGTTGGGGAAATAAATGTCGATAGGCATAAGAGTATGAACTGTAAGCTGTCGAAATTCATGGCAAGTCAAGAAGGTTTTGTCTGCATTTGTTGGCATTTTGCAACCTGTTCCTCATCGTATCCCCTCTTTTACATTCTGCACACGCCTAAAAGTGCCAATTAGGCATTTTGTTCATTTCAGACAGTTCAGTGACAATTACATTGAGGTCGAGTCAGGTGTCCACTGGCCGCGCTTTCCAATTCCATGCAACATTTGTTCGCTTCATTTGATTGTTTGCCTGTTGCCGCATTTGCCTGTTTGTCTGAGGACTAATCGAAATTAAATGACGTGTGAATGTTGGCAGCTGTCGGGCATAGCTTTCAGTTGTTGTCAGCTCCCGGCGACCTGCACAGTCTGCCTTGATAATTGTCGATTCCCAATTGCCACTGGCTTCAATTCAATTGCCTTTTTTTTGTTCTTCATGACGTCTGCTGCCTGTTGATTGTCCGCTGTCATTTTTGTGGTTTTTATCAATTTTGTCGACGCTTTTTTCGATAGGGGTGCAGTCAATATGTAGTCCTCATAAATTATGACGATTGTCGATTACGACTAGGATGACGATTATGATTATGATTGCCAACTGCCGTTTGCAGCTTTCATAAATAACATTTTAACGTACATTTTACGCTTGTAGTCGAACTTTTCAAGCAAATACACTGCTCAGCATACTTACGATAACAATTATACCCTTGATGACTATCAAAAATAGTTTGTTTGCAAATTAAGTTTGTTTCTGATATACGACTGCTTATTATACGTCATAGAATTAAGGATAAGAATAGCCTAACTAAAACTTGTACTGTTCAAAATGAAATACAATATTTCAGCTATTTAATTATTTTAATTTTAGTAACAGTTAGCGTGTGATTCCAAGCTGAACATTTAATTAATGCTTTAATAAAATGCGAGATAGTTTTTTTCTGCTTCGTTCACAGTAGCCTCAAGGCATTTTGGGTCAAAACTGTGAGAAAACGACTGCCAGTCAGAGTGGATTATCAATTTGATCGGTCAGGGCCTGTTTGATCAATTCTGATCTTCACATTTTTTGTTACAATACCTGTAAAATATGGAACAAAGTTCGCACACATTTGGCGTGTTCTTGCGTTCTTGTTTACCTTTTCTATTTTGTGCTAATCACATACACACGGATATTTAAATAAAAATTTACGTTTTTTTTTGTCGTAAATGGGGCTTATATTATATGCAAAGCTACTGGGAAGTTAAATGGACTATGTTGAACTCACCTATAAAATGTTAATTATTATGCTTTGTTGATTTGTTATGGTTTCTTTTGTGATCTTATGCCATTCGTTGTATGAAAGATAATAAACAATATTATAAGTGCCACAAAACAAGAGCCGATTGCTCGACTGGCAGATACTCTTTGCCTAGCCCCATCAGAGACTTATATGAACACATATATACATATATATTTGTCAATATGTGTGGTAGATAGAATCGCTCTGGCTGGGAAATGAGCATAACCAGGAGCAAGAGCTGACTGTAACTGTCATCAAATTGCACTCAAAGTGTCATTATTTGCAGTTTTGTGCTAATAGTTTTCATTTCTTGCTTCATGCCTAGTTGACGAGCTACACACACAAAAAATCTCAGACAATGTAACAAGCTGTCTACGCGTTAGAGAAAAACACAGATAATTTACATATAAATTAAAACTTAAAAGCAGCTCACAAAAAAAAAGAAACCGAGATACACATAAACCACACACACAAACATAATTTGATGCTGCTGGGGGAAGCTGCTAGTCAAGTCAGTTTGTTCACCTCGTCTTTTCTCGCATTTTTAGTGCACATCAGAAATTCCGCACAAATTTCATAAATGTCGAACAAGAAGGACTCATAGTTGATTCTGGCCTAAATCTTAGAATGTGTGTGGTGGCAAAGCGACTGATACATGTTTGCTGCACATGTCCTGCCAATGTCACGGCTACGATAAAGCCCCGAGGACCGAAGCAGAAACAGAAACAGAAGCATCCCATCCCTGGCATGTACAACAGACCGCAAAATGCTTAAATGTCTTTGATAGCTATGCATGTGACACAACCCCAACTGTGAGAGGAAACCAAATGAATTTTCGTTTTCAGCTCGGTATTTGATGAGCTTCAAAGAATTTTAACAGTTCGAATTTGAAATATTTGTGAAACTATAATGGAAAATGTAAAACTAGTACGGACACAGTAGTATTAGAAAATCAGTTCACACATTTAACCTGTATGAAGATGGAGAAAGCGAAGATAGTAAACTAGATGGAAACAGCGTGTTTCTCAGTAATATTAACCAACATTCTGCGCTTGCCTTACCTTCACTGTGCTGACTTGAAAGGCAATTGATATATCCGATCATTAATTATCTCCAGGTTGTCTCGAGATTCGAGTTACGGCGCCTACTTTCTTGGCACATTATTTGTTCAATTTCATGGTTCATATTTGTAAAGATACAAATTTGGTTATTCTATCCTATGGCAATCTAACAAATTATTGATTGTAATTCGAAATTCGTTTTAGCTACTCTGCCGAATCATTCCGAATCATTTTTTGTGGCATTGCCTAATGATGATAGCTCTTGTTTAATTAGTCTTCAAATAGTAATGGTAAGTTAACCGAAAAAACTGAAAGTAAAATAATACAAATATAATGGATAACAACAAGTTGCGCATTCATATAAAAAAATATAAAAATGTATAGTAGATAAGAAACTAAATAGATATTTACATTAATACATTAAACTCAAAGATTATTAGAGGTAATTTCTATTCGCAATTATATTCTGCTATAAAGTAATTTCAAATTGAATGTAAAATAATGTTAAGGTGTCCCAGCAAAGTTAATGATCAAGTGTGATCAATAGAAGTAATCCAAAGCAGAATAAAGTAGAGCAAACATGTCGGAGTTCATGAACACTCTGGAATCAAAGACTATTGGTTGTAAATTCTGTTCTTTTCTATTATTCAATTCATTTGTAATGTATTTCGTTGACTATCTACTAACTTACACTGAAAAATATGTCAATCCCATTCTCATTTACCTATAGAGTCCCCAGACACACTCTCTAATTGGTATAATCCATTTATAGAAGGTAACCGCCGGACAATATGAAACGACCCTGCCGACGACAATAGGAAAGTGAAAAGAAAAAACAAACAGAATAAGTCGGGCGAGATTGCGGGTAGTTGCAATATGACAAGTCTAGTAAATAAATAATGCCCCGCCTCGTATCGACCACCCGCTGACTGCCGTATAGTAATAAAGAGAAATACGAGACGCCTTCGTCGAAAATCCTTTTTATTAGTCCGATAAATGCGGGGAATGAGCAGGGCAAGAAAAGCCAATGGGCCGCCAGACGATTTGCATTGCCTACTTTGCGGCGTCTTTTATTTTCGTTTTGTTCGCTCGAGTTGTACAAGAAAAACGCTGTTCTTATTATAATTTCTTTTGTGCATTAGTCGATGTTCCCCATCCTCAGCAGCTCCACCCACTGTGCACAGTGGGTTAAATGGTTAAATGGCTAAATGCCATTTCGCTGTAAGCGCCTCATTTTTATGTTTTACTTTTTTTTATGCTGATTACGATTTATAAGTGCAGTTATTGTTGCTATTTCCCGAATGCATTTGCCACACTCCCTCCCGACCCCCTTTCGGTAGACACAAAAAGAGAAACAAATACCAGATAAGTCGCTTAATTTTCTAACAAGATTTCGCGGTATTTTTGTAACAAATTCATGAAAACTCCCCCGGCACGTGCTTCCTTAATAAGCCCACCCAAAGAATCTCCTTCATCAAATTTGCTACAGAAATTACCCCAAAAATGCCAAGAATGTTTGTGTTTTTTTCAAATCTCATTTTTCCTTGGGTTTCAGTTTCATTTAGCTTACGATGACTTTGATTTGTTTGCTTATCTTTTAAATTTTTACTCTTCGCAGGCTTTGTTCATTTATATTTTAAAATCGGTACAAACCGATTCCGAAATACCCTATAGAATGACGTTAAATAATTATGGAAAATAGTTTACAGAAAACTTTTAATATTAGTTATTGAATCATAATTACAACTAAATCAAACATTTCTAATCACAATTTTTGGCTGCAAAACAAGCTTATAAGGCTACAGAATTATTAACATACTGTGCTAATAAAAAAATAAACTGAAATTACTTAAACTATTTGATATAGAGCATGGCAGGGAGACAGGGAGGCAGGGAGGTCAGTGTTGGCGCCCCTCAGCAAACTGAATCTGTTAGGGTGAATTTGAATGGTAACTCATAGTTGCTCATTTTGTACAGCACTTGCAGGTGCAATTAAAGAGCTGCCTCTTTGGAATGTATGTACATAATTATGATAGTTGAGAATTGTCCGTAAAGTCTTACATTTGGGTATAAGGCTGTGAAAAGTGCAATTTGCTTTCCACGTGCCTGCAATAAATTCATTAAGCTCTTTGTTGCATGAGCCAATGTACAGCTGTCAATTTGAAGTACTTGGTAAATAGCGCACCACATACTGATAGATAATGCAATGATACTCATAGATATAGAAATGTTTACAGTTCTGTTGTTAGTTATGTCTGGTGTCTAGTCTAATGTTTGTCCTGGACTACATGCGTATAAATGCTCGTTAATGGGAAAACATGAATGCGACAGTTTGACAAATCAGTCAAATAATAGAGATATGTACGAATATAAATGTATATACGAATATCTAACAAATGTACTTACTACAGACTGCAAACAAAGTTGCCGTCACAGCTTTGAAGTGCACCGCTGAGGCATTCAATTAGTTGTAGTCGTATTCACACCAACCAAAAGTCACTGAACGGGAGCCCACACAAAACGAGAAACGGAGTGTTCTTAAGAAAGAGAATCCCAGAATCACAATAACAATGCGGCGGCTTTAAAGTCCCATTCAGTTGATTCTTTTATTGGCCGTTAAACATGATTTAGACCTGACAATAAGACATTGTTAAGATCGAGCGCGTCATAAACTCTTGTGGTTTCTGTGTCGGTTTAGCCACTTTACCTTGCCAACAATTTGCAGTTCAAATTTAACAATTTTGGTTACTGTTGCTTTGCCGACACAAGTTGCAACCAGCTACCGTTGGGTTTGAGGCCAAAAGCAACATGCATCGTTTTGAAATTAAATTTGTATTTGTACTTATACCCTGTAAACACCTTAAGAAGGGTGTATACATTGCATTGAATTACTGATAGTCTTCATAGACTTTAAAGCAATTGCATTGGATAATAACAGAAGTTCATAATTAGACCATCTTTCACAGTGCAGAGCAGCGGTGTCGCCATCTAGCGGATATAACTTGCAATTCTTTTGTTTAGAATCGTATATTTTAGGGTATCTCAAGAAGTTCAGAATCATTTCTGATAATTACGATTATCATACGATAAGATATATATTTTTTAACTTTAAATCTTCGAAAGGGTATTTACTCTTTGGCAGGTTATTTTATTGCTTGTTATACTTTTGCTGCACGCCTAAATGACTTCTAAGTGGCGTAAATTTTAAATTGTTGCCTCAAGGCGCGACGCTGAATGCTGTCGATGCTGTTTTCGTTTTTGCTGCAACATTTTCATTCGAACGGCAATTGGTCAAGATTTTAGGGATTAGTTTTAGCAGTTACTGCATCGACGTAGAGATTTGTGCATAATTTGTTATGCAAATTATTGAAGGATACATCCTTATTTAATAATTGAAGATTTTTTTGCTAATTCCGTTTGTGCTTCTTTTTTAGCTGCAGTCCCTGTCAAAAAGAGAGAATTTAATTGAGAGCGCAGTCTAAAAGAAACCCTGTGCACAATTTACACACATGCACACACTGACAACTAAGTGAGTGCAAGCTATGCCCGCTAGATGGCGGCAACGCTCCTCTGTCTGTAGCCGAAAATATTGCTACTATCTGCGCCGAAGTGAAGTGCTGATTTAGAGTTGATTGATAGTAATAATGTATCGAAAAGAGACTTAGAATTAGTTTTAGTATCGCCACCTGCCTGTTCCCTCTATGTGAGATACTTTAAAAAGCAAGCAACCGCATTTTGAAACATTCTAACTTGTTTTACACAAAATATTCAATTTGATTGATTGTTGTACATATTGAATGAAATAAGAGGAACTATGTAAAAATGAAATTAGTAATTCAAGTACAACAGTGCGAACACAAAACAGACTTCAACAAAGCAGGCTATGCTCTACCATAGAAAAGATTTCGCATCCACCATAAATTGGCAGTCAGAATCGCTATCAATGACACAGCTGTCAAAGCGAGGCATCAAATAAATGACACTGAAAGTCACAAATTTTTGTCACGCAGCTTCATTGGCTCTGACGATAGACGTAATCAGTTCCGCTTACGCAAGTCAGAAGTTGAATCGGAAAGTCTAAGGAGACCTTCAAAAGCTTCAGTCGAAACTAGCGATAGGCAATAGATGTTTTGGTTTATGTTGGTCATGTGGAGTCTGGGCTGGCGATGAGGCTGATGATGATGACAGTCAAACGAGAGGAAAACGAGAGGAATTGGGGGGGGGAGTGTGTCACGCGTGTGATTGACAAGGATTTATGATTGTTGTGAAAATGTTTTTAGTGAGTTGAAATTTTAATATCGCCTGGATTCAAGTGAACGACCTGCTTAGATCATTTGAAAAGCCATGCAAACAACATTCAATGAAATGTTGTGTGAATTACATACGAGTATTATGTATATGTATGTACTTAGTTCAGTCACCTCAGACATTTGTTGTGGTTAAGCACTCGCCGCCTGCCATGTGTGCAAACATTTGCTGCAAATTTTTCTATGCGCATTGCATTTCATCTCTAAGTCGAGATATGGGCGACCAGGACTACAAGTCCTATTCAAGTTGCAGCCACAGAAGTGAATATGTGCGTGTGTGCATGAATATTCATGCCTTGTTTATGCATATTTACGTGTCAAGTGAATTCATTCCCTTCCTACTTAACACTCTCTTTGTCTTTCGCGCGCTTTCTCTGTCCATCTCACTCTCTCTCTCTCTCTCTCTCTCTCTCTCTCTCTCTCTCTCTCTCTCTCTCTCTCTCTCTCTCTCTCTCTCTCTCTCTGTGCGCTTCTGCCGTCTCTGTCCTTATCTATGTACGACTTGCATCCTGTCGTATGAGCAATGTTTTCACCAGTAATTCTGATCCTTCTCGTCTCGGCTAGGGCGCATTTCAAGTTTGTTTGCTTTGGCAAATGTGACGGCGTCGGGTGCTGTGTGAAAATTTTTTGTTTATACTCACATTTCATTTAAACGTGAGTTTGTTTGTTTGCCAATTTGAAGTGGTAAAATGATGGGAGGCTGAGAAAGTATGTCTACCAGGGTGGGAATGATGATGCAGCAGACTTCGATTGCAGTTTGTGCTGTGTAGGCAGAAAGTTGTTTTACAAAAAACCCGCTCTCTATATCTATACATATGTGTAAATGGCCCTTGATTCGAATTCTTAAAGTAGAGAGTATGAAGTGAATTTCCACAAACTTTAAAGACAGACCAACAAAATTGATGTTAAGTATCTGGATTCTAAATATACAACGAAGTCAATTTTAACGTTATTTTATTAACTCAAAGACGCGTTAATTACTTTTATTTGGTCCCAAATAAATGCGGATAGTGTGAAAACAAACAGACTATAAAGCTTACAGCCAACGAAGACCACGTTGTGTATGGATAATTGAACTGACTAAGCTAAAAGAAATGGCCAGCAAATATCAAACAACAACAAAGACAACAATCACAACAACTAATTAAATGCTGCAACCCCCGCGAAGTCAAAGTTTGTGAACTCGTTTTCATTACGAGTTAATTTGAATGTAAATGAACACAAGGCAATAAGAGGGAAAGAAATAAAGAGAGAGAGAGAAAGAGAGAGAGAGAGAGAGACCGAAAGAGAGCGAGAGAAATACATAACTGGGACGGAGTAGATAAAATGTTTTTGGCTAATGTTTCAATTAAGTAGACAGTCAAAAATTTAATTTTCTTTCATTTGGCAAGCAATGTGGAAACGAAAATTTGCTGAAAAGTGCCACCCAAGCTGAACCCCAGGAGACTCCGACTCCGACTGCGACTCTGACACAGAGGAAAGTTACCAATTGAGCTCTAGATGGTTCTACTTCGGTTGTCCTGGGTGATGTTCACAAGGAATTTCAATGTTCCACTCATAATTTCATGTAATTTCCATTAATTGTATAAAATTAATGCCGTTGGCTCAGCGAGCTCAGCCCATGGCCTGCTCAGTAGCCATTTTCATGATTTTCTACGCACTTTTGCAATAGCTGCAAGTGCATCAAAGTAGCAAGAAGCATCAAGCATCAAGCATCATCAACAACATCAAAAGTAACAACAATAACAACAACAAGAGAAACAGCAACAACAATCAGGCATCAGCAGCGAACAGCGAACAGCAGCCAACTGTCTATGCTAATTTTGGACTTCTGATGACTAGCCGGCTACTGGCTACCAGCTACCAGCTACCAGCTACCTTTTATTTCAAGGCGACGCGTCGGGCAACGGTGACTGGCCGTTAAAAAACTTATCCACGTTTTGGACACGATCATGATCGGAGTATCCAAATCCTACCACAGTGCACTCTTTGAAAATAGCACTCAGGGGCATTTTTTAGCTGTCTTTTGTTCTGCTCATGCTGCTTAGCTAGCTCCTCCATTTTTTTTTTTTTTTTTTTTTTTGTTTGTTGCTTTTGCTCCTCGTATACAGGAGGGCGGTATGCAAAATTTACTGTTGAAGCTTTTGCAATCTGAATGGTCACACCCATTTTGCATGGTAGTCGCAGTGCAGATGTCATGAATGCTCACCAAGGAATACCAATACCCAAGGAATAGCAAAACCAATTCAGTATTATTCTTTAAAACGATGCTCGAACATTGAACATAGATATTTCAGACTTTTAAACATAAGCAACTGTTCAGCAAATTGTATCAACAGATTAAGTAGAAGGAAACCACAAATGCAATGAGAATAAAGATAGGTGTATCTAAAAAAATAGTACATTATGCCATATTCCATTGTTGTAATGTATCTTAGTTGCTTGGTTACCGAAATGTTGAGCCAAGGCAGTTCTCAATTACACTTTCGTCCATTTCAGCTAAGCTACCCCACGCCGCGAGTAACCTCTTTCTCAGTTCCATGCAGTGTCTTGTCGCAAAGTTGACTTGGTAAATAAAAACAAGAAAATAGCAACACGTGCCCGTTTTAATTAAAATAAATAAATAGGCGGAAACATAGAAATAAGCTCAATGGCAGAAGAAAAACTAGAGTTCCATAAATTGAGGAGACGAAAGGGAGTTGCTCAAGTTCATGTTGCCATTACCATTTCCATTTCCATTTTCATTTGTTTTCAAAGGCAAACGTCAAAAATTGTTCGTACTATTAAATTTCATGCGTCTATTTGATTTGCCACTGAGGGGGCAACATGGTGAGGCGAGACGTGAGACGGTTACGCACATGCCTTGGGCAAAGGGTTTGGCTGCAGCACTCTCTCACTGTCTCTCCCTGCTCTCCCTGTTTCTCCGGTTGCGTGGGCGCTTCAGGCCGTGTTATATATATATTTTTTCGGCTGCCGTCTTCTACTTTGTGTATTATTTTTGTTATAAAACGTGCGTATTCGAATTTGAGGCGAATTATTATTTGAGCATTGGAGGAAAAGACCTTCACGGCAATATTAGCGCAACTGAAATCGTTTCTTGGAAAACCATTGCAGAACAACTTAATTTGTTGTTGTTGTTGTATAGCTACCAATTTGCATGCGGCGTATAATTTATAATAAATAAATCAAATGAAAAACGCATAAAAAGAAGACCACCAACCCCATTGCTGGCTTTCCCATTAGATGGCCAGACATTCCGAGCGCAGTGTATGAGTGAGTTATTAGCTTGGGCCGAGGCCAGGCCGTTTCCCATTGTGAATGCAGCCCTTTGTCTGGCCAGGATTATGACCATTTATTTGCCTGTCATGTTGTGCGGCAGTCTTACAAAATTATTTACCATTGGAAGTAGCTTGAGGTCCGTTTACCTAGTCTAGGCTAAACTTTTAGCATAAGGCGATTTAGCGAGGCAGTGAAAGAAATCAAAATCAATGAAGATTTGTGGTACACTGGAGCTCGACAGAAGCACGGCTTCAACGTTGCCTCGCCCTTGACTCTGTTGACAGGATTCATAAAGTTTTCAGCCTATTGAATATAGATTTTGAGTTGACATCGTTTACCTAATAATTACTTTTGCCAACATTTAAATTATTTACTCGTTATAGCAATTGGCTTGACTCTTGATTAGATTTCAACATAGTTAAGAAGTTAGTTAAGAGTTATTTACCAGCAAAGCTGAACATCCGGTTTTTGTACAGCAGTTCTGGAATCACTGTCTGTTATTTGATTGCGAATATCCAGCATCGAACAAATGGAAACCAATCAAATTTAATGCTCAACTGGCAGACAAAGTTCTCTTACAGATGTATGACGCTGCGGCCATTGGCAAGCCATAATAATAATTTATGTTGTGTTGTTGAGAAGATCTGCAAACGATATATGGCGGTCGGACTTTTATATAAATGCACATTTTTTGATTGATTCAATCAAAACGAACAAAACGCAACGGTGCGACGATCATTTCTACAGTGCGCTCATTCCATGTGCGCAAGTTCAGTGGAGGCATCGAGCATCAAGTTTTCTGCATGCCTGTCACGTAATTTATTGATTTAGCTCTTGGGAATACGAAACGACGGATCGAAGCACCAAAAGCAAATCGTGAAAAATGAAATGTTTGCCACCGCAGTGCCTGTAGCCAACGGCATGGGATGGGGATGGGGATGGAGATGAAGGAGGAGGCGGAGATGGAGATGGAGGAGGAGATGGGGACTGCGACTGAGTCAGGAAAGTGCCCCGAATTGAGCCTGGATAGCTGATTGGTTCATGTCGATGTGATCATATGGCTGGCGGCTGCAAATTCAAATGCATTGGCCAGATCTGTGAATGCAACTGCGTAAAGGAGGCAAGCCATTTACGCATGTATACATTTAACGATATACAAGACGCAGCTCCATTTTGGACCCCGACTGGATAGCCAGCCAGCGATCATCGATCAGCAGACGCGAATGAAGATAATGGCCGACTTGCCATTTTGCATTTTTGCATTTGTAATGAAAAAGAAAACCAGAATAAAATGTAATTTTTTTCTTCTGTTTTTTTCTTTTCATTTTTTAACCAAGCCGCAGCCAACATATAAGAAATACAGACTGTACAGACAGACTGTTGTCGATCAGCAAAAGACGTTTAACTAAGACGGTAAATCTTACTGAGACAGTCGTATCAAAGCTAAATTACAGGCGAATTGAACCTTAGCATACATAGATATAACAGGGAATATTTACACTCAAACAAATCTACTGCAAAATAATGTAAGAGCTCCAGCTAATCAATAATTTTACTAATTTATATTGAGACCATTGAGAGCCATTAAGAACTCCAGGCCAGACCTTCTTAATCTCAGCATTACCTCAAGTCAAGTATTTTTTCAGCTTAACAAACCATTTAATGCAGACATTATTGTCTGCATACAGGTAAAGCGGTAAGCAGTAAGCGGTAAGCGGCCTTAAACTCTTGATATGAGTGCCAGGTAGCTTGCAAGATGGATGTACATGTTTAAACATTGGGTATCAATTTTGGCTCAATCTTTTAACTTATGCACTTCCATTGAACTATAGTTTACCTGAGAGCCGAGCTGAGAACAGCTGATTTGTATTTTGCTAATCGATGCTCAGGTGTGCAATTTTGTATCGTTACAGAGCTCAGTCTATTTGTGAGCATCATCCGAGGATGTTGCTTGTGTTCTTTTTGCTAAACCTTATTCTGCCCAGCCTGCAGGACAATGTCACTGTCTCGGACGGAGCACCAGCCTTATACACTACCAAAGCGGGCTGCGAAACATTGCTGAAGGGTAACAATGAATGTGAGTGTAAGGATCAGCGCATCAAGTGCGGTATGGTTACACTAAGCAGCTCAAGGCAGCTTTATAGCATCAGCTGCAGCATTTTCGATGTGCGCGGCTTTGGTTATTTACCTCCACTGAAGGCCGGCCGTATTAGCCAGCTAAGTATCGACAATTGCGCAATACCCAACGAGCAGACCATTCGCCAGGTGCTTTTGAAATTGGGTATCAGCAACTATACCGAACTGGAGGTGTCCAACTACTTTGAAACGCGTGACGAACGAGATGAGCTACTGCAACAGCATTTTACCAACTATCCAGGCCTTAAAAAACTTTCGCTAATCGGCTTTAAAGCTGTGCTACCAGCTAATTTTTTGGAGAACGTCACAGATATTACAGACCTTACACTAAAGGGCAGAAGCGATTTGCCAGGTACCCTGTTGCATCCCCTGGTCCATCTGAATAGACTGTCAATTGTTGTGAGAAACATGGCAAACGTGGCAAGTGAAATCTTTGCTAAACAAACGGAGCTCCTCCAACTCTCACTTGACTGTTCGCTTAAAAACAGCAGCGTGGAGATGTCTTTACTCAGTTCGCAGGAACTGTGGCATATGACAAAACTACGTGGCTTCGAGCTACACAACTGTGGTGATAATGTACCCGCCGAACTATTCTGGAAGTCTGAGAACCTTTCCTATATTGGCATACGGAGCAATATTAGCTATCTGGGCAGAGATTTCCTCAAATCACAAAAGCAACTATTGGTGCTGCACTTGGAACGCAACAACATTGCGAGGCTACCCGATGAACTGTTTCACCACTCGCCGCTGCTGCTTGAGATTCATCTGGCCCACAACAATCTAGATCGCATTCAAGGGTGAGTTCATCAAAAAGTTTTAGATCTGCAATCTCTTATAAGTGTTCGTCTTCCAGTGGCCTTTTCGATAAGCTCAATAATCTACAGATTCTGAATCTTGAGCATAATCCCATTACAACTGTTGCTTTCAACGCTTTTGCCGCAGTATCAACGGCCCGCATTTATATCGGGGATCTGTTCAAGCTTCAAAATAATGCCGATTGGGCACGCTCCACAAATGCTACGCTCTGTGAGGAGGAATATGTCAATGGTGTATGTCGCTACTGCAAGCGTGATGAGTACCTGGATCACTTTTCCGACAAGGAAACGTGCAACAAGCGTAATGATCCCGGTAAACTTATAGAGGTTCTAACTCGTAAAGTTTTTGAAAATCGACTAAAACTCTCGCCCAGCTATCAATCGAAAAAGGACAACAGTGAGTACAAAAAAATGAGAAAACTATTGAATTTACTAGAATAGACTGTATTGTAACTGACAGCAAATGGAACAATATTAATATTTTTTGTTGCAATATCTTTTAAAATCGATAACGCTTCCCCTCCTCACATTTCGCAATATTAAATTTGGCATTCGACTCCCTCACGAATTCCATGGCCGGTCCCCAAACTCGTGGGCCTTCTCGCATTGAAAATGAAATAAAAGGCAGCAGATATACAAACAATATTAATATTTGTTGCTTCCTTTCAACACCAGCGATAAGAAACCAAAGAGAAAGTAATGCCTTAAAAGAGTAGCTTAGGAATGGGGAGATGCGAATGCTGCGAGTCAACATCATATTTTTATATATAAATCATGAACAAAAACAATTTATCTTTTGATTTGTAGCAAGGGATGTTGTGTACAAAATACATTTATATAAAAAAAACTTTGCGTCTGTTCATCTGTTACTGCTCTGTTCGTTTCCGCTAAGGGAAACGAGCGCAACATGTCAAATGTAATAAGGCCTACGCTTTTTTTTTTTGTTTTTTGTTTAGCAAGATTGTAAGTGAAAGTTACAGTTGCATATTTGTACAATAAAAACGAAGCTAACGTACACTTAGCAGAAAAACAATCTATTTAAATTCAGATTTCTATCATTTGTAATAAAAGAACTGCTTTAATCTCTTTGTAGACATCATATAACATGCAATACAATTTAGTTTATGAGAGGGAAATATCATAAATATACAAGAATTTGAATCCATAATTGATTTAATTTGATAATTGTAAAAATAATATACGATATTGAAGATAAGCTAGATTTCGTTATTTCGTTAAACCTGTTTATATTCTAAACTTTAGCCTTTAGTCTATACTTAGTGATATCTGTGCTGTCAAAGCATTGACATAAACCAATACACATAACACAACCTCAATATACTCGTACATATGTTTATATGTATCTTTAAGTTCTACGCTCGAGTCACATTTTTTGCGCATTAATGCAAGCTATAACTCATGGACTTAACACAAGCGCTAAGGTTCTTTCAGTTGGCGTCGGCGCTCTTATCTTAATATGTTGATTGAGGTGCCACTAATAAAACGAACGACAAACTGACGCCGCCAACACGCAGAAAGGAGCACGGAGGATTCCATGTTAGACTATGTGAATGCGTTTCTTGCGTTTGGCAGGCATGTTCAGGCTTTTCTTCTCTTATGATAAGCGGCATTTGCAGTGAGAACAATTGAGGGATTGATAAGGTCTCGTAAAAGTCGGGTGCTAGATCAAGAGAAAAACAAATACTATAATATATTTGAAAATGTATTGAGTAATGAATTAAAAACGTTTTTATTCTTAAGTATAAGCTTGCAATTATTGGACCTTACTGGTTGTTGTGGACAGAGTGAACTACTTTAATTTTATCCAATAGCCTCTACTCTAGCCTGACACAATCAGCCACAAGCACTGCGTCGCACAACTGCTTGTTCTTCACAAATGCAGCAACACATATGTACGAGCATGTTTGTGTGTTTGTAGTGGGATATGAGGCAGATTCAATTCAAAGCAATACCAACTGACCGAACCGAACTGCGGCCTTATAAGCAGCGTTTATCGCTTTATAGCTGAGAGATGCCTAACCAACAACGGCAGCCAAACGGCAGAAACAAACAAACCAAAAACACAAACGCCGTATGTGAAATTTATGGTCATCAACGTTGATTTTGCATCGGACCACCGAATGGGGACCGACAGTGGATATGGACATGGATGTAGATGTGGATGTGGATGTGGCTGTGGATGTGGATGACGATGTGGGATTCAGTCGGCGGGTCCCGTGTTGAATTTTGCGTATACTCGTAGCTAGTCAGTGGCTGAGTTGGCATTTGTAATGCCTAAATGCTTTAGCGAATTGATTTTTGGTGTAAACGATGTGCAATTTTAATGGATTGTGCTGCCAGATAAGCAACTCAAGCAAAGGCCTCAACTCAACTTTGGACTTGGCACAGCAAATGCAACAATCGGCCCGACCACTTGGCTGACCATCCCGAATTTCGTGTCGTTTAATTGAATTTGTTTTGATTAGTTGTATCTGTGCTATGTTGGTATAGATGGTGAGCATTTTGCAAATGCAACTTAAAGTGTCTGGCATGCAAATTGACAGTAAAGGTATTTTAAAGTCTGCCTCTGACACGATAATGTTTCTACATAGCACACATAGTACAAGTATACCACAAGAGGCAGGCGTACTCGTATGTATTTCATCACTATGCTTTCAACCTTTTTATCCTGAGGCGGCTTGCCGACAAATTGACATTGTTCATATTCATAACATGCCAGAGAAAAATGCAAACCAGGAAGTCTGACAAAAAATGTCAATTTAAATATTTACAAATTTTTTAACAAGACATGAGAGGAAGCAGCGCTAATTTGCAAAAACCGAAAAAGTGTGCGAAATACAAATTGCGAACATTTTTAACCCAACGGCGCATAAAAGAAACAAGTAAAAGAGTTCTAGTCGAGGCTGTTCGACTAAGAGATGCGCTGTACTCAGGTTTGCAATTATTTATTACACTTTCTTGCCTCTCTCTGTTGATACAACAATCCCGCTTAGCTTCAATATAAGTATATCTACCAACTCTCCTCCCCCAACTCCCCTAATAACATATCCGTTTCGGATTGTATACCCTATACAAATAAAAGGCATAAAACCATTTTAATTAATAAGCACAAGGAATTTGAGAATAAAAAACAACAGCAAATAAATTCTATTTTAATAGCAGACAAAAGAATGAAATATTTAAAAAATCAGGGATGCAATTTGAAATATTCATTCAGTATCTAGGATTAGCTCAACGTCTGGACTACAAACGCAAAGTCAAGTGGCATAGTCAATTAGAAATCGAGAAATAGAACAAAGGCAAATTTCTGTTGCCTGGTGTAAATGAATGACAGGACGAAAAGCGAGAATGAGGAACCCAAAGTGCAGGCAATGCATTTAACTTGTTGATTTTGATAACACACAAGTAGTATGAGCCTCCGGAGCTATGTAATTTCAATTGTTTGTGCGTAAAAGTCAATTTGTGAGCCAGCACAGAGAGGCTGTATGTGCATTTCAATTAGAATAAGATTGACAGCCAAGCGTTAGGGCTGCCCTGAAGTTTAACAATGAACTTGGGCAGGACTTTAACGGTCCTTCAACAGTATTGCTACTGCTATTGGCACAGGCGCTGCTACTGACCGATAAGGTTAAGCGCCTACCCAAGACATCTGCACTTGGCTTGTGGTTTTGCGAATTTAATTGAATTTAATTGATTTGGTTTCGTGTGAGGGGCTTGCATGGGTCCCTCAGTCGATAGTGTTTTCAATTTCAGTTGGGGTTGCTCGCATTTAGACGTGGCTCTGCACTTTAAAGTTGCATGACTCCTTTGCGAAGTAGGCAACTGTGAAAAATTACAGCTGTCAGCGTTCAAAAGAAATATAATTTGTTGATTTTGTACAGAGGCTGGCAATGAGGTAAATAAATCATAAAATACTTTACATATTTCAACTGACAGGTTAGTTGTTGAATTCCGTATATCGGGTGTCGGGTATGAAATTAATGTTGCCACAAATGCCTAACAATTTGTAGATACACTAAATTTTCCAATGATTTCCAAATTTCTCTTTCCAGCAGATCAACAAGAATAAGAATGCAATATTACTAACCATTTATCAGATATGTTTTAAATGCAACTAGTATTTCTAAAAATTACTGAGCTTTATTTATATTTGTAAAGAGCTTTCCTTAACTTTATTAAATAATCAATACGTTTTATTTTTTACAGTTTTTGCAGAGACCAAAATCGTGAATGAAGAGGATGACCAACAACACAAGCATTAAATATAACATTAAGTTGATGCGAATTTAAGAAATAGATTATAAGACTCATAAACAATTTGTTTTGACAATAAAAATCAATTCTTACAACAAGTGTTTGTTGAGTTATAAAAATTATTATTAATATCTGAATCTAATGGGTGGGAATTCCATACACAGAAAAGCTTACCATTTGTTATGAGACTATTGAAACAATATTTGCCAATATGCCAAAGCAAAACGAATTACATAAAATCACAATAAAATTCAACAAAACAGTCATACTCACTATTGAAGAATAAAGAATCCCCTTAATCATACATTTTGGGGATGGAATCGAATGAAACAATCGAGTAACATTACGCTGAAAGCTTTACTCCAGCGTGCCTTTGTCTTTCCGCTGTGTTTACATGCTAATATTTTGGCACGCGATGTACATTTGGCTTCTTCGCTGCTTTGCATTCAAAGTGCTGCCTGCTTGTTCGTTTATAATACCCTGTAGCTGTTGAGGAAGCGCAAGAAGAGTATAAGAATTGTATGCAAACGTAGGTGAACGAAGACAGGCGATTCCTTACTAGGTGGCAACATGTCCGTTTATTAATGTATATGAATACTTGCTAGGATAATTCAGAGTTATTTACAGAGTGTCTCGCAGAAGAGCATTTTCCATTGGGGCGTTCTCACTTGTGTCTGCTCTTCTGGTAGGTTGTTTGTTTCTGGTAGCTGTCATAGAGTCCATCAAACGCTCTGACACATTAGCCATTGTTTACACTTGATGGTAGTCTACACATATGTATGTTGGGGTCTCTGCTTCAGATATGCTTTGGTAGCGCTCCATGTAAATGTGGCCATTGCATTGTTCGCCAAACAAAAGACTCGACCTGTAATAATAACAATATTTGTCGATGTACAATACTATCCATTTATTGCTCACCATTTTCCCTCCTAATGACTCATAATAAGAAGCGATTCACCGGTTTATACCACTGAAAATCATGTCAGGTGCTTACCCATTTTAAATTCATATGAATCTTTTGAGTATTAAAGGGTCCTTGATATTCTACCATTCTATTTCCTTAGTGACCACTGTACTTACTCTTCAGGCAAAATATCAAAATTCAAACAACGATGGAAACCGCAATACGAAATACGAAATACGACATAAACACATAAAATATGTAATGTTTATGTGTCCAAATCCCCATATCGCAACGCAAGACCTAAAGCAACCATCACCTAAGCATCAAATTAGCATAAGCAATTAAAAATGCTTGAATGCATTTAATTAGTTCGTTGATTGATGGTGCAAATATAACAAACATGTCAAAACTAATCAAAAATTCAATCGAAAAATACTTGACAGAAATTTAATTAAAATTATCGAACCGAGCAATGCAAAGCGAACAAATCAACAAAAGCATAGAAATATAAACAATAAATAAAAGAACAAGCATTACATGTAACTAATTAGCTGATTAATAAACAATTAGACCAATTGTATACATTTGAAAAATATTTGAAACAGTATTTACGATTTTAATATATAGGGTAGTAATTGACTCCCTTTCGCTAGCTATCTGCCTTCTACCCAAAAATCGGATCTAACAACGACTGTTAATCAGCCCGAAAATCAAACATGCCGTTAGCAGTTGCCAATCCCACTGAGATGCAAGATATGAAATTCATGTTGGCCTTAAACTATAAGTGGGTGGAGCAGTAGCTGTAATAGCCACTGTGTGCTCACTCCCTAAACCAGCCACTGCGCTTGGCTTCTGTTGGTATAAAATTATTGTTCGGTAAGTAAGTTCTGAGCTCATAACATGTTTCCAATATGCACCCATTTTACTCATTTAACATATGTATATACTTATTTATAAGTAATTTAATCATTAGCAGTAAATTTACAAAGATCGACTGTCTGTACATTCCCTTCCATTCCAGAGACACAGAATTCCAAATACCAAACAAATGATATAAACATTCCTTTAAGTAACTCCAATTATAATCCTGTCTTAACACAATCTAGAACTGCGCGTAATATGTTAATTAGACCCGGTACCCAAAGGGTACAGGGGCTTATGTATTTGTGCTATGTATGTAACAGGCAGAAGGAAGCATCTCCGACCCTATAAAGTATATATATTCTTGATCAGCATCAATAGTCGAGACGATATAGCCATGTCCGTCTGTCCGTCTGTCTGATCTCAGAGACTATAAGAGCTAGAGCTACCAAATTTGGTAACAACACTCCTATAGTGTGCACGCAGATCAAGTTTGTTTTAGAATTTTGCCACGCCCCCCTTCCGCCCACGCAAATCGAATAAAACGTATAACTAGACTTCATATGTAGCTACATACTTCAGATTTGGCACACATAATGTGTGCTCATGTCTGGACATTTTGTGAAAATTGCATGAAGATCGCACCATAAACAAAGCAGTTAATAAGATATCTAATTACCACAAGCTCATGGCAGCTTTAGCGACAATTAATTGCATTAAATGTAACAACAATAAAAACAAGACATTCTGTGCGAGTACCCGAGTTCAAGTCTCGGTGCTGACCATTTTTTATTTCACTTTTTTTTATATTTTTATAAAAATTATCTTTTTACTATTATTTTTTATTTATATATATGTTATTAATTTTGCCAATATGTCATAAGAAGAAGAAATAACAAAGTTTTGTTAGAAATTTGATTTCAAATATATGTATGCATGTACACGCATATGCAGCAATGCAAAAAAAGTAACGGGATTTCTCTCTCAGTTACCGCCGCTCTCTATTCCCCCTCTCTTCTAAGAGTGATCGATATTCAGAGAGAATCATTGAAGCAATAGAAACTTGCAAAACGGACAATGAGATTATTTTTTACATGAAAATATGAATGCTGCTTATACAATTCTTTTCGAGTGGAAAAGCATTGCCCTCAAATTAACATATCACGCTTGCCATTAATAATCTTTGTATTATTATATTAATACTTATTGTAATAATATGTTTTATATAACGGCATAGATATGAATACCGGGTCTTATACTGTCGAGCACCTCGACTGTAACTTTTCGACTGGTTTTACTCTAGTAATCAGGAGTTAACTGAAAAAAAACCTTTGTCATTTCACTGCCAGTATTATTTAATTTCAGATAAAAATTAAGTGCGTTAATTGAAACATTAGAGCAATAAAAACAGCAACATTATGTTGCTTAATTTACATGCAAATTAACTAGAATAGAGGCGAAGAACTCAGAAAACAGTTTCTGTTGGGATGTCAAAAAAAATGAAACTAAAGTCTTGAACTTGATTTGAAAAAGCTAAGAAGATGTCGAAGGTCTAATACTAAACCACCCCAGTGTAACACAAACAAGCAAACGGGCCATAAAGACACAGCCATTAAGATGTTTTAATTCTTGATTTCGCACCCCACTGAGAGCTGACCCAGCAATACACCCCGACCAGTTCCAGTTCGCAGTTCCCAGTTCCCAGTTCGCAGTTTGCGACCCACGCGCTGTCAATTTCTGTGCTTTATGCTTTGATGCACGCCAAATGTTTGTCGCCTCGCGCTTATTCTATTTATGCTCTTTCCTAGAGTCTTTAAGATGTTGCCTTAAGCTTGCCACAAATTTGAGAAAACAACATCAGCCCTCTAAAAAGTAACAGAAACTTGATATATATTTTTGTAATAAATGAAAGATTTATATATTTAAGATTAAATTAATCTATAATTAAATAAAATAGGTAATTGTCAATAAATAATAATGTAATAAATAAAACTTAATTAAATTGTAATATTACTTACCACAAAAAATCAGAGCATTGACTAGTCAGTTTATCAAATACGAATACTTTGTTCTTTTTATTATTTTGTTTTTTTTTAATTTTGTCTTTTTTATGCCGTCGAGGCTCATTAGATTTGCAAACTGTTTTGAGGCCAGCACTGCCAGCGGTTCTGGCGGTCATTAATGTTATTAAGTCCTTGCCCTTGGCCCGAGAAAACCGACCATACAATTGGATTAATAAATGCCATTACGCATAGACACTGTAAGTTCTTTATATTTATTCCCGCATTTATTCCCAATGTTTCTTTTCCATATTTATTCTCAAATATTATGGAACATTTAAAGCCAGTTATTGTTGAAAATATATATGCGACAGTGGAAAATTTAATTACTTCTGCAGAGATAGGCAGTTAATGGAAGCGAAAAACGCACATGTCACACTGTTCAAACAGTGGGTGGTGGTCAGCACTTAACAAACAAATTTTTGACAGCAATTAGAGAGGAGAATTCTCATGTGTTGCGACTTTCGCGACTCTTTTTTAATATAAATGAAGTGAAATTAAAAGGCAGCTGTTGACAAAGGCCAAGCTGAAATTGCTGTTGACCAGCCCCTAATGGTCATATGAAAGAAAATTCGTGGTCAGCTACCAAATATTCAACTTCAATATAAAATGCCACATTGGCGGCATCAAAGCCACGCACGTGGCTGGGCGTATGAGGTCTGACAGCAAATGCGTTTGACACCTTCAAAAAAGGTCACTGAAAAGCTCGAACAATTAGACAGGTCAAACTCCTGACCGGCTGCTGGCTAAATACATGAAGAGGCCGACCTTCACTGACAGACTAACACCACAGTAGCTTTTGTGATGCGGATAGGTAATCAAAATCTGAGTGTTTAAGTTTGAATTAGGGTTAATGCAAAATCTTCAATAGCATATAAGGCTTAATATAGTTGTAATCTTTACACTCAACAAAAAATTTAAATATATAATACAGTTTATAACTACTCCCTAGTATGCTTACCCCCCTCGCATTATCTTCCCCAAGGTCATACAAGTTCACCTACCTCACCTTTCAAAATGTTGTCACCATATAAACGTGTTTATTGAATCAGTTTATAAATATTGCACAAACTTGTCTCTTCTCTTCAATAAGCTCCTTAACACACTCTGCTTAAAGCTTATTTGAGGGGATAACTAAATAAAAGAATATCCACAGGGACTATCTCTGCAATTTAGCAGATCCGTGGTAACTTCTCTCAGGGTAACAAATTGAATCCTTTTCGGCAAATGAATCTAATCAAATTAAAAGTGCGCTATATTAACACTTGCGACGCTCACATAAATTGTAGCAAAAGTGGGTATAATCAAGCTCTGAGCTCTGAACTCTTAGATATATATAACGAAGCGCAGTGCATACAGGGTATTCTTCGGTCCAGCCCTTATTGTTAGACGTTTCCTGAAATCAAATGCAAAAAATAATTAAATGATAAACTAATCTAAGGCCTTAAATAAGCACCAACAAGGACAGAGGAATACAGAGGCACAAACTGATAGAGTTAGAGTTACTACAGTCTATGTGAAGAAGCGCACATTCTAGATGGAGTGGAGATTCAGTGTCAGGCCTGCGTTTCAGTTGGTTCATGCGGCTTCCCTTAGCCATGTGTAAATAATTATTATTTTTCCAAGCTATAAATCTGCTTAGAAAATATTTTCATACATTTTTCTGTGTGCCACCCACATATATGATGAACCATTAGGTCGAGAGCGAGAGGCTATTGACAGCGGGAGGCTGTGGAGCTGCAAGCTTTGATATATGATATACAGTTTTTAATTATAAAATATACGAGTATTCTAATAAAATTGTCCACGGTCGCTGGCCTGGGCTAGTTAGATCTTTGGGACCACAAGGAAGTGTGACGGTGACGGTGACGGTGACGGTGACGGTGGAGAGAAGAGTTTGATTCCTCGTAATACATTATTATAGATACAGCACCGTACAAGCCCTAGCTTTAATTCCTATTTCACCGGTTCTACAGTGTCCTTAAGCTATAGTCTAAGCGATTACTACCAGGTTGCTAACCGTCCTCAAATAGTTTTGCTTAAAAATTGCAAATTGTTTTCCTCTTCAGGTTACATTCTGTTAATTTTTCCAAACTGTGCATCCTTCTACCCAAATGGCAAAAAGGAGCACCTGTCCCGTGGCAATGGGCTTGGCATGCCTTTTAGTTTTTCTATTCGACACTATTTATTATATGTTGAACCCCAAAAAATGTGTGTTGTGTAACAACCGACGCCACATGTCCTGCACAGCCATGCACCCTTTTGAGAGTAAAACGAAGCATTGTTGATTTTTTGTTTGCAGTTTGAGTAATTTGCTTTTAAGCGGTTTTTAATATCAAAGTGCGATTGCCAACACTATTGTTCAAATATTTTATTACTTAGAAATAACTTATAACCAAAACAAAATACGTAGGAAAGTCTGTTTAAAATTGTTATGGCATTTTTATGCAAAATATTATTTGAAATTACTGAATAAAGGTAAGAAAAGGCAGAAAAAAATAAACAAATTCCTCACGCTCCATAACAGCCATAAAAGAAGAACATTTCAACATTTAAAAGCTGTTATTGCTGAGCATAATGGGATTAGAGACTCACCCAAAAGTAAAGAAGTCATCAAAATGTAACTCAAGACATTTACCGCGACGGGGTGCGACTAATTTGTGTCCACGGCAGGTCCTGTCAAGTTTGGGCTATCCTCATTTCTTTCGATTTGTTACAGTCTGTACACTCATTCGTCCAAATGCCCTTGCTGAAGTCTTTGCAAGATTTTTTTGGAGCTACCGCCACAGCAAACAGCTCATTAGGTGGACTTTGCAATTGCTCTGGAAATGCAACGAAATTGTACATGAAATGTCAAATTTTTGTAAAGCAGCTGAAAAGGTAAATATTCTTTGCTTTTAACTTTTATGTTGTTGATTTCGAAGCTGCGGCTATCAGGGGTAGGTAGCATCTTTTAGATATTACTTAAATATTCGGTAAGCAGCTGAACCCAACGTACAATTACCATGAATATTAAGCCACAATAACTGAAGCTAAGGTTGGAGTTAAAATTGGCCGAACCGCAGCTGGGTTTCTTGTCGACTCATCTCTTACAAGGCAACTGGAATGTTATGTAAAAGTTCTTTGGCAGTGGTGGGTTGAGCTTCCAAAAATGAATTTTTAATGAAATTTATGTACGTAATTATTTGACAGTGAAGGAAATGAATTAGAACGCAACTGTTAAATGTTATCAAAAGGTTTCTTTTACGCAACAGGAAATTTGTCAACGGCAACACAATTGTTAATATTGACAGCAGTTAAAAAAACAACTGAACAACAACTTAAAATATAGAGTTGCAATGAAATTAATGAAATGGTGTCCCTTGAGAAATGTCCATACATTCGATTGCCAGCATAAATTTCTGACAGCAGTGCAAAAATGGCCACAGCAGACAGACCTCTCTCTAGGTCGAGAATTGATTCGTCAGATTCATTCGAACAACATTCCCAGCCGCAGCCCCGCAGTATCAGAAGCTGCAGCATGTAAACTTCCCATTACATACGCACTTAACTCGATTTTTCTTTGTCTGTCCGCTCGACCTAAGTTCAAGTACTGGCAAGCAAATTGAATTTAAATTCAATTTGAACTTTTCAATTTCGCCAGTCGAGGTGGCGGAGGACAACAGAGAATTTCCACATTTCGAATGCGTAAAATATAATGAGAATTATGAAATAGAAGTTCACAAAAAATACAAAAAATGTAATATGAAAATGAAATTTTACAAACCAAATTGTTCATGCACTTTTAAGCACCACTTTTTGTGTTAGCAGACAGATAGATAGAAACTCCATCCAGCTAACACTAAAATAAATGAAATGAAACATAAATTGAAATTGAAATACGAAAACGTCAGACAAGCGTCAAAATCGCCGTGGGCTAACCTTTTGAAGCGTTTTTGTGCTCGTGTTGGGCTTGTCTATGGTCCAAAAAGGTGTGACATTTAACAGTTGCATGGAACGCCACGACACCGGCTAGTTATGGCAGCAACAACTTTAATCAGACAGCGAGGACTTAACTCTATTACTGTCCGCCGCAACTTTTATGAGTACTTGCCGAGTTGATGACGTGCACGACATGAGCAGCAGTGCAGTGTACGGTGTACAGGTACCAGGTTCCACAATGTTGACCAAACATAAAAAGACGCTTTTTGTCAACAGCAATGAAAATGATGTCGAGAGCGACGCCAAACTCCCAGAATGTACTTGTTGTCGTACAATATCATCGTGCATTGGAGAACGATGCAGTCGCCATTCAAGTCCTTTGTATTTAGCTGTCAATCGAGGTGCAGAGACTCATACGATACATACAAAGATAGAGCAGCAGCAGGCGCAGGAGTAGTAGAGTAGCAGACACATATGCCAGCTGGACCCCAAACCAAACACAGCCGGTCAGCAATTATTATTTAACAAATTGTTATTTATGAAGCAATTTACAAAATGTTTTCACTCCAAACGACTTTTTCACATGTCCTCGCTTGAGGCAACCTCCACCCGGAGTTCTGAGGCTTGTACAAATATTGCACAGAGTGCAGAGTGCAGAGTGCATTGCAGTCAAAATAGCGTCACAGGCATTTCACATATTGCAATGTCATTGCAACGACCAACGAAAATTGCCGCCATGAATATTCTCGTATCAGCCGGAAAAAAGGGCGAATCAAAGAACGAGTCGGTCGGGCAACGTTGGCTTTTCGCAATGCCCACAAATGTTTATAATTTTATTGAACAATTAATTAAATGCAGCAAAACGTTTTGCCCTCCCATCCACAAGCCCCATCTCCAGCCATTTAGTATGACACTGCCGACAGCTGCAGACGACGATGCGTTGCATTGCGCCTGCAAGTATGCAACACAATATTAAATTACAACAAAGTGCCTCACTCCACGTTGGTTTTTATACACTGTCGATATTAGCACGTGAATATTATCATTTCTAGAATGTGGTAAATGCATTTAAATGCCGCTGACGTTATGTCTTTTTGCCTGATGTAGAAACGATCACTTCATGGTGTTGCGATCTGTACAAAAGTACAAACAATTGCTGCGAGGTATCAAATGCCTGATACTTTTAAGTAATCGAAGACCGAGTTTTAATTACCCTTAGAACTGTTTGGATTAAGTGATGGTATGATTGTTGGTTAACTAAACGACTGAGGATATGCATTCGGAATACTAGTAAATCAAACCCAAAGTCACAACCCCAGCTGGTCATGCCGAGGGTGGCTTGCAGCAAAAAAAGGTTTCACTTTTTGCACACCCTTTTTATATTCGTACTTCCAGTGCTATTTAGCGGACTCGTTGACTTAAGCAAATACAAATTTACATTTCGCTGTCATAAACACTTTTAAATTTGAATTTCATTTTGTTTCCTGCATGTTTTTTATTCCTTGTACCCAGTAAAAACCGGGTATGCAAGCTTTCTACAAATGTATATAATAAGCAAAATATATTAATCTTTATGCGCTGAAAATTACAACACAATTTTATACTTTACACAGAAGTTATATATTAAACAAATATTTGTAATTCATTGCAATGCATGTGATTCCCGGCGATTCTATTAGTCACTAGTGTTGGTATTTTGCTTGGCATTTATAGAGTATCTGTTAGTTGATCACTCTCAGCGGCAGCTCGTTTGGCTTGTTTTTTTAACGCATGCACATGCAAATTGAAATTGATGCTAAGGTAAACATTACGAAAACTCAAACAGTAGATTGTTTTTTTTTTCCTTTCAGCCCAACTGCAGTACCTCGCATGAGAAATGTTCAGGCAATTGGGTTGACATCTTGACTGGTTACTATTCCGTTCCGGCATGGTCAGCATTCCTAGTCAAAAGGGCGATTTCAAAATAAAACATGTAAGAACGCTGCAGTCAAGAGTGCTTGACTGCCAGACACCAGATCTCAGCTCTTAGATTCCCTAACACTTATATTAAAAGCATTCACAGTCAAGCAAACACTTTGCATGCTTTGTGAGCTAGGAGACGCTATTGATACTCTACGATATTGTTCTTTTGCTTAAACATATTGATTCCAAAGGTCAGTGCTATATCCTTGTTCATAAAGGCAGACGGAATGACAGATGAGTCGACTCAGTCGACTTTGACTTGTTGCTGTGGCATATTTATCCGTCTAACAACCTAACACATTGCCTTCACTCCTTTTGGGGTTCTCTTTTTTGGGCAATTGAAATTCGACTTTTATTTTCTAGTGGGCACTTGTTGCTTGGCTCTTTCTATAGACAGATGCCTTTTCTTTGGGCGACAAGTTGAAACTTTAGCATCGCGTTTGCTCGTAGTTTTTTGGTGGTTGTTCAACTCAACAACAACAGCAACAACAATATACACATACTGAAAGCTCATTCAGCCCTATCTAAGGGAAAAACGTTGCTTCAAAAGGGACGTTTAGTGTATAAAAAGTCTGAGAAGGGTGTGTCACCCTTATTGTTTTTGTTAAATTTTGCAGAAAGTCCTCGTCGCCAACTGCATCCACCTTCTGCCACATGGATTTTGTTTGTTTGGTGGCCTGGTGGTTTCTCTACCAGTTTTTTTTCTTTTTTTTTTATTCTTTTAGCCTTTCGGGTATTTAAACTAAGCGGATTGTGTGTGTGTGACATGAGTGGGTGTTAAGTGGCTCTGTCACTTGCCAGTTAGCCTCGATAAGTGTGGGAAATGCCAATACTAATCGTACAACAGAACTGTTGTACAATTACACATCAATGTGTAATGCCAGAATTTACTACTACAATTTGCAGCAAGGTATGAAAATGCTCGTACTTAATCATCTTTCACTTAGTTCAACTCTGAAATTGCTTTTTGGAATCAAATGCGAGCTACTGTGAAATCTCATAAAATTAATCAGTTTCCCCACTTGGCAAACGATGAAGTGGCCCATGCAATTAATCTATCTTAATTGACTGACTGAGGGCTCACTCAATCCAATGAGGAATCCAATTGCTGCTCCACAAACTTCAGACTAAGCAATAAATCGCTGCTGCTGTTATTGCTGCTGTTAATTTGCAATTCCGATTTCAATTTCAACAAATTTTTGCACCGAAAAATATGCCTGCAGGGATTTGCTGACTTCATTGGTATCCAACTGGTCTCGGAGTTTGGGTTCCAAACCGCAAACAGTCGACGTGTTTGGTCAGTATAGCCGGCAGTCATGTGTGCGTATATGCAAGTGGTTTCCTGTCCGTAGTCCCTTCGTCCCATCCTCCGGCTGTCCAGCTGTCCGGCTGTCCGCCTATCCGCCTGTCCGCCTGTCCGTTTGGAAGCCATTCATTTGTCCAATCATTCAACCGGAAGCTATACCGTTTGACACACATATACCTCATGGTACTCACTTCCTGGCCCTGTCATGCTCTCTGCTATGCTCCGCCTGGTGTCACATGAAACACCCGCACTCGGACACTTTCATGACACATGCAAATTTCCAGCTGCTTTGCATCCCCCAGCTCAAAATCACCACACGCATCTCCATTCCAGAAAGAGGGGGCAACGCCATCCACAACCAACATCCTGTGTTATGTGAAACGCGTTGCCGCTGTGCGCCACTTAATTCATTTGATGCCGTAATTTGGCAATTTCTCGCAGATTTCAGTCTGACATTCGGATTTGATCAATTAATTTGAATAACACCGGTCATTTATCATGTCGCTGGCAAGGGTTGTGCTGTAACTGCCAGGAGTCTATGCAGTCTATACCTTCTATTGACGGCAACGAGAGTAGGCGAACTTAATCTGACTTTTACATCCTGAATAGGTTTTTTTTGTTTCTTTATGATAGGGAAATCTAGTTTTTCATTTGTTGAATTTTCTCCACTTGAAGCTATCATTTACAAAGTGCTTGTATGTGGACTTTGATTTGCAATATGTGAACCTGCATCTGAACTTTTTATCGAAGCATTTAGAAAGATAGACATCAAATACTGACTCTTCCTGTGAATTGCTACTTGCTCTGCTCTGAGATGATTGTGCAGCGAAGATGGCATCCATTGTCACAAATAATGATTATAAATGATAGATAAAATGCAGGAATTATGTTTTTTAATAAAACACAACAATACTTTATGACAGAACCCCACCACCCCACCAAAATTCTGTATATTTTCCTTGCCTTTTTTCATTTCTTTCAGCACCCCACGCCTGAAGTCGCAAGACAGCGAACGTAAAAAATAAGCTTAATAAGCGGAACAACAAAGAAGTAAGCCAAAGACACGAACGCTTAGATAGATGAATACAGGAATACAAGTTGTTCTTCGACTCAGACGGTACAGTGGCAAATACTTTACATACTTTCCGGCTGCTACATCCAGTATTAGGAATTTGAATTCGAGTAACAGGCGTGAAGCAGAAAGAAAACCACATCAGCGACAACGTCAACTGTGGAATTTAAAAAGAAAAAACACATCAGAAAAAATTATATAAATGACTTTTTATGTTGATTTCATGGGCACAGCTGTGCCAGCAATGGTTTTTGTGTACTCATAATTTATTATGCCTTAGCGTTGTTTTATGAACTTTATATAGAAATTTATAAGTAATCCAGCAAAACAGACGACAGTAACATAAAATGCAGATCCAACAAATCAATGCATATGTTATCATAAATAAATTAGAATAAAAGCTAATTAGGTATTTAAAAAAGGTCAATCTTCATATTTACATTAAGGAATTGCCAGCGAAAGATACAATTATTTATAAATACAATTATATATAAATTTATAAAGAAATTGGTTTTAAAATTGCACCGCAGAATAGAACTCTCTTAATTATCTAAAACTAATAACAATATAATTTGAAAGAGTAGTGAAACAAAGAAATATTTCAGTATTTTAAGAATTTGGTTCTTACAAATGAATATTTCCCCAGATTTCACAAACATTTTATTGGCCCAAGAAGCAGTAATCTATTGAATTTAGCAGCCTTTGTCTGAATATTTTACTCATATATTTCTACATTCATTTGAGATTAATACATACATGACTGCGTTTTATAGGGTATCTCGACTGCAATATTGATAATACACAGCAGTCCGTGTGAAAATCTGACTTCAATACCCCAACTATCATTGGGGATTTTGGGCTTGAGAGCCCATTCTGTGATAAGAAATACATTGAACATTGAGCATTTTATTTTCCACTTTGCTTGTATTTATTTAAATTCGTACTTGGGTAATATGGGCGATATGGACCGTGATAGAAAACCGAGTCTATGAACTGTGGCTTATCGCTTGCTCAGCTTATTTGCACAGGCGATTGCTGAAAACCAATCAGCGTAAAATTGAAACCAGCAGAACAGGACATGCAAAAACGTAAACGGGGATCAGAGCGATGCCAGAATTTTGGGTGGGTTTTAGAGAGCGTGTGCCATGGCATAATAATAAAAACCAAATAAAAAAAGTGAAGTGAGCGCGCACCGTGAAAGTCAGTCAATGTTTTGCCAACTTATGGGCGACGAAATATGAATTTTCAAATTAAACATACCACTGGGAGTGCACAAGTGCAGGAGTTGACTGACGCTTACATAAACATCGATTGATTGACGCGCGATTTGACACGTGGAAAATGCATAAAAAACGCTTAGGCTGCCATCTGTAATTGTTGCAACAACCCCCAGGCTGGCCAGGATTGTTGGGATGCTCTCGACGCTGTTCTGATTCTACTCCCGCTGCGACATTCAAATTTCGTATGCAAATCGACGTCAGGAAACGGGAAAACCACGTTGTTAAGCGTGAAATTTGTTTTACACTCTTTAGAGGGGGTTTGTCTTTGGTTGACATACATTCAAATCGAATTTCAGCTGCAAAGTCATAAGAAAATATTTGAACAAAAGAAAGTGGAACGGAAAGAAAAAAAAACTGAACTCTGATCTTGGGGTGGCGTCCGGCTCCTGTCTCATTTCGACTTGACGCGGTTTTTTTGGCACATTATGCAAAATGAACATGCAAATAAGGTTTGCAGTTAATAAAATTGGTGTACAACAGTTGTTGTTGGTAGAACACCCTCAAAAATAGACAACCCCTCCATATGCCACTTTGGGGAACAATTATATGCAATTTTAATTTGATTGCTCAACGATTTTTATCAAAATGTTGTTAGGTTAACTTTATAAGCTCTTTAATAGGCAAAAACGTTGTAATTGGATATTCAACATATACACAGAGGATTCTGTCACCAAAAATGATAATAATAATAACAAATTCTAAGAGAAGTTTTATATGTACATATGTTGACGACAATTAACTTGTTTTCTACCAAATTTGGCTTCGTCTGTTTAATAAGTATAAACAATAAGATTCGCCACTACACAATTTTGAAAAGGATAACAAGCTTATAAAATATTTAAATGGTGCCAATTTTATGATATTCTTCTGCACTCTATCAAACCAAAATAAAGGCAATGTAATGCGATCCGCAACGAAAGTGGAATGAGAAGAAAGACACATGCCTCTGTCGACAAGCCACTTACAACAATGGTAATGATTTTTGCATAATTTATTCGATGATTATTAGAGAGTCTTCGCAACGGGGATACCGTTTTTAAGTGCACAACTTAGTGTCCCTGCCCTGCCATTTCAGTCAATGTCGCATTTTATTGCAATTAGAATATTTCGCGTACAAAAGTATCTGGCGCACAGTCGGCAAATGTCAGTCGTTGCTCTGGTTTCGTGTGTTTCAGCATATTCCTTGGATTTAATTTTATTGCTGGCAAAAGTGATTATGTCCTGTGTGAGGTGCACCTTTTCAACTCGACTTGAATTGTGTCCCCAGTGGCCTCCACTGCCAGCTGCCTCCATCACATCAAGAACTCTTACACATGGGGCCCGTGAAGTGGTTGCTTCGTTGCTCAGTTTTATTTCGACTTCAATCATATTTCATGCGCTTCGGCGTCGCTGGCGTCGCCTGCGTTCTCGTCCTTGTCGTCTTCTGGTTTATGTTTATTGTTTTTGCCAGCTTTTTGCCGTGTGCCGTGTGCCGAGCGCTCTCACACACTGCGACATAATCAAAAAAGGTAATCAACATAAAGTTGAACGTTGACAGCGATGTTGTCAACTCCAAGTTCAACTACAGCTCTGCAATTCTCATTACAGTCCCCGTCTCGCTCTTGGTCTCAGCTCGTGGCCATAAGCTCATGGCTTAACGTCGTTTGAGCCGCTTGTCTCATTCACAAATGAATTAAGTGCCAAAAGCACAACTGCGGCACCGAATTGATGTCGAGACTTTCTCAATGGATAACTAGATTCTTGTGTGAATAACGTTTTTGAATTAGACATGAGCATTGCACCTTACTTTGCATGAAAACACGAAGGAATTGACAAAAACAGACTTTAAGAATACATACTTATCAAACGTACAAAACAATTACAATAATACTCGTATATATACTTTTGTCATGTGTACTATAAAGTAAATATTCTTTAAACAACACGAAAGGAGTTATATAATTTATTTAAACAATGAGAAATACTAGCGATAGAATCTTAATGACTTTCGTTATTATATTATACATTTCTCCTATAAATAGCACATTGAATGTACTTTTAACAAATTAAAACAATTTATACTCAGCATATATTTCTATTATCCTAATATCATCTTTCTATTGTGCTTCACATGTGTATAAAACGCAAATTGATTAATCAACTCATTCGGTTGTGTACTTGCGTTTTGTGTTTCATCAAGCAGAAGAATTCAATTATTCAATAGACGAAAGCAACGCTAAGGTAGCGTGGAGGGACTGCCTTGGTGGTTGGGCTCCCTCTCTTCCTAGGGGACTGTTTCGGTCATAAACCGATATTCACATAATTTAAAGTAAGTTATGAGCAGATTAGTAATCAAATGGTATTATACAATGTGAAATGAGTTTTCATTTGATTCCATAATAAAATGTATATTATTTTTCGAATTTGCATTTATATATTTTATAAAGCCGTTGAGGTCCGAGTAAACTGTAAAAAATGTCAGGGCTCCATAAAGTTGAACCTACTTTTTTGGACAGTTACTCTTTATGCGAAACGTTTATTATTATAGGAGCCACAAGCAACGTCTCGAAATCAAAACAAACACTTATTATCACCCATCGATGGATGGCCACCAGATGCTACGGTCAGAAGGCACAATTTTCCATAGTCTCACCCCACACTGTGCTGTCTCTCGCTGTTGCATGCTCATGTTTTGGCCGGGCTGGCTACACTTAATTAAATCATAAATAAGCATAAAGCGACGCATCGGCAATAAAACAAACATAAAAACAACCAAGTGGCAATGCCCTCAGCCTTGCAAGGAAGTCAAAACAACCACAATCAGAAAATTGCGCACTCAAATGACCGAAACGCATTTAAAATTGCATTTAATTAAATCAATTCTCGTGCAGCCCCCCATTACAAAAGCCGTTGCATACTTTTAGGATTTGGGGAAATTTCGGTTACGGCAAAATGCCTTAACAGCGAGGGAATCTCAGCTATGAAGTCTTTTAGATAAAACCAGGAGAGAATTGCCATGAAATGCTGCACATTTCTCTTGTAAGCATTACAGAAACTATATACATTCAATGAATAGATAATTTGCATGTATTTTATTAACTATTTTCATAATCATATTTAATAAAAGTCGTTTATTAGGGTACAAGCTCGTCGGTGCTGTAATAATAGCCTTTGGTATCTTGTTGATTTTGACAAAACAAGTTGACGTTGCGACTCCACCGCCAAAATGCATGCAAATGCATAGAATATGATATGATGGTTTGCAAGTGGAGGAGGAACATGGTGTTGGAGTGATAATGAAATGATGAGAGTATGATTATTATGACAATGTTACAGCTGAATATGGCTCCTTCATCGACCATTGACCGGTGGTGCAGTGGCTTGGTCACAATGTTTATTTTAATTACTGAAATTGCATTCGATTGCCAACTGCCAAATGGCTATAAAGCTATATAACAGCTTCGACAGAGTCTCATTCCCATTCCCATTCCCATTCCCAGACCCCTCTCTGGATACAACTCACTCTTGTTGTGCCAACATCGACTGCATTGTTGTTGTATTGCATTGTTGAAACTGCCGCTGACATGGTTGCTTTCATTTGACTTTGCTGGTTTTGGTTTGGTTTGGCTTTCGTCATTTGCCTTCGGCCCGCATTCGTGCATACGTGTATTCCATGCCATCTCTCACCAGTATGTATCAAAGTTTGTTCAGTTAAAATGCCGCCCCGCAATGGACGGGGCAATTGTTATGAGTGTCATCATCAGCATCGACGGCAACGGCGACGGTTAAACATGGGACAGGCCACATTATCGATGCATTCTCTCCTATTCAGAGAGGTGGCTGCAGTTCCACAATTTGATGTCCACATGAAGCCTGTTGTTGGTCAGCGACCAGCGCGCTTTGTGCAAACACTTGGCAAACAGAAATGAAAGCATAATATTGAGCGCTCTCACTCTTTGCACTGATAGGATAGAGCAAGCGGTATCTGAGAGATGCTGTATGGCTACTAGTCTACTGTTTTGGTATGGTGTATGGTTACAGTGTACATTTTCACGTCCAAATTGTACACCGACTAGTTAAAGTTTGATCAAATGAGAACGGTATCAAAATTGAAGGTAAAGTTTATTTTAAGCAACTAATAAAATATATTCTTTTTAAAAGAACTTCTCTAATTTCTGCTGAATAAATGTGTTATAATAATGGAAATGACTTCAATGAAGTTTAGCTCATGATGCAAACATATAGGCTTATAGCTCGACATCTACCTCCGTCCCATCAGACAGGTTAAAACGAATCACAGGACCGAGTTTGGCCCGCCAATAGACGTTGTTACCAGGCGTATGAGTAATAAATTTGTAAGTCCCAAAAAGGGGTAAGCAAAGGAACCGCAACTGCCAAGAAAAGCGCTGGCAGCAGCATGTAATCAGTGAATAACTTAGTTATAAGAATATAATTTTTCGCCAAACATTAAAAAAGAGCAAAACGAAAGAGACAGCCGCTCCCCACGGTGGTAGTTTAGAGCCGCAACAATAATAGACAACAACAAAAAATCACGGCTGAGAACGAACAACAGACGAGAACGAGAATGGTGAAGATGAAGACGCCTGGCGTCATGTAAATAAGAATTATGAAAATAATAATGGAAAAAGGATTAAGACGCCTGCATACACACGAAATTTCCACAAAACTCCCTTTACCTAGAGCTCAAATGGTTTGTATGGTTATGGTTTCGCAGACATGAAGAGCTCCGCGTAATTGTAGTCAAGATATGAATATTTTGAATTTGTGTTGTAAATATACCACGCATAATGCAAGCGTATTATATTAAATATTAAATAAACTATGTAAATAACCAAAATATTCTCAGACATTAAGTATATTTCACATATGTTTAACTTTATAGTAATCTTAAATCTGAAATATATTATTATATTTCATTTATTATTTGTATTATATATTATAGTTGAACATACCCATTGTTACATCTGGGCTTACAAGACTGTGCTACAACGCCAAAGAAACTGACATGCAAAAATACTTGATTGTAAGACGAGGACGTTGTTGGCGTGAGTGTGCACCACAGGTTGTCAACGAACGGAGGGTTCTAAGACCATACGGGAGAAGATGTAGTCGCATATAATTATAGCATTTTTACACAGTGGATATGTTACGTTTCTTAAATTTAATTACTTTCGCATTACACATGAAATATTGAAATGCTGCTGAGCGGTAAAGGTTAGCAACTTGATGCATTTTAAATACAACCGTAACCGAAGAGAAAAATATAGAATGAAGAGCATGTACACTTAACAACCAAGCGTCGACGACACCTGCGTGATTTATCGCTAAAAAACGCGACAATTTCCCAAAGCGTCATCCCCAACCCTCCAACCTCGACCCATCCCACGACAGACACCACAAGAGGTTGTTAACATTTTAGGCGATTTTTATATACCCCGCACTCTTATATACTAGGGTATTATAAGTTACAGCTAATAGAAAATGTGAAAGCTTAAAAGATTTTAAGCAAGTGTGAGTACTAGACTGACTTGCGTACAAGGTATCTGGTAGTCGAACCCCCTCGACAACAGCGTCCCCACTTGTTTTGGTTTAATTTCAATTTTCTACTTGACAAACGACGGCCCTCAATTTGTCGGTGTGGTATCCTTGTTAGCCTTGTGAATAAAACAGGTAGACAGAGAAAGACCCGGCTACGCTTTAGCTTATTTTGTATGTGGTGTGTAATTGTCTAGTTATTGTTGCTGTTTCTGCTAAAAATTAATTTTTATTTATGAGACTTTTCTCACTCAAGACTCGAGACGCGCCCAAGGTGCAAAATGCGGCAATTACAAGAGCAGCCACACCAAATTCTACACACCGAAACAATAAAGACAATGCCATTGCCATGAAGTAATTATATTTCGTAGAAAATTTATTGCATTTCTGATTTTTATTTCCATTCAGCGTCGCAAGACCCAGAAAACTTTTCTGGGTGGATATTTTTCTGTATTCTGTGTTTTTATTGTGTGAATTATATGGGGCAGAAATTAATTAAAAACAAGTAACAGTGCCAAGTTATCTTCTGCTGCTGTTTAATACTCTAAGCCCATCTCACACGTTCATGCGGTAAGCATAGTTAAATTTTATTTATAATTACATATATCTTTTTGGACGTATATGCACTTCCCACGATCGAAAGTTAAATATAAATGTTCTACAAAAAGGTAAACCTATTCCAATGTTAGCCTTAAAAGCAGATAACATCTAAGGTGAATAAAAATATATTTCTTAATACATTCTATTAATCCCTGACATAATATGTATGGCATTAATCTTAACGCACATGGGCCTTATAAATACCCCGCCTTCAAATTATGGCTGCAGTTGTGAATAAATTTTAACAACCCAATGCACAGTTTTATAACCAAGAGATAAATATCAAATGTGACTTTTTGACAGTGCCATAAAAATTGATAGAATATGCTTCACATACTAAAATGTGTCCACACATGAATTTAATACCCTGTACGTATAATTTTGGCTAATGGGTATCATATAGTTATATGGTATTTATTTATTGTAGGTCTTGTTGTGTTATATTGCTGCTATAATAAAGAGCATAGCTTTTAGGGAAATATTTAACAAACAAAGCTACTCCAATAATTTTTAGTTGAATGCCTACTGCAAGCCTGCATTTAGGGTATCCCAAAGTTGGGAGATCATGCTTCTTGTTTCAGTTAAAAATTCAATATTTCCCTTCATTCATAGCATGTAGAGCATATACAGCAGAGGGTTGCTCAATGTAATCGTGGGGTAAGCGTTACCTTTTGACGTACTTAATCTGTCAATAAAAGTAAATCAAAGTCAACCCCCAAACCAATAAGCGCATCACTTCAAGAGGCATTTCCTGTTTTAAATTGAGGTAGCATCCATATGACATGTGTGAATATGCCGATATGGATATGGAATATGGGATAAGGCAATTCTTTGCTCTTTTTTTCTGTGCATCAATAAATTTTCCTTGTCTTTCGGATGGGAGGATTCTATTCACTTCTATCTCCGTTCAGTATGTGTGCTGAAAAGTGTAATTTTAAAAAGTCATAATCGCAGATAAGTGCGGTCTCATTGCCCAAGCAAATGCCAGCCAAGGCTATTCATTACAGTGCTGGGCCAGACAGGGGCGGTTATAGTATATCGTATATAACATACATAGTCGTATAATATGATATGAGTGTGTGTTAGTATCTCTTTTTGTGTGAGAGCCAACAATTTTTGCCTATAATCTGGCTGCACCGTTCCATCACATCAAGCATCCCATCAACGATATACCAATTTGGATCATTCCAAGTCCATTGTTGTTGCCATGATATATGTGCATAGGTATTAAATGTTATTGAAAAAACTGCTGACAAAAGAAATATAAATATTTACCCAAAATACAATTTGAAATCCAGCCAATGATGGAGACAAAATGGGGAGAAAGCTCTGCGATTAGCATTGTCAAGAACTCCTGTTAAATGCAAATTATTGCTCTTTGATGTTGAAACGGATTTTGCAAAGCAATTTGTGATACGCCTGATTATGAGTCTTGAACCTAAGTCTGGTATACTCAAGTACATTCATATACAAATGAAAAAGTCTGCTCAAATTGTGTACCAATCCTTCGGAACGAGCTATTATTATCTCCTAGTATTTAAGAGATGGAAACACTGCATCTGCTTTCAAACACACAAATATTATCTAGGCCAGAAACTCACATACATATATTAATAATAAATGTGCTCGTATTATTATCGATTTAATTATAAATTAATAATTTAATACATATGTAAAAAAATAATGAACCAAGCAGACTGGCTCCTTGCTGAGCCGGAATGCTCATTTAAATTAAAATCCATGCGTGTGCGATTCGCTCATTTAATCTTAATGAAAAACCGGTTTTTCGGGTTTTGTTCCTTTCACTCCATTTTTAGTGTCGGGTATGCTGAGAAGATTTCCGTTTTATTGGCAAGACTAAAGGATGCTAACGCCCGTATTCTGTCCTTAACATGGAACTTTTATTTAGAATTCATCAAATTTCTGATTTATTCAGTCCAAATGGGCAAACGTATTTATACTTATAATTACCCCACAAAACTTAACCTTAACATACAAACGCCCATTCACACATGCGTTAGGAATACAAATAATAACCCCTTTAAACATCATAAGGGTTGGATGCGAGAGTGTGAATATTTATTCATACAAAAATTGTTTATTTGAGTCATAATTTCATGGGTAAATTTACTCCTTTGGGATTAGATTACAATAAAATATAGAACTGAAAATGTTCAGGCAGACGGAAACATGGCGAAACGATTTACTTATTTGTAAATGTTCTTAAACTTTCATTTATATCTTTGTCATATCTCTATAATCATTCAAACTATATTTTGTCGGTGCTTTAATTATCAATTCGGCTTTAGCGAAAGGAGAGTTAGAATTTTTAAATTGTTATCTATAATTACCTAATCCTTTAACCTTTACTCCCATTTCCATATTTTCTCTGTTATTATAAAATACATTTATATATCAAATAAATTTGAGAATTCTCTGGGTGAGCAAACGCTTTGATATTCAAATGCCGCTTAAAAGTTGTATTTTGCAGCTTGCGCAACTAATTTTCACATTTTATGCATAATTCAAGAGTGCTAGCCATTAGATGCTTTGGTCACCTTAGGGTTAAATGGGGTGGAGGGGGTGGGTGGAACCGCGGTATCCACATAGAATATTTCATGGTTTCGTGACCAAATAAATGCAATGAAATTCATCAATTGACTTGATGCGCACGTCGACATCTTTGGATCCGGCGCTACCGGCGGCGCAGTCGCAGCCGCAGCCGCAGCCGCTGTAGACAGCAACATTTGCATATAAATTGGTTTTCGGTTCGTGTTTGGTATATTTTTCGGTACATATATATATATATTTTTTTTTGTCAACTGCTAATCGAGTTGTTGGCATCTGTTTTAAAAAGCAATTGCAGAACGCAGTATTGTCCATTTGCTCATTATTAATTGGCGCAATTTGAGCTTAAACGATTTGGCAATTCAACATGGCCTGCAGGCGGCATCACAAACACCCATGGTGACAATTATACGTATACGCCCTCAGGCTAATGTTGGCTAAAAAGCCCACCCATTTGATTCAGTGCTTTCAAGCTTTTCGGCTACGCTAGAGGAGAAACAAGCGAGAAAAATAAAAAAAAATATTTATTACGAAATCAACGATATTTTTATGCTCTATAAACCAATTAGTCCACTGTCAATGTGTTAGTCATTATTGTGTTTTTAAGTTTTTTGTTAAATGAAACACTTATTAAATTTTTACTATTCATAAAAAAAAAAAAAAAATAAACCAATTGAATCAAGTAAATTTGTTTGTATATTTAACAAAATTACTATATTATATTATATATTATGGGCTAACTTTCCAAATATATTCAAATGATAAGTAATGGTAATGATAAACAAAATAGTTCAATTAACAATTCTTCAGCGTACTCGCAAAAATAGAAACAAGCTATGTAGTAAAGTTGTCATACCCTCATTGAAGCTAAATTTGAAAGAAGCCGCAAACTTTTCGGAAAACATAACACGGCGCTGACAAAAAATTCGTTAAAAAAGTATAAGACGCGTTTTTAAACGCACCAATGTCGTTGACTGCCAACTGGGGAGAACAACATTAACAAGGTTTGGGGGGTGACATTATTTTTCATGTCGATGCCTAAAAAGGTCAAACGTCTGGCAGACTTTTTTGGTGGTTTCTTGTTGGCAGCGTTTTGTTAGCCTTGCTGATTCTTTGCATTTTTTATGTCAACCAACCAACCTACCATTTTGCCCTAAGGGCAGGTGATGCTGTTGCGCTTTGTTTCTATTGTCATCAACTGAAATTGGCTTTTAATGTTGCCGCAGAGATATCTTAAGAATAATTGTTTTGCGTGTTTTTCTTGATTTCTGCGCCGTCTTTGTCCCCGCAGGTGTGTTTTATTCGAAACTGGCATAATTTTTACAAAAAGTAATGTTTGTTTGGGGCAATACTTCGGAAAGTACTAAAGCATCTTGGGAGCCTTTATTTAAGCAAGAAAGCAAAACTTTTCACTAACAACACCTGGAGACTCATTACGAATCTGTGACTATAAAGCTTTTCTCAAGGACTCAAATATTAGTTTTAATTGATATTTAGCACAGAACTTAATATCTGAAATGAGTTCTGTAAGATCTACATTAATAAACAGATATGTCATATATGCAAGTAATAAAAGTAAAACTATCATATTTTCTTCTATCTATCTTTTCCTATTCCATATGGTTCCACCCCATTGAAATTGATTTCCGCATGATATCCAATTCTTCTTCTGGGTTATGAGAATTGTTATCAAGCAACCAGCGACCCATATAACTACTTTCGTCAGGGGGATGGGATACTAGAGTGCCTGTAGCCAGGCAAGCAAATTAAAATCATAATGCTCGACAGCATGATACCTCTGCTGGAAGCTTTCCTTGTTCTTAGACATTTTAGATTTGTAAATATCATCGTATAGAATTTACAAAATTGATTTTAAAATAATATCTCAACGCTACATTAAATAAGAACTTATAAATCTCAATGTCTACAGAATGGGACTATACCGTTTGTATGCATCCTATGGATACAGGGTAGCCAACAATTTGCAGACGAACATACACAAAATGAACTCAAAGCACAAAAAAAAAAAGAAAACAAAAATTTTAAAAAGCCAATGCAAGGAAGAGGGTACTAAGAGGGTTTGGGGGTGGGTTTTCTGTGGTTCGGGGTGGGTTCAGTTTGCTCCAAGGTTTGCCGGTGGCTGCAGATAGGCACAATAATTGTATCAAAAGCATATTTTCCATTCTGGTAGAACGAATTTTATGCTTTTTCAATAAACATTAACCGATTTTGGTATTTTTTCATAAAAGAACATCAGCGCACGCATGTAACTCACTAACAAAAAACAAGTGCGAATGCTTAAATCGAAAGACAATCGACAATGCGGTACCCTGTAGATACATAGATGCCCTAAATAGAATTGTATCTCTTCTCAAAAATGTATTTGTACATATTTAGTATACTTACAATTAAGTTATAATAATTTGGGTAGACATTACTTTAAATATCGTTCCTAACTCACTTTTGTAAAATAATGTGCAATAAAGGGAATAGAGTATAGGGTATAGAATTAAATAATCAGCAACAAACAACCAACGAATGTGCATTGCTTTTGTGTGGCAATCATTCATGCGTTCATTATTTCATAGACTACGAGATGAGTGCGTCGCATGCCACACTCATCCCAAAATACACACAAGCACACACACACACACTCACACACCGACCGCTGAAATATTTTGCTGTCCATTTTTTGTATAGCGATATGCAAACATGCGACTCCCCAAAACAAAGAATGGCAATCAATGATTTGGAAACATTTTCTTCATTTTATCTTCCTTTTACTCTACGTTTATAGCTTCTCTTTTCTTTCTTGTTTATCAATTTCTCCTCTGATCACATTCTTTGAGCATTTTTCATTCAAATACAAATCATATAAGATATTTCTGCAATTACATATGTGTGATATGTATTTTTATTATTCAAAAAATGTTGTTAAGAACTGAGCTTGTTCTTCTTGTGCAACGATTTCGAAGAACTAAACTTCGCATAAATTCCCACTCTATCGACATTCTTAAGACATAGACTTGGAATGCGGAAGTATTTAAGCTGATAGCAATAATCATATTATAAACATAGAAGCTCTTCTAGAAACTATTTTTCATTGTGAGAAATGAAGAAAAAAAGAAAAACGATGCCGCTTGCCGTTTTGAAGTTTATATAATGTGATTGAAGCTGTAGTCCTTGTTGATGGAGCTATTTGAAGGCGTAAAAGCAACGCTCCACATAATTATTTCCTCACCATCCGCATTTGGCAGACGTCGCATCGATTTTGTTCTCAAGTTACGCTTGCTTTTGTTTACACAAAAATTATGTTTAATGAGAGACCCCCGCCGCTAGCCTACCCACTGCTTTTGCCCTTCTGCTAGGGTTGAATCGCGGCTGGGATACAAAACTGACAATTATAATTACAAGGTCTTAAGTTTTTCGTGAAAATTATTATTTTAATTATGGTTTGGCAGTGAAACGAGGGTTGCAATAAAACTCTATACATATACATATATATTTATGGCCGCATCAAGTGTAACATAGTAGATCATAAATCGCTCAACAATAAACACAAATATCCTTATTTATATCTCTTTATGCGACTGACTGTCTCGCGCATAAAAATCGAAAATCATGTGCTGAAAATAACCTAATCAACTGGTCCAATCAGTTTTTATGGGTCAACGAACCAATCATAACTTTGTCGTATGTGTATGAAGTGAGTTTTATTCTTGCAGCGAACACGTTGATAATTTTTATTTGCCATTTCGCAGTTACCGCCTGCAAATACTGTTTTAGCCATGATAACTGACTGGACTAACTGACTGGTCCTTTGCAAATAAAATACATTTCTGCTGTACTTTTATTTCTCTGTCTAAGGAGGAGTAATAATCATTTATTTAATGTGCCCAACATTTATTATTTCTGCTGACCTTTCCCGACACTACAACGACAACGACGCTGGTCACTTGCAAAGCACAATCCTCTGATGGCCAAAGTTAGATTGGACACTTGGGCAATTTGCGCGTAGTGAATCTAATTGAGTTTATCAAGTAACTACAGTATATTTCTCACACACGCGAACATGGCAGGTCAAGTTACCTAAAACATTGAATCGTACATAAATTCTGGTATGTAAGTTCCTATCTACCATATAAAACTTAAATTTATTAAGTCAACTGACTATCCTGTCAATTTGAAATTAATCAGATTAACAGCTCTTATAAAAGTGTTTTTTTTTTATTTAGTTGTTTGTGTACATATGATTGACGAGCCCTCTTGCTCTAGCTCAATAGCTATTAAAACTGACTTATCGAATTGCCCTCGTATGTGTCAGCTGCTTCATATGTAATTATCATGTAAAAGTTAACAACTCAATGCTCACATACCCTATGTCTATTATAGTGCCCTTTGTTGACAAGTATATTTTCGAGAATAAGCAACTCATTTGCAAACTGTAGACGAGACCATTAATTAAGTGGCTGATTGCAGCTTCAAAGAATGCTTAAAAACAATCGACATTGACAATACGAGTACTAACTGGATAATTACAAAACAAACAGGCTATACAAAAAGGCTAACCACAACGGCATGCTGATGATACAAAGAAGCACAGCTCGAAAGAAAACTGTGTCATCATCGTCCTTGCTCCATGTTATTGAGAATGAGAAATGAACATGCGAATACAAAAATCGACTCCCGAGCCATATGCGCAGTTGTGCAGTTGACCACAATAATATGCCACAAAATTGACATAAATTCTGTGCCAGCGGCATTACATTGAAATCGAAAAGTGAAGCGTATTGAATGCCAAATTGATATAAAATTGAAATTTGATTAGACCTGGTCATACATATAACGAGACAGCTAGCCAAGTTGCCGTAGGCCGCAGGCTAGTTTGGGGACATTCACAGTGAATGTTTGGTTGCTAAACTGCTGCCGGCTTTTAGGCTGCAATTAAATAAACATAAAATGTCAGCGACTTGGCAAATAATTTCAATAACCGAAACACAACTGAAGTGGGGAGCATATGGGGTATATGGGGATGCGGGGGACTGGGCTATGGGAATGCTTGTGGTCGTTTAAAACAAACCGCAGGTGTTGCATACATTTGCTAGCTTTGCATTAATTATGATATGCTGTGCAGCGTGGAACTGTGGGTCGAGGGGCGTGGCAAACTATTTGCAGCATGAGCTACCTTTGCTGTGCTACGAAAATTGCGTACTTATGGGCTAAAGCAATTTTATTGCCCTGCACAGGAAGCTGCATAGACGACGCCATTGGAGTCACCGTGTGCTCTCCATTGGAGTCTCCGTTGGAGTCCTGGGAGCGTGCACCGTGTGACCCGTAAACTTTACAATTTCTTTGTTTGGACTTGTAGCAACGATGAGCTTGTTGTAGTTGTAGTTGTTGCAGCAAGTTTGTTGCTATTATTATTTTAGTTGGCTGTTCTACCAGTTTTTGGTAGACTCAAGCAATATGCGGGGAGCAGGCAAGGAATGGCCACATAAAATGTTATTGCAAAAAACTATTAAATTTCTCCAGGGATGAAAATATGATCAGAAATTTAAATCGATTTATTAAAAGCCACAGTTGTTGTCGTTGCTGTAACGAAAGGGTCCCACCTGTATATACTAACATATGTTGCCCAAAACTTTTCAGCTGCAATAGCAAAAGGGTTCATTCCCAACTCTGTGGCAAGCGAAGACATGTGACTGCTGACTAGTGGGCACTGTGGCTAATAAATATAAGTGACGTCTACATTAAGTGAAGCAAAGTGATTAGCGTACTGTTAAAGCTACTAGAGAAGCTAAACCACTGTCCCCTAAATTTAGTAGTTCGTAAACGAATTAGCATCGATTAAATGATGATAGAAATTAATAACTGTTAGAATGTATACAAATATGTTGATCTTCAATGACAAACCAATGTATTACAAATAATTGTTGAGAGTTCTCATTGTTCTCATTTCAAATATATTAACAAATATGGAAACTAAAAATTAATTGCATCAATACTACTCCACTGTGCACAGTTGTCGCACATCAAACCAATGACCGCACCCTCACAGTTCCGACAACTTGAAAAACAAATTTACTATGTACACTTAATGTCTAGACAAAGCCTCCAATTACCTTATCCGATTACACGAAGATTTGCGCTGCAAAGTGTTAGGAACAGAGCCCTGCCCGTTCAGGGCAACCCAATGTAACCCGTTGACCCAGCATTCCTCTTGCCGCAAAAGAAGACTTTATGCACTCGTATTACCGCTGTCCCTTTGGTCCCATCTCACATTGTCCTCGTTGACGTCATCAAAAATGTTTCAAATTATTTTACGCAAAAGAAATATTCTCACACCTGGACGGCACATGAAAAACACAAAAGTAAAAAGTAAAAAGTAAAAGGCACTTAAGTGCCTCGGCTAGAATTCGGATTTTTAATTGAAGTGCAGCGGTGATCGTAGAGTCCTTGTCGTTTTCGGTATTGTTTTCGTTGTGAGGTTCCCCCTCACTGACCCTTCCTCCTTCCAACCCTCCTCACCCTCCCAACCCATCCCGCCAACCATCTCGGAAAGCAGGTGTAAAGTTAAATCAGAAAATGAAATTAAAATAAACCAAAGCCTGGCAAAGCAAATGTAATGAAGTGGCCAAAATGAAAAAGGATTAACTTGCTATTCCCCGGGTTGGGCCCTATACCCAAATACGTTGCGCATAATTAGCTGGGCCGAAAACATTTTTTTGCATTTTATAAAGGAAATCCGTTGAAAAATTCATAAGTGCCGCCGCAACGGGCGTGGTGTTAAATAACCCCGTAAAATGTATTCTCATCTGGACAACGTGGTGCCCCCGTCATTTCCACACAGAAAAGACAGACAGAATCAAAGTAGAAACGCTGCTTAACATTTTGTCATTTTTTATTATTAAATATAATTTATTAAAATTCCAATTTCCTTCTGCAGACAGACTTACAAGCAAATATGAGAGTAATTCGACAACAATTTAGGAATTATGAAACAATGGCAGTCTATGGCAAATATTAATATTAAGAATGTACATGGAAAGAAAATAAAATAAGCATTTGTATTATAGTAATGACGTGGACCCAAGCATTAATGTGTATGTTCAGAGACGTTGATTGCCCAACCATTTTATGGCCATTTAATAGATAGACTGGCTGTGGCTGTGACTGTGACCAAAACCACGTGATGGTCAATAGCCATTTGCATATGAAACGCAATCAAAATGTCAAAATAAGCACCACCAGGTCAACAAAACGTCAAAAGTCAGGCAAACCCTCGGCCGGAATTCGCTTATTTTCGTTCAACGTTCTTGGTATAATTGTTTGTACTTTGACATATACACGCCCCCAAAATTCAAATGTAAACATACGAGCATTCACATACTCAGATATGCACACAGTGGCACCCACATTGGATCCGTCATTCTGTTGTTTGTTTACGGCTACGCCTAAGCAATTCCAACAATTTCAACAGTTTCAGTTCTGTCTGGCACGCAGCGAATACAACTCAAAAGAATAATATTATATTTTATAATGGCGACCTTGTGAGTGCTTAATCATGGAGGACACCGTTCGCCCTGAACTCTTAATTTAATTTTATCCTATCAACTTAATATACATTTAACAGTGATCTCTATATAGCTTAAAAGTTTTTTTCATAATTTACGATAAGGGAATGAAGGGAATCGATATGCCTTTTAAAGAGGACACGGGGCTGGGGCTTTAAATCAAACTTTTCAATTGTTATTTCCAAATCAAAGCACAAAAATGTCGCTATTAAGGGGCAACAATTCGTCTTCAAGCCTAAGAAATTAGCCGAGCAAATGATGCAAGAAAAACCAAAATGCCAGGCACAAAACTCAATACTGCTGGGCAATTAAAGGACGCCCAGCTACGCTGTTTCAGCTATTCGCTATTTCCACCCATCTCCATCAAATCCCTGAGGCTCTTCACCCAGTGCACGCAGCGAAGTAAACGGAAAATTCATTACAAACAAATTAACAAATAAATCAAATTTCAATACGAAAATTTGTGTTTGCGAAAACAATTTTTGAGTGGGGTTCCGGGAGCTCTATGTCTATGTGGGTAACACAAATCGCATGCCACGCCCAAACGCTTCGCACATCCCAAAATAATAGCGATGGGGGCTTGACTGACTGACAGCCGGCAAATCGTCTAAAACTGAAACTGAAACTGAAGCTCTCCACTTGAGAAATCATTTGTCTAAATTAATTCCTGTCGTTTACATTTGCCAGATGAGAAAAGCAACAAAAATCAAAGATTAAGACAAACATTTACTACTCCTTACCCATCCACCATCAGCATCACCACCACCACTCTAGCACCACCGCAGGGACGAACCAGAGTTGTATAAATCTGGTAAGCATTGCCTTGAAGCTGTACAACTCAAAACTCTAAATGTGTACTCTGTATGTTGTTGATGTTGTTGTTATTGTTGTTGTTGTATATGTTGTTGTTGCCTCACGCCTCCCTTTCATGATAAATGACATGATGCGCATTTGCTGGATCAACATTTCGTCGTCGTCGCGTTAATAACTCATTCGAAAATTCCGCCGACAACGTTGCATACGTACATTTTTGCCCGAAAAACAATTAAAATTGTTCTGGGTGCAGAGTCAGGTAGCGCATAATTATAACTGCTAAATCCAATATAATATAATATCCAAAAATAACATGATTTCAACCCTTTGAAAACTCCCGCCTACTGCCAGCCTTATGGAAGAGACACGGACTGTTCTGTCGTCTCTCGTGACTGTCGAAGTGTTTCTATTGTAACTTTATTGAGAACTCAGCAAATCGAGCGGATGTCTGCTGGCGAAATTGAGCGAAGTACTTCAGTGTGGATAAATTCTTTTCAATAATTAGTTCTGTCAAACGCAGCAAAGTCCTGTCAACTCCAGCGACAGCACATTTTTAACAATTTCAAATTTGACCATTTATTCAGATATGCTCATTCTAATATCAATCATTTTTTTAATCAATGTAATATTATATAAATCAATATAAATATATTTGCTTCATTGCCCGGATTTTTTGTTCGCATAACTATGTCTATTTAGACATAACTTTCTAGCTATGTAACACCTTTTAAGCTCTGTGTACTGGACATTTCGGTAAGTACATTGCCCAACATGTCAGATGACTTACGGGCATAGGCTACCAATAGTTTATAAGATGACTTAAAGCGATGCTGCAACTTATCATTGTTGACATCGCATTGCTGATCCTCTTTGAGGTTCATGGAGATAACAACATCAACGAAATCATCAAGGAATTCTTCGTGAAGAGCAGCTGGAATGCGCTCCAGGAATGGACATATTGCTGTAACATTGTCTATCAAAGAAATAGCCAATAAGATATATTATGAGGTATACAAATAATATTCCACTTACCTTTCAATGTGCGAACACCCTCGTAGATGAAGACTTCGCTGCGCACCTCTACGTTTTTATAATGGAAGCCAGCTTCATCCAGAAGTTGAGTGAATTGCTCAGCAGGATCAGTGCTATTATGTAGAGGTGAAATGAACTGTTCAACATCCTGCATGTAGGCAGCCCACTTCGCGTTCGTGTAAAGAACCTTGTAAACTTCATAAACGGGATTGCTGGCCAGAAAAACAAGTAAACAATCGCCCCCTTCATTTCGTAGCAACTCGTAAATATTATTTAAAGCCGCACGAAGATTCTGCACCCAATGCAGACAATAAAATGATGTAACATGGTCAAAGCGTCCCTTGAGTTGATCGGGCAACCGTTCACAACCTATATCCAAAACCTGGAACTTCGTTCTCGCATAGCGCTGATAACAATTGTTGGCAAAACCCACCATCTTGCTGGAGATATCCGTGCCAACGAGCTGTTGATAGCTCTTCGGTAGCAGAGGATACACAAAATCCATCAGCACATTGCCCGATCCGGAACCCACATCCAACAGGGAGTCCTGCCCATCAGGTCGCCACTGAAGTATCGAAGAATACTCATCTAATATGAGTTTAGCATCATGACGCTGCACCTGGTTTGCGCGCTGGTAGAGCGAGGCCTGGTTCATTGTGATCACTGATATTGGGAGCATGAATTCACAGCTTATATAGCACTTTACAGCCACATAGAAACAATAGACAGTGTCGTCAACTTTGGTGATATCGTCGCCCATCGCTCAATGTTAATTTATTTTTAAAGCTCCCTGCTCGCCGCTGGCGCACTTCGAGATTTTGAACTGTCAACTACACTCGAAAATAATAATAAGATGTTGCCATAGCTGCACTCAATGAAGAAATTGATAATATTTACGAGAGACTGTCGATGAAGCAGTATTCAAGATAACATTTCGATATTAGTCCATAATATTGAAAGTATAATTGATAAACTGAAGTCAGTTCTTTTTCAAGATCTTTGCTTTATACAAAAAAAAAGAAAAGAAAAAGACAAGCATAAAATGAATAGAATAATTCCAAGTGAACAAATATACGCTTATTTATATGCAGTTGTAACCTTTACAAAAACAATAACGACTGCCAAGGTAGTGTACGATCTTGATTATCACACAATAAAGTTCAAGTTCTAGGTCATTTGTGCTTAGCTAACACTTACTTCCTCCCTGGAAACTAAGGCTACGTAACAGATAATTAAAATTCTAAATCATTGAAACAGATTGGAAATTAACATTTTTTTTTGAGCAGTGTATAGGGAATGAATACAATAAGAGAAACATTGGGCAATTTCAAAGAAAATATATAAGTACAAATAGGAGTCTATATTATATGATTAAGTTCCCATGTATAACCAAAATATTTCTGGAGTGCATTGATCTGACAACAACCCGAATATCTCGAATATCCGAATCAGTTCAACGACCTACCTTAAGATTTAATGAGCGATGAGTATAAAAATAGTGGGACAAACATACTGCAAGTCGATCTATTTTGGGTTTCATTTCATAAATTATTTCTTATTTCATTTTTCACCCTTTTTTGTAACACTCAACATATAAATTCATTAGGAAATTCCATTTTTGTAATTGCTTTTATACCCCAGATAACTTGTGATATGCTTATCATATTTCAAATATTTTACGTATGACGAGCAAAGCAAGGACAACGTTTGATGTACGTTCAGTTCTGAAGCTTCCGTACGCTTGATATTTAAATACGTGGGCACCATGTACTCATACATATGCTTGCTTCATACATTGATTAACCAAGTGACATCAAAAAGCCTTCGCTTGCCTAATTTTGGGATTCCTTGCACTGCCTAATGTGTGGGCGTTACGGCTGGTTAATTGCATTTGAGGCAACGCATCGTCAAATGTTGTCCTAAAGGGTTTTTGTCAAAGTTTCGCTTTAGATGGATGTACTGTCAGCAATTAGAGAGAACTGTTGATTGAGGGATGTGCATCATATTGGCAAAGATAAAAAAATCAATTAATGCGCCAAATCTCATTGAGGGATGTCAGTGTTTTGTTGAATTACCCGAACCCGAAGTTTTTTTATGTTGTTCCTCTCTGTCTACACACTTTTTGCTGGCTATCATATCAAAATTCTAATTTTAATAGATTTACAAATATTTGCCTTTGGATACAGACTCATCTCATCCTTTCACACCTTCAAAGCTCTGAGGTCTATAGTTGTCATTTTATTCGCTCAGAATATAGTTGCGCTTATTAAACTCATTGTTTTCGTTGTATGTACACAGTCGACAAACAAAACAGAAGATGTCTGGCAAAAGGGTTGAGACTCTGGACTTAGGTTTATAGTTTACCTTCAGTAAACGAGATTTTAATGTCCCATAAGGGAATTTCAGCCATATGAGTGCGTGTAATAACAGTGTGTAGACCAAAAACAGAGGGAAAGTTTGAATTTAAAATACAAAGTAAACGGTGATTTGTTGTTATTGATTAAAGAGGACTTGCCATGCGGGAATAGAGTGAAAAGGAGAATGAGAGGCAGATGGGATAAGGGAGGAAAAAGGACAGCCAGACAAATATGGCCACCAATCAGAGTCAGAAACTCCTCGTGTGTATCTTAAGACGCAACCACAACTTGATGAGTATTTAAAAGTTCTCCATTGTGTGTTTGATGAATATTTAATTAAGCATAAAAGGAGAGAGTTTTATTCAAGAAAGCGTACTATGCAAGAGGCTGACAACAAGGCAAAGACAGCAAAAGGGTAAAAGGATTGCGCGCCAGCTTAAGCGCTCGCTATAAGAAAAAATAAAACAGAATCAATTATCGCTTTGTGCGTTTTGCTGGTGGTCGCTCGTTCGCTTGGTTTATTTTTTATATTATTTTAATATGCGTATATGTATAAGAAGCGTTTACAAGTAGCGAGAAGTCGAAAATAATTAAATAGTAAGCACAGACAAGCCGCCTCCAAATACCAACCATACCGAACCCTTTGGGATAGCCGGCGTAGAAGGGAGAAACTTTTTTGGCTGCTCATTAAAGTTGAATGGGTAGGAGGGTAGGAGGGTAGGGAAGTGGGCTAACGTAACATACAAATAGCCAAAAGCGTGCGAATGTTGCTGGCAGTCCATAGCTCCTGTTTTGCTATGCCCATATACTTACACAATTTTTCTTATATTAATTTGTTTTCCTTTTGTTTCGATTTGCTGCCGCTGAAAAATTAATTAAAAATTACATAAATGAACGTTGGAGGATAACGAGCCCCTAAGCTGATTTTGCGATGAAAAATATTTAACGAAAAAAATTGTCGACCTACCGCGTGCCACATGACAAAAGGAAAAGCAACAAAATTATCTCACCACTTGCAACGCACACTGCCCACACACACACACACACACACACACACACACACACACACACACACACACACACACACACACAAACATATACATACACAGGTATACGGTAAAAGCAACAGCAAACAGCACCGAAGCTGCCATTTTTCGTCGCTTTTTGTTTTTATTTAATATCGACGAAACACCAACAAAAGTAAAGAAGTAGAGGAAAAGCTCTGAAAAAAAAACCACAATGAAGGGGAGACCAGAGAAAGATAGAAAGGGGAAAAATGGGAAAATGTTCTTTAACATAACAAAATATTTTTATAAAATAATCAAATTTTTATTCTTTTTGTTTGCTGCAAATTATTTTTAGCTTTCAGGACCGGGAACAATTATTCAAAAACAGGAATAATGGTTGGATAGTAGCATTGGTTTTAAATTTAAAGTGACAACCTATGTTTTTTAATCAGATTAATATTTATGGTTATAATTGACAAATAAATCTACGATTTATTCAAATCTATTTAGTAAATTAATTATAGTAAAGTAAATAAGTAAAAGTAAGTATTAGAATAAACATTAGCTTAATAAAAAATGCACGCAGGTCACTGCGGTTAATACAATCGATCAAATGTTCAAATTTTTAGTGCTTTTTATAAATAGGGAGAAGGAGGCGTGGCAGACCCCATGAAATATATATATTCTAGATTAGTATCAAGTATCGGCAACTATAAGAATTATAAACAGTTTATAGTGGATTAATTATAATAATGTAGCCCTTATTTCTGAAAGTACATAGTTCCATCTGAACAGGGGCATTAATAATTCTGTTGCAAAGCAATCTTAAAAGTTTCATAAAGATCGGCCCAGAATAAAGAAAGCTATTCAGAAAAAAAAGAAGAAAGAAAAGAAAATGCCACTACTGTTCTCACCATTCAAATATTATTATATTCTTATTATTTTTAAATAATAATAAAATAAAAATTAATTTATGAATTTGAAAAGTATATATTTGTTTATAATCTTAAATTTTAAAAACTTCTATTACATTATATGTTTGATATGAATCAAGCTTTATTTGGGTAGTAAATGTAGAAATGAGTTAGTATAAATTCCATTCATGTATATAATTATTCATCAAACAAACCAAAAAGGAAAACGTGATCAAACATAATTTAAGAAAAAGGTGCATCGCATAAAAACATATAGTAAAGTCTTCAGCCAAACTATCAACCTTACCCTAGACCATCTAACTTGTAATTTTCTTAGGAAATAAACTGCAAATAAAGTGAATTTTATGCAAAATATGTTTAATAAACACAATCAAGTTTGCGACGACTATCCTCAAACAGCACATAAGGAGCCAAAGACCAAGGGTGTCAAGAATGACAGCAAATAACCGAAAAAGGACGCAATGACATCAACGCCTGGAAGGTTTTTAATTGCCTTGGATAATGTGGTGTATATATTTTTGGGCTCGGTCCCATGTGTGTTTGTGTGTGTGTGTGTGTGCGAACTTCAGATGCCTGCGAAGATAATAAGATTGTAAACTAAGTATGAACCGACTCCACTGAAGCGGTTGAGTGGTGTCGGTGGACTGGGCTTATCGTATATTTCATGTGTATGTGTGCCGTGTCCATGCTACCTTCCTGTCCTCAGTGCCAACGCAGTACTGTGGTATTAATGGCAAATGTGACCGAAGAAAATAATACATATTTACAATTAGATTGGGTGAACTTTTAATTAAGAATATACTATATACTATACACATATACTATACACATTTCATTCGGGATGTCTGAACGATCCATGAATGACCCTAGTATCACTAAATTCAATTATATTGCAACGTTTACTGATGTTAATTTTAAATCATTTCTGTCACAATATAGGGATGGGACTCCGAATATCCGTAAAATAACCCGTATTGACCACTGTGCGTTCTCTCCACTTTTGAATGTTGTCTTTTTAATGTAATTTCAACTACTTTACCACCAACAAGCTGTTTTAGCCAACACCAAAGGCAGCTAGTGTCTACGACAATTTTACAAAATGCCAACTCATTACAATTTGAATTGGGTAACTTTCTTGAAGACAAAGCCTTTTCACTTCACGATGTCGTTGAAAAATTTAATTTAAGTGTTTATAAGTATAAACGAATATAAAGATCTACATATACTAGTAAGTGTATCGAAATAACCCCAACACGCTACATTGTTGTTGTATTGCCTTTTTTCAGCTGACGTTAACTTGAAAATAATTTGATAATTTCAATTAAAATGTTCATTGGCTTCTTTTTTTTTACAAGTCCATTGACTAACGATTGACATTTAATAGTCCTTTTAGTGTAACAGTGTAGCTTGAACGCAGACATTGTAAAGTATTAACAGGCATATCAGTCGATCGCACACGAAGGTAAAATAGTTTTTGATAATAATAAAATTGAACATATACGAATGGAAATATATAATATAGTTACGTTAATATGTAAATAAACATATATAAAGCTTTAGAAGTTTTTAGAACTTGGGTCAGAAAACCGGACAATTGTTGCATTTGCACAAATTAAGAACATTTTAATAACAGGTTCTAATTAAATGTGAAAGAGCGAAAGAAATAAAGCGATACCGAGATCTGCTTATTTTTTCGTTTATTTATTATTTTATGATATATACACGTGTAAATGCATTGTATGATGTATGATTTAGTTAACATTGTATAGGTTGTTCATAGGTTGAGTTTGTGTTTTATAATGTTCATATATACATATGTCTGTATATGAATGAATATATAAATAAGCAGCAAGCAGCTTACCTTATATATTTTATAGGATCGGAATTTGAATATGTTAGCTGACATAATTTGCAACCATAAATCGCAAAGTATAATTATACGAAATAAGACCATATCAAAAACCACCAGCCATATCTCTATCTCATTTGATGTCTGACTTATACTCAATAGGCAATAGTTGACAAAATAATATATAATCATCACAATTTGATACATAAACAGACCCAAAAACGAAAAGAGCCGGATCATAGTAAAACCACTCCGCTTTAAAAAGGCAGAATCAAATCCAAAAAAAAAAAAACATTTACAAAGCAACGACAAGAAAGATTTACAACAAATCAAGTATATTCAACAAGAAAACTTCCTGTTCACACAAAAATAAAATAAATAAATAAAATAAGCAGCGTTGATTCTCTGCTTGACGCAACCGCAACGATTCAATAGAAAAAAAAAACATCTTATTTTTTCATGGACCTCACTTGCTCGCCAATATTTAAAATGCAAATGATCATTAGAATAATCAATTCTTGAAAGGCAAACTCTATCTAATATTACAAATATCATATTAAATGATTATTTTTTACAAATCTCTGCATACATTACGTTTAGACTTGCAATATAATTGCCAGCAAGCAGTATGACATTTGAAGTTACACAACTCAGCTTTTCGGCGAGGAATGTGCTCACTTGCAAAAGCTAGCTGCTATAAGCATGAAATGAATTCTAATTGTTGGCAAAGCAGTGCGATTCGTTGCAAAATATTCTAGTCTTTTCCATCTATTTTCTTTCCTGAATGTCTTCCTTATTCCTGGACCGATCTTTATGAAACTTTCACATATGTTTCAGAACAGTATTTTTTAAACACCTGTTAAGTTAGAAATATGTACGTTCAGAAATACATGCATACAATACAACAGGGTATAAAGAGATTTGATCGATTTGCGGGGGAACAAACTTGATCTGCGGACGGTATAGAGGAACCTTCATGCCAAATTTTAAGTCTCTAGCTCTTATAGTTGCTGAGATCGACGCGTTCATACAGACGGACGGACAGACAGACAGACAGACAGACAGACGGACATTTTTTCACAAAGTTAATATATTCCTGTACAAGGTATAATAATAGTTAAATCAAGAGAGACTGAATATGATACTATTTAAAAAATTCTTATTATACATGAAATAGTGAAATCATAAGTGTGTCAAATAATCAACTTTAGACTAAGCCGCAAAAGCACTCGAATGAAGCGTCGTCGAGTGAATAATGGGCAAATTCGCAAAGTAAATATGACACATCGCAAAATGGCATTTGACGATAAAAATGTAACCCGCCTATTGCCAGCATCATGTCAATGGCATTCAAATATCCCAGTATCCAGAAAGGTGTTTTGACAAGTCGTCTGTAAGGGGTAACCCTTGGGTCCACACGCTCTACATTTCACCCTCTCGAACACATCTTCCGCCTCCAACCCCATAAAACAAGTGCGTGTCAATAAAAAAATTGTTCCGCTGGGCATATTGGCTGGAGCTTCTGGATTATGGGAAAGGGATTCCCACTCGTCGTTTGCCCTCATATACAAATTTTGTTCTCTTTTTCTTTATGCTAAGAGTGGTAACCAAGAAGAAAGTGCAACGCAAATGTGGCATAAAGATTACATTTGTGTGGCTGGATGAACAGCCTAAAGGGTTTCTCCCCTCTTTGTCTTGCAATTTATGACTTTCAATCTTTATTTGAAAAGACATTGTGCCATTCGATGTGCATTAAAATTCAATAATCATAAAATAAGCAAGAACACAACAAACGACTGTCAATTAACCCTTCGCAGAGAGAAACCAAATGCAGGGGTAATAGAGAAGCAAATGCCAGCTATGAAATCACAGTCGCAGGCAATAACGAAGAAGTTGCTCGCTAGTAAGACACACGCAATATTAACGTCACATAAATCTTACAAACACTATTACTAAGTCGCTATTAAGTGAAATTGACCACATATTTTATCTCATACGCCCACACAGACCAATGTCAGACAACACTACCCGGAGAAGGGATGGGTGGTTGGATTGTTAGGCACTTAATTGGTGTGACAAGCGCAGCAAAAAGCAATCTGAGAGTAAATTATATAAAAGCTGCTACTGGACACATGAAATTAGTTACTAACCAAAACCAGCCATCGTGTGCTTGAACCAGCGTACTTTAAGAGAAAGATGCGCACCGCGATGGATTTTCATAGTTCACGCTAAAGCAAGCCTTCCCAGCGCTACCAGATCGACTTAAATATATGTTTCTATTTTGTCAGTATGGCTACACGTTTACATTCCGTTATTCTTTGGCACCGTCAATACCAATGCCGTCGTCAAAGTCTATATAAATGTGCATAAATATATAAAATGAAATACTCCAAAAAAATATCTTGATTGAATGTTTTAAATTTTTTACTTAGAAAAATATTCATCTGTCACCTCACAAAAGGTTCTTTGAAAATAAGAGAGCATGAACAAAGTGACCAGACTACAGGAAAATACATCGAAATAATAAGGTTTAACTTGGGAAAAAAGTGTATATTTTGCATAAATTCAAATATTTTAATACGCAAGAGCCTAAAAAATTAATTTAAATAAATTTGACTTGCTTTTTATACATTTATATTTATTTGTGTACTTTTTACAGACATCGTAATCGATGTTTGTGCAGAGTACCGAAAACCAAAGACCACAAGAAATGTTGCTGTACAATATTTATCGATAGTGGCGAAATGTCGTATTAATATTTAGAATTCCGATAACGAGTGACGTGTAATAAGTCGGCTTTTTGCATAATATAAAAACTATACAACTCATTGTTTTTAGACATTCGAGCCGACACGTAAGTCCAGCATAGTCTGAATAGTTCAAAAAGATCATCCGAATCAACGATGATGCAGTTAACATGCGTATGTAAGTATTTAACCAGATACATATCTTATTTATACCCATATGTAAATACATGTTAATCAACAATACGCCCATTACAGCAAGCATATTTCTGTTAGCGCTGATTTGTGGAACCACTGGCGCCTTTTACTCGCCCAATGACGGCATTGTGGAACTTACACCATCTAACTTTGACCGAGAAGTAGTTCAGGACGATGCTATCTGGATTGTTGAGTTCTATGCCCCCTGGTGCGGACATTGCCAGTCATTGGTGCCGGAGTACAAGAAGTTAGCTAAGGCCGTCAAGGGTGTGATCAAGGTGGGTTCAGTTAATGCCGATGAGCATAACGAACTAAGCGGGAAATATGGTGTACGTGGCTTTCCCACAATAAAAATTTTCGGCGCAAACAAACGCACGCCTACTGATTACAGTGGCCAGCGAACCGCCAACGCAATTGCGGAGGCGGCTCTGGCTGAGGCTAAGAAAAAAGTGCAAGCCGCTTTTGGAGGCGGAAGTAGCAGCAGTGGTGACAGCTCATCGAACTCTCGTAATGATGTCATCGAACTGACGGAAGAGAACTTTGATAAGCTGGTGCTAAATTCAGATGATATTTGGCTAGTGGAGTTCTTCGCACCCTGGTGCGGTCACTGTAAAAATCTAGAGCCTGAGTGGGCTAAGGCTGCCAAGGAACTCAAGGGCAAGGTCAAACTGGGTGCTCTTGACGCCACCGCTCACCAGACTAAAGCGGCTGAGTACAACGTACGCGGTTATCCTACTATCAAATTTTTCCCGGCCGGCTCGAAACGATCTAGCGATGCTCAAGAATATGATGGCGGTCGCACAGCCTCGGACATAATAAGCTGGGCCAGCGACAAACATGTAGAGAATGTGCCAGCACCGGAGCTGGTAGAGATTACTGATGAATCAAGCTTTGACAGCGCATGCGAAGGCAAACCATTGTGTGTGGTCTCCGTCTTGCCACATATTCTGGACTGCAATGCCAAGTGTCGCAATAAATTCCTAGACACTCTGCGAACATTGGGCGAGAAATTTAAGCAGAAGCAATGGGGTTGGGCCTGGTCCGAAGGCGGCCAACAGCCAGCTCTAGAAGAATCCCTGGAAGTCGGAGGCTTTGGTTATCCAGCCATGGCCGTTGTCAACTTTAAGAAAATGAAATTTTCCGTTTTGAAGGGATCGTTCTCCAAAGATGGTATCAATGAATTCTTGCGCGACATCTCTTACGGACGTGGCCATACTGCGCCCGTACGTGGCGCTAAAAAACCAACGATAACAAGTGTTGATGCCTGGGACGGCAAAGATGGTCAGCTGCCCACCGAGGAAGACATCGATCTAAGCGACATTGACCTAGACGATGATGTCAAGGACGAGCTCTAAAGAAGCCGGCTGTCTTAGACAAACCTATCCACTAAGACTGCAGTTCAGGTTACTTTTTCCACTTACCCCATAAATTAATTAAATAAAATGTCATTTAAACTTAAGTCGCAGATGCATCTGAATACTGTGTATTAGATTTTTCAACAATTGCAATAAATACTGCATGCAAACAAACTTTCAGTAGAAAATATTTTTTGATTGGGAGTTGGCAAAAACGTTTATTTTATGTAATATGAAATTGCAAAATATAAAAGATTCATCATATATCTAAGGTAAAAATCTATTCATATCAGTAAATAAGTGCTTAATGCATAATTTATAAATTCAGATCAAAGTCATATCTAAAGGTAAAATTATTTTAAAAATATATTTATATACGGCAGGATTGGCATAAGTATTGCATAAATTAAGTACGCGATATTTCTAAAATAAAAAATAAAATAAAACAACCTGTGAGGAAACCGAATTGACTTTCGTTGGACTGTGCAGCTTTTCCAGCGATACAACAATAACTTGTTGAATGCAAATCATTATTATAAACACACATCGACTTTGACTGCTAATGAAAACGTTTTTGAGACCGCAAAACTACCTGCGTGACTGGGGTACCATAAAACTACAATTTCATACACACACACACACACATAGTCTATATTTAGGTAGGCACGTGTGTGTGTATCGAATCACGGACGCATGCGCAGGCAACGAATAATTTTAAATAAAATCTTCAAAATGGAGTTTAATTGCTGCATGAAACGACACAAGGAAAAACTAAAATGAAACCAAAAATTTTAAATAGCCAATATTGAATCTAAATGTACAATAAAATGAATATTTCCATTTTCAGAGAACAACTGAACTGGTTATTGATATATACATCTATGCATGAGTATATATGAACATATGTGGATGTGTATGTGTATACATAACTACTACTGGTCTTTATCCTTAAATTGTTTTTGTTACGCGCTGTGGTTTTATAGATTTTCCTTCTAATATTTTTAAGTACTTAGTTATTCGATTTCAACTCGAACATGTTTGTAAGAGAAAAATTAATCAGGCAAGTTGATGATGATGCTTCTGGTCTACCGGATAGTTCTCTATCGATTGTATTGATCGCGATGTCGCCGCCGTTATGGTGGATGAAACGTCCATAAAGCGATATTTCTTATCATCGCGACATAACAGCGGATAACACATAATTCCATAGTAAAACACTAGTGAGAGAACAATAATTGTAAAGATTATGGCAATGATGCCAAATGTTGAGAAACCCGACTTGCTATCCAAATATTCCTTAGCCGTTGGAAATGCGGTAGTGGATGGCGTCGTTGGTTTTGGTGTTCGTTGATATCCATGGCGGTAGCTGTGTACGGTGGAAATTAGACAACTGGAGGCTGCGTGCGTAACAAAGAAAATATAATTTAGATCTGAGATCGCGTTCTTTTGCATTTGCAAGAAAGTAGTCTTCGCACTTACCTAAAATAAGCACTGAATACAAAACATACGAGTTGCATTGGCGCAACATGTTAAATACAGTATGTTCAAATACTACAAACAAAAAGGAACGCACGCGCAAAATCAAACGCACACAAAGCGACTATTCACTAGCAATGAAAAAAATATTCTTCACTACATATTGTTATCGATATTTGTTAAATGCGCCATCGAATTTACTTTCCATCTCTATCTAAGTATCGATAGAATCATTGTATTGAGTGTTGTGTTGTACGAGTTGGGCATTTGTGCATTTTATTTTATGGATATTACTATAAAATCATTGATAGAATATGTAATAAATACAGAATATGTCATTACATTTTCAAGTATAAGCTGTCCGTGAACATCGAAAAAAATGTATGGCCACGCAGTGAGCTGAAAAAATCGAAAAGCAATAACAAACGAAGAAGGTGACGCGACGACGCTCGTTTTCTAACATTTTGTTCTCATCTTGTAATTGGCAGCAACCACCTTTTCGATTCGATTAAATATATAAAGTTTAACAATTGAAAACAAGGCGTGAAATACATACAACAATCGTGCAGTGTGTGCGACATATTCGAATGAAAAAAGGTACAGTGAAAATTTTCTTGCTTGTCAATTCGATTGTCGGCTGCAAACAGCAGCACAAAGCGGGTACAAGAAGAAGCACAGGCAGAAAGTGAACAGCAAAGAAACGGAGCAACAACAAAAGAAAGAAGGAGAAACGGAATTCAAATTGTAGTTATTTAGTCGTGTGTGAGCTTATACATACGAATGTATGCGTAGTTTACAAACATAAACATTCACAAATTTATAAAAATTAGTAAATGCTTGTACTGGAAAAATGTCACATTTGCCGTTGGATGCGAGGGCAATACTCCAGCACCTAAATGAATTGGGTTATAGAAATATATCCGCTGAACAACTACGTGAATTTTTAAAAGGTAAGGCCACCCTCAAAAAACCAACCAAAGGCAGCAGTTCCCGCCATTGCATGTTGTATGCATAATATGTATATACATATATGCGCGTGTGTGTGTGCATTTGTGTGCAATAGGCATTTCAAAGAGTTATTTGTTTTACAGCAAGTTTATTTCTATTTTCGCACAAATTTTACGAACGATTCGTCACCGTTTTAATTTTTTCCCCATGAGTACGAGAAAAGCAAGCAACGAAGACAAAATGTCGAAGCTATGTGTAAGAAATAAAAAAAAAACGAGTATTACTCGCAATTTGTAAATAACAGCAAAAATAACGAACTCAAATTTGCCACAGCGCTTTGTGTACTTGAGGGAACACAGATACACATGTACACGGGAATATGTGTTGTGTTAATATGTATGTGTGTATGTACGTACAAGTGGACACATTCAATTGCAGGCGTTTTAGAGCAAAGTATTGTGTCCACTGGGCTCATGGCAGTCTCGGCCATTGTGGTAGCAACTGCTGTCCGTTGTTGCATGTGTATGTGTTGGGAATACCGTATGTGTATTTGTGTATAAGTGTGGACATGTTTCGGGTTCCATGGCATAGACACATAAATGCCGAAACTCGTAAAATGTGCAGGCCTCGTACATACAACACTCATTTCGTTAGCAGTCAGTTGCTGTAGTCTGGCAGCTCCATCTACAACTTCACACGAATATTATTTTATCTACAAATATACACACGCATATTACATGTTATGCACGTTTGTATCTGTGTGCGCGCGCTTTGAAATTGTGCGTTTCGTTGTTTTTGCTTTGCTCTTTACGTTTATGTTTTCTTGTTTTACTTTATGTACATTTTTCCACACGGTTTGGTACTGTGGTGCTTGTTGTTTTCTATCTGCCGTGGTGAATTTTAAAACGTTTAGCTCTTTTGCGAGCTTATCGTGCAAAGACTTTACACGTTCGTCTTCAAAACTTGCAATATTTTTAGAATTGCTGAAAATTTAAAGGTATCTGCTAATATATACAGAGATTCATATGTATATGTATTCGTATAATACATGAAATTAAACGTGTGCGCTTTATTCTGTTAACCAAACGGTCGACGACTCATGGTTGTTATTGCTGTTGACATGGCTGATATTCAACCCTGCACATACACGTTTGCGTGTTTTGTGATGCGCATGCAATGTGTGCTCATAACGGTCAACATAACAATGTGTGGATGTATACAAACATGTGCATACATATACAACGTACAATGTAACATTTTTTTCTTCTGAAAAAAGCTTATTTTCAAATATATTAATTTGTTCAAGAGAGAATAAATGAAGTCGTATTTATATTTTTCCGGTTTTTGTTCTTGCAAGCAATTAAATTAAACCCATAAAGTCTACAGCTGTTATATATCTGCAGTCGAATTTATCGAACAAAATGAGCGAACTTGAACAATCCATTACGACCCAGTATCGATATTTTTAATTTGACATCAGAGCGATGTTAAATTGGCAGCAACGCTGTTGTTTTGAATATAAATTAAATATAATTTATGTATATTTTACCGTTGATAATTTTTTATTTAACATTAGGTTTTTTACTCAGAATTCTTATGAGCATCGATAAATTTATTGTTATTTCATAACTCAACAACGATCTGGCAACCCGCTCAAGATGCTTTTGACGGCGGGTGAGTTGCTGAGTTGTTGTTGAAACGCTGTTCTTTTTATTTATTTTTGGCTATTGTGCTATGTATGAATGCATATGTAAAAATATCGTGTAAACATTGTGACTAGATGCTGATGGTACAGATGTGAAGCTTTTGGTTGGTTGGCTGCTGACGGTAGGCTAAGAGCAATAATAATAAACTAACTTTTTTCCAATTTGTTTATATCTAATTCTTGGTACATCAATTAACGCATCACAACAGCTTATTTGCGCCTAAAGGTATGCAACCGCAGTCGGATAAGCAAAGTGCTATCAAAAGCAAACTTTCAACAACAACAGCAACAACAAGGGCCAATTCTCATCAGCAGCCACAACCAGAGCCTCATCAACAGCCTCATCAGCGTTCTAAAGTAAAGGTCATCAAGAGCAAACGTCCACTTTGCCATTTTAAGTTCTATTTGGACATCTGCGATCATCAGCTAACCAAGCGCATTGAAGCTGAAATCAAAGCGCTTGGGGGCACACTTGAGTTCTTTCTCAACGACAGTATTACCCATTTCATTACCGATAAGGACAAAAGTTCATCATCACTGGTCCCAGCTGCAGCTAACCAGAATAGCCGTAATCGGCCTGGAACTCCACTAACGCCAACAACACCGAATACACCTCATACGCCAAGCGCATCTATACACGAGGATGGCAGTGGTCTTCAGCGTAAAAGTCGGCAAACGCGCGCCGACACGATTCTGAGTCGTGTGCGCGAGGCACAACAGAGCTCATCCATCCCGATTGATCCAAATTCTAGTCAGCAGCATCAACGGCACCATAGTTGTCAAAACAACAGTAAGCAAATCGGCGGCAAGTCGCAGACCGTAACGTACACCGTCTGGCAGACTGAGTACGCATTACGATTTTTCCAGCGTATACAGACCGAACTACGTCAATATATACAGGGTGCAGCAGAGGGTTCGCTAACAGCAGGATCAGCGAATATTCAATTGAAGGGCAATTTCATCAAGATCGAGTCCATCAAGAGAAACCATCGACCTTACTATCATTTGCTCAAGCAACCAGAGGAGTGGCCTAAAATTGATTTGAGCAGCGACGACGGTGCCTTTCGTTTGCAAGCCAAGGCGGATGTGCTGAGTATGACACGCAAGTCGCTCGGCTCACGGACATCGCAACGTCAACAGGATAAGAATAAGGAACCACAGCAGCAACAACAGCTGGCACCATTGCAACACGCCACAGTACAAGCGTTCAAAAAGCAATCAGCTTCCATACAAACGCCCGACAGCCCCAGATCACATTGCAGAGATCTAAAGGAGTCCAGCGATAAGCAGTGTGGTGTTTGTGAAATTTGCAAAATTGAGTACGATACTTTAACCATACACTTGCAGAGCAAGGATCACGAGTTGTTTGCAAAGAACGCGAACAACTTTCTTGGACTGGATACACTCATTCAAGTATCGGCAAATGTAAACGGTTTTCTCGAAAGGGAAGAGCAACAACAACAAAAACGACTTAAGGATCAGGATCAGATACAAAAATCGGAGCAAAGAGGCGTTGAGATATATAGCGATATGGAAGTGGATGAGCTGCTAAGCGACAGCGCTATTGCTCTCACCTTAAAGTCGATAAATCAAACAGATGCTGATTCACTGCACCAAAATATCACTAACAGCAGCGGTAATAACAATAGTAACAATAATAGGCAACGACCATCGCCGGTTTTGCGTGAGAAATCTAAGCGAATTACTAAGGGCAAGCACTCTTCCGAAAAGTTCCAGGCAACGCCAAATTCGCCGACAAATTCACAGACGCAAACTCCGTCGCCTACGAAAAAAGTGACGACTTCCTGCAGCCTTGCGGAGTTGCAGCGAATGGAACTAGCTGCTAGCAATGCCACAACAACTGCAGCGACGCCCACTAATCTAACGCGACGCAAGACAAATAATTCAGTGTTGTCGCCACCAATTCGCGCAATGCTGCCGCCATCATCCTTATACAAGGTTGTAGAAGCTGGTGATGCAATGGCTACGCCTCCACGTATCAGACGAGGTGCCACCAATGCCGCTGGCCATACGATAGACTCACCATCGTTGATTGTCAAATTCCAAAAGGTGCGCCAGTCAGAACTTCAGCGGCTCAACGGCGAGGCAGAGAATTTCATGTTTCCTAAAACGACAACACGCAGCAGCAGCGAGATGCTTACGGATATGGATCGGCAGACAACTTCAGATGCGCGAGGCCATCATAGCATTTCATCGGCAAGCATAGACAGTACCAGCGAGCTGGAGATAGTGGGCTGCTCCACAACAGCAGCAAATACTCCTGCGAGCCTGCTTGGACGTGCCGCAGCTGTGGGTAGACGACGCAAAGGAACGGGTACCGCGGTAGAAGTGGCGCCATTCCAACCACAGACGGCGTCGTCGCAAATGCTGCGTCAGCTGTCTACCGGTAGTAGTAGCAGTAATGGCAGCGGCCAACAGCGCTTTCAAGCGCCCCCATCCAGCCGGAGATGCAACCGCAACTATTAAAGCCACGTCAGGCAACGGCCACTCGCAAGAGCAGTCGTATGGCTACAGCTATTGTGACGGCGGCAACAACAAGCAGTCAACTGCAACTGCGCAGGCAGACGCAGTCCACGTTAAACAGCAGACGCAGCGGTAAACTGGAGGATGGGATGGGGGAGCACACTACACCTACAAGTAGAAAAAAGACGGAAAAACAGCAGGAAGCAGGAAAAGCACATGAAGAAGAGGACGAAATCGAGGATGATGTTGATGATGAGTCAAACGATATGTCAACCTGTTCCTCTGGCAGCGATGAGGATTATGTGGCAAGCAGAAAGTTACACAAATCCATATCAACTATCAATCGAGTGGATACACGTGAGGAACGCGCAGCGAGACGGCTGTCACGTCTCACCATCAGCATTAATCGAACTACTGGCGAGGAGCATCGTCCTTTAACTTCACCGATGTCAGAAAAAAAGTCACCAAATGTCACCAAATCAGTCAAATGCCAAAAGCTCACAAAACCCAAATCGAAACAAGGTAAACAACAGACAACGCTAGCAACATCAACGCCATCGACTACAACGCTGGCAACAGAGCTGATGTTTGACTGTAGCAAAAGTGAGCGACTGCAGAAGCTACGCTACGCATTTGAGGAGTTACCAAATGCTGATATGTGGCATCATGTGTTCCAAAGACAGGATGCTGGGGAGGAACACTACTACAGTTACTATGGATCGACACGGTATCGAAAGCTTCCCTATGAGATGGGGCCAATTCCTATGGAGCGCACAAAGCTCCACACCTGTACCATGTGTGAGCAACAGAAGCAGGAGCACGAAATCGAATCTAAGTCGCAAACGCTGCCACCTGTCAAGCTAGAACAAGATCGAGATGGCGATGGAGATGTTGAAACGGAACAAAATGCAGCACAGTCGGACAGCAATCAAACGGCCGCAACCACGACTACAACAACGACATCCTCCATGTACAAACACAAGAAGTTGCACCTTCTGCAACGCTATCAGCAGGATCAGCAGACACTAAACATTGGCGTACCGATAGCCAAATGTGATAGCAAGGCAAGCACACCGGAATTACTGGAACGCGACTTTGCACCGCTTAGTGAACGCGCCCAGATGGTGGAACGGGTGCGTGCCGCATCTACTCAGAGCAGCTCAAGCAGCAGCTGTAGCAATAGCCAAAAAAGTGGTGCTACCTCACGAAATAAACAACTTGCGAGAGTTGCTGATTTACCGCCACGTAAGTCACCAAGAGAGCATGCATCCACATTGGCACTAGTGAGTTGTATTATACGCCAGCGGCAAGATTCTCAGAGCAAGACCAACTCGGAGGCAGAGGAGCCACCGTCAGCGCCAGCACCTATTATTTCCAAGTTAAAGAGACCACTCAAGCCAGAGCACGAGTCAACTACTACGGCAGCATCAACATCCACCTCCATCTCCACACCCCACAAGACGCGTTCGCAAGCGGCCACACCAGTTGAGGAGCTACGATTCGCCACCGAGATCAGTGAGACTGTAAAGCGTATGCGGCGTGGCCAAAATAAATATGATACCATGCCGCCTGCCGTCCCCACACCAGCACCTGCACCAACAACAGCAACGGAATGCACATCCACACCAGGCAGATGCCGTCGACCGACCGCCGCCGCAACAGCAGCTGTTGCCGTTAGCTACTCCCGGCGCCTTGAGTTTGTGAGACGAGAGGTAAACAACACAACCGCGATTCTGGGCAAGCGAAAGCTACGGCAAATGGCAATAAAACCTACAGTACGTCCGCCTCAACAGCAGCAAGCACCGGGTATGGCCCTGGTTGCGGGAGTTCGCAAGCTGCCTAGTAAGAAGGGACTACTGGAATATGAGATGGAGGACAGTGCTCTCAAAGCGTTGGATGCGAGCATGCAGTATGTAAATCCAATGTTAATCGCCTGGCAAATTGATAAATATCTCGAGCTGACGGGCAGAGACTATGATCTTAATGTGGAGGAACCATTGCCATTGCAACCGCCTGTGGCGAGTAACAATACTGAGAATGTTGATCTTCGAGAAGTAGCTCAGACGCCGCCGCCCACAGATTACTGTTTTACCAGCGAATTCGATTTGTGCGATCTGTTGGCCGGTAGTGCTGGCAGTTGCGATGATGACGAACCATCTGGCCGTTCAGGCTGTCGGCGAAATAGTCGAATGAACTTATTTAGCAGTTTTCAGCGAAAGCGCAAGTGCCTCAAATCGAATCGCACAGGTTGGCCCAGAGTGCAGAGGCGTCGCACCGCGAGATCGCTACCCGATGGTCCCATAAATTTTCGAGAATTGGGCGTCTTCGAGAAACTGGAGACTCAAAAGCATCAAGACTTAAAGCAGGAGCCGCTTGAAACAGAAGAAGAGCAGACGACGACAACGACGACTACTTCTACAACGGCAGATAAGGACGTCAATAGAGAACCAGATGATGAAAACAATGGCGATGGAACTGGCGGCGATGAAGGTAATGCAGATGTGACTGATAAAGAGCAAACTACTCGCGAGGAAGCAGTAATTACTCCTCCAGCCACAGATGTGGACGAACAAGTCGGCAATGACGATGATTCCGTTGATGAGGCTGCACTCGGTGCAGACTTTGAAAGCCAAGGCGACGATGACGATGATGAAACGTTGGCCGATTCGATTGATCAACAGCAGAACGATGAGGCGGAAATAGAGGCAACCGATGCGGATGTAGAAGAAGATGAAGATGATGAGGTGTACGAAGATGCTTATGGCGATGGACAAACAGTTCATGAGCAGTTAACCTTTCAACATCCCTCCAAAGCACCCACTGATGAACCGCCTATTAAACGCGAACGAATAACGTATGAGTTAATCGAGAAAAATCCAGTCGATGACCATAGTCCAGCAAAGGAGCAGTTACTAGCACTGCACTCGTCAAATGGATTCTGCCTGAATGTCACTTCTACGCCAAGCACACGACAGCCTCGATATCAGCAGCATCAACGGCGCACGCCACAGTTGAACGGCAGCCTGGGAAGCTGCGTCTCGCCTAGTGAGAAATTGGGAGATAATTCCGACATTTTTACAGTATCATCTGATGGCTTGGAGACTGACATGGATTTAAGCAACACTCAAGCCGGTGACTCACTTGAGCCTTGTCAACATCAGCATTTACATCAGGCAACGACGCCAACCAAACGCAAGTTTGACATCAGCAAGTATGCGCCGCCGAACAATGGCAAGACGGCTAGTAGCTGTGCCGCTGAGGCGGCAACTGCAGCGGTAAAATCTCTAGCAATATCGCAGTTCCTGAAAAAGGAGGTGCGTGTCACATGCCGGCGACTGCGAGCGCCATTTCGCCGTTTTCGATATCGTCGCTGATCATCTTCATTATCATTAACAGCCATTATCATTAATATGCCAATGTGTTTAGTTTTAGTGTAAAATTGTAAAATCAATACGAAAATACGAAGCAGAGAAGATCAAGATGTTCATTAGATTGTCACACTCACGCACACTTATCCAAACCATCCCATATGAATTTACATAGATATCTTTATGTCCGAATCTTTGTTATTTTTCAAATTAACATTCTCATTATTTAGATTAATAGCTTTAGATACAAATCAAACACACACCACATGCATCCACACACACGTACATACACACATACACCTATCCACACTGACCCACACACACAGCCACACGTAATTAGCATATTTTGAAATGTAACAACAGCAAAATACGTAAAGTAAGCATAGTTTAATTTTAGTTTAGGAAAAAATTCCATACCCTCTAATATGAAGACTTTATTTGCAAAATTTTGACTTGCAACAGGAATCCATTTTGTTTCTAAAAAAAAATTTACGTGATGCTCAAGCTAATGTAAAACAAGTACATAAAACCAAAAGCAATTGTAAAAACCTAAAAACAAAGAACATTAAACATGCAATTAAATTATGTGATAATTTGCTTTTCATTTAAACAAAAAAACTCAATAATATTGTCTTTTAAAGATGTTTTATATTAATCTCGATTCTTTTGATTCAGACCTCAGAAAGCTTATCAAATATGATGAACGTCTGGCGTCGTACGCGAAGGAGGACTATTTCAGCAGCCTGCATAAACGCGACACCGTCAGCTCACGCGCTAAAATAGGCGACAAAGATAAGGAAAATGTTCCGCAGGTTCTGGTCAAAGAAATGGATCGCCTGTCCGGTGGAAGCAATGATCGTCCCCATAGCGACAAAGGGTCTGGCAGCTTAAGTTTAGCATGCTTGCTTCAGGATAAACTTACTATAGATGCATCAAAGAAGTCGTCAATGGAGAGCGATTGTAAACGTCGCAGTCGTAGTAAGACACGTATGTATCCAAAGCAAACAACTAGAGGTGCTTCCAGTGAAGAGTCAGATCCGACCCAGAGCACACATTGCACGGCTCGTCCCAAATTACGTAGATCATCTCGTCCTCGCAGTACCAGCCGTATTTCTGCGCTGGGTATGAAACATTGATATTTACTTGCTATTGACATAAATCATTTAATGCTGTACTTCTTGTTTTAACCGTTCAAGCTCAGCGCAAGCATAAGATGAGGAATCCACAAAACGATCCAGTTGCCTTGTACCATTACTATCAAAACGAGTGGGCACATTTCCGACACCAAATACCTGGAGAGAAATTAAATACAGACCAGCGCTGGGAAGTACGAAACAAGCTAAAGTATCCCAAGTGATGTGGCAGCAATTAAAAGCAATTTGCGCATTTATCATTCCACTTCATACACAACTGCTGACAAATCATCATCATCATATTACACATTGACGAAGGGATTATGAAGGAATTATTGTCTATAAAGAACATGTAATTTTTTTAATTTCATTCGCTTCACACATTGTAAGCATTTCCTGTCAATAAATCAATTCCATAACTTTAAATTTTGTTGTAGGAGCAGCTTTATTTTTCTAGGTTTAAATTGTTTGGCAGCATCAACTTCCTGTCTGAAGTAAGGCGCTTCATTTCATAAGACTCATGTAATTAATGTAGCAGAGGGAATGCCATTAAAGGTGCGCTTTAATTGTTAATTGTTTTAGATATGCTCTAAAACGTGAAAGCTGCTTACTATTTATACTCTTGCTTTATCAATTATTTTTTTTCTTGCAAATATATATGATAAATTACTATTGATATATTGACATAGCACCGATGTATAATGCTCGTTCGTTAAAACGAACGACTGTTCCTTTTGAGTAATTCATGAACTATATCGTTCATGTTGTTCAGTTCTTCTCTTTCAACCCTGAAGTCGTTGAGTTTTTTATAAGCAAAATTGGTTATGATTTGCCAGACACTTATGCTCAATTCAGACGGATTGGAACCATTTTTAAATGGGATGCGGAGATGGAACAATTTTTTAATGAAATTATTTTACCACCTGCAATAAGACAGAATATTCCAAAGTCTCCAACTGTCTGGACATTTGTTAGTATCCGGAGCCCTAATATAAATGATATATTTTTTTTGTTTTTGGCGCCTACATCACAACAACTGTTTGAAGGGATGCTTGTTTTGTTTAATCGATAAACATAATATGTTGCACTCAATCGTCAGGCTTGAACGTTAAAAATGGCGTCGAGTGGGCCGAGTGTGCTGATGTGAAAATAGCCTATTAGACAGCTTAGTGTTCCTTAACAAAAATCTGAAAATTTTGTATGTATTTTTATAATAATAAATATTTAATATTTGCGCTACCCATATATACCCATATATAAGATATAAATTGTATAACTGAAGAATACGCTGTAAGCATTGGTTGCCAAATTCACTATGTAAACTAACATAATTAACTAACATTGTTTCGGCATTGCTTTCCGCGCCCTGCTTTATGCTCAATGCATAGTGTTTTGCCTTCCTGTGTTTGTATGCTGAGCGTTCTATTCTTCGCGTGTGGGGCTCTATGGTCAAGCAAGTAAATTATAACAACATCAGTGATTAAGTTCAATTAAACTTAATCTGCGTATGGCATACAGGATCGGATATATGTCGTACATTTAGAACAATTAATGTTAAATTCAAATTATAATTTACGTTATTAATGATACTCTCTGATAATACCATGTTAAGAACACTGTTAGTGTTGCGAAATGTTAAAGTAGAACGTAGAAAGAGACAAAGAGTGTCTCTTATACATTCGGCGCAAAGAGGCGAGGTCCGAGTGGAGTGAGTGTGGCCTAACGGTTATGTGTGTTGTTAAGTAATCAGTGTTGGAAGAATTCACTGTCAGGTTGAAAAGACAGGGACGATTATGGAAGAGGAAGTTGACAAGTGAGATGACAAATTAAAAATCGCTCTCTTCCGGTCGTGGCGCTCTTAGACATTGGACGTGTGACCAGAACGTCCTGGTGTAATGCTAACGGACCACAGCCTTACGACGTGCTACGCTTAAGCCCGAAATAATGGAAAAGGAACACATCTCTCTTTCTCTAATATATATAATAACATAACAGCGATTTTTTAGAAGACTTTACTCAATCAAAGCATAACTTAGAGCTAAATGGCAAACATTAGGCTTGAATAAACTGCCTGCAGTGCAGACCACAAATTTCTGACAGTGATGGCGTTTAACAAAACCTTCTCTTTACTTCAGATGAAAATAAAAAATAAAAAAATAAATATTCCGGAATATTTAAATCAAGCACTTTACTTAATTGTAAGGTAAAAGTAAAACACCTATAAAGGAAAACCCGCAAAACTGAACCCAATTAACCCAAAACCAAAAAATTTGGAAACGAAGCAAGTAAGTAGCAATGTAACCATTACCTCATTGTTCAAGAAAAGTGAGGAAAACAAAGTACCTTCAAGCATACACCAAAATATCAAAGAAGACAAGCAAAGCATCGAGAGTTGATTTGGTTCAAGAAATTTATATTATTTGCTTGCTTCACCATGGAACCGTACACCAGTGTTGCCAACTCTGTGGGGCCTCAGGAAGCTAGATTCACATTTAAATAAAGCTAGAAAAAGCCAGAGATGTTATCCAAACAGCCAGGCAAAAAGCTATTATAATTTATATACATTTATTTTATTAATAAAATAATGAAATGGAGTTATCTCCTTGGACAAAATCTTCTTTCTGGTGAGGACATCTGTGGTTTCTTCCACTTTGTCCCTTATTGCTTAATTGCACTAGGATCATTGCATATTGCCGCTTCCCGCATAAAGGAGCTTGATGTTCTTGTATGTTTATTTGCGTTGGCATGTTGGTAGGGTCGACTGAGAGATAATCCTTAAATAAAGGTTTTGGTTTTTACTTGCAGTTTACTTTAGCCATTATATGAAATAAGTTTCTAGCGTTGATAGCGATGGAAGAGTCTAGTTAAAAATGAAAAAGCAATTTCTATTGCTGGCATTAAAGCAACTAATGCTTAAACCTGGTGCCATGCTGCGATAGTTCAGAATGTTGACAGAAGTTTTGTGAAAGCTAAAATTAAGCCATTTACAGTTAAAGATTGCTAGAGATCCCGTTAGTTTTCTCGAGCTCGGCGGTTGTACAACTCCAGAACTGCAACCGCCCACGCGTCGCCAAAAATTTGTCGGCTGTTAAAACAGATTTTAGAAAAACTTCTTCAGAAGCGTAAAGCTTCTGAAATAATAATAAAAAAAAAACATACCTCTAAGACTAAGACCGTGTGAAAATAATGGGCAAAGGGTATTAAAAGTGAGTCCTACCCCACCCATACCTAAAAATTTCAAAAGAAAAAGAAAGAAAAAATTAAAAACAAAATCGAGAGTGCGAAATCTAGCAATATGTATAAATTTACCGATAATGACGACGATGAAAGCGTGAGAGGTGCTTCGTCACTGAGCTACGACGAATACAGTAGCTCAGATGACACCGCGACCAACGCAGATGAAGACGAGATCTCCAACGGGGTTTGGTTGGATGCACAGCATTATCATGCATTAATGGAGGAATTAATGGAGTTCCGGTCAAGAGCCACCGCAGACGAAGCTGTGAACAGAGCCAAGAAGGTTCAGCAACAGCTTAATCTATGGGATATCGAAAACTCTGGTCGGGAATCGATTTGCAGCTCTCGATGAGGACCAAAATAATAATGATGAGGACTTCCCAGCTCTTGAAGGGATAAATGCACCAAAATCTAAAAAAAGAAAAAACCAAAAACCAAAAAAAAACCAGGACAAGCAAGCAGCGGTCGAAAAAATAGAGGTCGACCCAAGCACCTCAAATAAGAATAAGGAGACAACGGCCATTCACCCACAGGCCAACACTGCAACTACTACACCTCAACCCAGCCAAAGGAAGAAGAATTTACGAATCCCAATTATAGCAACATACAACATCAACCCGAAGGAGTTAACAGGTATGTTGCGCCAAATTATTAAAAATGAGCAGTTCGCACTAAATATTGTGAACAAAAATAGGACTCATATAAAAGTCTACTCGTTAGAAGACTTCACCCAAACCAAACAGTTATTAGAAAACAACAACAAACAATACTATACCTATACCCCAAAAGAACTGAAACCCATCACATTAGTGCTGAAAAAACTCCCCCAGCAAATATTTAATGCAGAGGAAGTAAAAGCAGCCATTATAGAAAACTGTACAGAACTCAAAGTTCTATCAGTAAAGCCTTTCAAAAAGGCATTCTGGCTAGTTCAGATTGAAAAATCTAAACAGTCCACCCAAATATTTAAGCTTAACACTCTGCTCAATTGCAAAGTAAAATTCGAAACCTTGATTAAGGGAAAGTCCCACATCACGCAATGCCACAATTGCCAAAGATTCGGCCACGTAGCCAACAACTGCAAAATGCAGTACCGCTGCATCAAATGCATCGCAACCCATCCCCCAGGGCAATGCAAAATTCAAAAAACCGATGGTCCTTCTGAGCTAAAGACTTAATGCATCAATTGCAAAGGCCAGCATACGGCCAATGCCAAAATCTGCCCTGTAAGGCAACAGATATCTGAAAAGATATCACAGAGACGCAAAGACTCTGAAAACATAACAATAAAACGCGTCACCAAATCAAAGCCTATTGCTCAAAGAGTAACCAGCAACATTCCCTACGCTTCACTTTTTAAAAGTAAACAAATAGCCATAGCCCCTACCCCACCCATACCCAACAACCTAACCATCACCAACCCGGCCCTTCGAAACCATATGGCCAAGAAACTCGCCCAAAAGCCCTCACAAAAACCCTTTAGCCTAGAAGATCTCAACAAAGATAGCACAGATATCTTTGGAAAAGATTTACATACATGCTTAGAAATAGTGCGGGATGTTATGACTAAGTATCCATCCACACAAAACGTAGAAGAATCTAAGAAAATAAAACAAGCTCTACTCCTTGACTTCTTCATAAAAATAGCTCAAAAATAATGACCTCCCTCAAATGCATATTTCAGAACGTAAATTCTCTAATCTCCTTAAACAAGAGATATGAATTAGACCTCCTATTAAATAAGCATAGGCCAGACATAATGCTCATCGCAGAGCACCGTCTGGCAAGCAGGCACTCCATGAGCCTCAAAAATTACCAATTTATCCGGCAACAAACGCCAGCCACACACACAAGACTTGCGCAACGCCAAAACTCGAAAGAGCCCGGTATGTCCATCGCAATCTGCGTCAAGAACGGTATCCACTTCGAACGCATCAACATAGGTCCGCTACGCTTTATTGAAGCGATAGCAATAAAAATATCATACAAGGACGCAAATAGAATTCTTCGGAACTGCATTGCAGTTTCCCTCTATAAGCGACCTAATGATCCCCTCCAAATAGGTGACCTAAATATCCTTTCTGATTCACTCATCCGAGTTCAGAATGGCGGTCATATAATAATAGGCTGCGACCTGAACGCAAAGCACCCCAGTTGGCATATCCCTAACCATAACATAGCACATCTGAATAATGATGGTAAAACGTTATATCAATGGCTATTGGGACACCCTAGTTTTGTTCTCCATCCAACAAGAGAACCTAGTCGACCCAACATAAATAACAATCCGACCTCGATAGACTTCTTCATATGTTCTGTCGAGCTCCCCACCACATTAAGTGAAAACTGCGATGTGTTAAAAGAATTCCCCTCAGACCACTTTGGTGTGAAGCTCAGCGTAAGGCTTGGCCACCACCAAATGCTCTATGCTAATCCCAAATCAATTCATAATTTCAACAAAATAAATACATATGCATGGAATGCGGCCCTATTATCAAGCCTCAACCCCACCCCATTTCCCTTTGCCTTAAACAGAGAGCCCATTGCATCGAAATCGGCGAAAACGGCTGAGAAGATATCTCTTCAGGCGTCAATTCACAATGACCGAGACTCAAAAGCAAGAGCTCCGTGTCCTAATTTCTGATCTAACTAACCAAATAAATTCAAATCACAGAACTTAAGCTCATAGAAAACAGCTTAAATACATTAACCCCAGCAAAATAAGCCTTAAAACACTTCAGAGAAACAACCCATACCACCAAAATACAGAACCCCTAAAACACGATATCCACCTTACAGCCGCTGAACTCAGCGGCATTGAAATCAATGTAATCTCAACAGCTAAGACTAAATTCGACAAAATAAATGCATGGTCCTTTGAAAAGATCCATAAGCAGAACGAGTCAATGTAAATTCTTAAAAGGCACACAAAAATGGTTGACAAAGAGGTCAAAAATCATAAAAACCTCCATCAGGACCAGTCCCACACACAATGAACTTCGATTAGAATCGAAGCATATCGAGGCATCATTTATGTTAAGAAGCCAAACTTCAAGTAGCACATTGAACACACTCTCAATGGGACAAAGATTCAGCCGAACACGTTCAAGAAACCAACCTTCCGTCAGAAATAATTTCCAGCTGAAAATTATGGTATCATATGGCAATCTAATTCAATGTATGACACCAGAAATAGTAAAAACAAAATTGACACTAACCACACTTAACTAATATATAGGTTTAATATACTTTTTTCCGATTTTTTATACAAAGCCAACGGATCGTCGAAATTAGTACGCACGTCAGCCAACGGTCGAACATGAACTGATCTTAACATGCGAACTTATGAGAATTATACATATACATACATACATATGAAGTGAAATGAAAGTACGCTGCAAATTGCAAAGGATAGTACGGAGCAACCCGCAGTAGAGATAGGCATACACGCACGACTCTTATTTTGCCATGCCCAGCCCAACCCAAAAAATGTTGTGCACTCTTTTAGTTCGCCATTGCTTTCCGTTTATTTAATGTTTCTCACAAAGCGTTTTAAGAATTATTGCTTTTATATAATGAGTTTAATCTTTTTATCTTTTTGGCGAATAGCATTTTGAACAAGCTTTTTTATTTGCGGTCGACATTGTTGGAATTCTATCGAAACTGTCAGAATAAGTTTGATTAAACAACTTAGCAAATTATTTACAATTAATTTGTAGTTGATCGATATTGTTAACAAATTTAAACATTTTAAAAATAACATTGTCGTATTTCGTCGTATTTTGGGTCCAAAGTGCACTATCGATTCGGTATCGTGAGACACTCCTCCACCGACTCAAGCACTCAGGAACACCAAATCAAAACGACTGGGTCAGCACTATAGGCCCATGCACATCACTATTATGAATTGACAGAACAGTACGGTGCAAAAATCTTAGAACTGTACGCAGTGGCTCGCAGTCTATCCCGTATGTATGAACGCGTAGACCTGGTTTTTCCGCATTTTTTCCAAAAATTTATATTTTTTTTTAGTTTTTCTTGTTCCGTGTAAAAATGTGATTGAAACAGTAAAAAGAAGACTTAATTATTTTTTTCTTTTAAATACGGTTACATAAAAAATAAATTAACGCGCGCGAAAAAAAAATCTAGTTTCAGCATAATAAACCGAACAATGACGAAATACTAATTTATTGTGGTATTTTTCGCTCTGCCCCATGCGGTCACATTCTTGCTTGAGCTAATAATAAATTTGACTTTTTTTTAACATGTGATTTTAATACATACCTCATGTCTCTTGTACCATATTTAGCTGTTTAAATGTATCGATTTTTAGTGATATTCCTGTGTGTATTGAATAAATTGGATTTTCACTGAGACAATGGGAAATTTGACAATTAATTCTTATTTAGCATTTTAGCTCAATTTTTCTCGTGGTTTTCCCAAAAGACGCAGCAATAGTGTTTAATTCATATTCCTTTACATTCGATAGGAATCGAATAGGCAAGTAACATTTCTTTTGTTCCGCACACTTTGGTCTTAAGTGATTTGTTGGTTACGTGGAAGTGAGCATATTCAAGTTGTTAGCTTCCAGTAATTTTTGTGAACACATGATCAATGAGCACAAGCCATATTATTTCACCGTCTCAACTTCTTGGATTAGTTGTCAAATCAGGCACGTCACACTTTCACTTTGGAAAATTTTTCTCCCTTTTGAATTACATTTTGTAGCCCTGAAAAGGGCTGTGTTGAAAAACAAATTTCGTGTTGTGAAATTCGTGCCCGATATATTTGGGATCTTATTTCTTGGCCGAAGATGCAGCTTTTGCTTTCGGTTTCCTGACAGCAGGAGCAGCATTCTTTGGCGTTGATGCAGACGACGCCTTTTTAGGCTTGGCAATTGTAGTCTTGGGTTTTGGTGCTTTTGGCTTGCTGCGCTCGACTTGGCCTTGGATGTTGTAGGTTTAGCCTTTATGGTACCAGTTTTCTTCGCATCCTTAACCTTTGCCTTCTCCGCCTTCTTCTTCTCAGCAGTCTTTTTGGTTGCTACAGCTTTCGATGGTTTTTTATCGGCCAAGCCAGTTGCTTTCTTGGCGCTAGAAGTTTTCTTTTTAGCTGCTGCCGATGTAGTCGATGCAGCGACCTTTTTGGGTTTCTTCTCGACAGACGCGACTTTTGGCTTTGGCTCTTTTTTGGCAGATGCAGACAATTTAAACGAACCAGATGCACCCTTGCCTTTTGCTTGGATAAGCTTCCCATTGGCAACAGAGTTCTTCAAGTACTTTTTAATGAATGGTGATAATTTCTGGGCATCGCATTTATATGTGGCACTGATATATTTCTTGATTGCCATGAGCGATGAACCACCACGTTCCTTTAAGTTCAGAATCGACGCGTCCACCATTTGCTGAGTTGGAGGATGTGATGGTGGGGCTGTCGTCTTTTTTGCCTTCGATGTTGATGCCGGTGCCGCCTTTTTGGGGGCCACCTTCTTCTCAGCTACGGCTGGTGGGGCTACCACGGGGGATGCAGAGGTTGCCACTGCTGATTCAGACATCTTTTACTTTATTTTTTCACAAATAAACACAATTTTTAATGAAAATTACAACAAACGGATTTACATTTTTGGTCACCCGATTAAGTGAGAATCGAATAGAAGGGCCGTAGGGGAACGTTTACAGCATTGAACGTTTGCGCCAAATAAGTTTGCCAATAACCTATTATTTAATTGACATTTAAAATAGTTTGTTGTTCGATATTTATATAGTAAAGTATTTCACTATTGTATTAAATGTTCAATCCACAAAATACAACTTATTTCATTTTCATATCATTATTCACGGATTTCAAATAACAGACTAAATCTTAACTTTGTATAATCGCAAATCAAATTATCGCTTTAAACATATTTTTTTAATATAAGTATAATTAAACTTTAATAAATTTGATTGAAAAAATATACCTTGAACAATTCTATTTGGAACTGTGAACATTTATTTGAATATAATTAACGATTTTTATTTTTAAATTTGTTTTATAGTTGACCATCTCCTGTTAAAATCTCGATAACTCAGAGCGCAAGTAGTATCAGAAATATAGCTCAAAATATTATAAAATGTTATAAAACATTGAAATCTTTACAATATTGTTAAATATATATGTTTTCCTCTTTAATTAAATACGTTTCCATTTAAATACATATTAATGTATATAATAAAACTACCATTTAGGAAAACGATTTGTACAGACAAGATCAACATGTATATTAGTCGCGATACAAGCAACATCAGATTGGCGCAATTTAGACCGATATTTTTAAACAAATATACTTTTAAACAATAGATTGATACTTTAATTTAACTTATATTTTCTACGGATAAATATAATATTTTCAGTTTAGTTTTCATTTAACGTTCTTTATATTCAGTACATTTAAACCATACGAAAATCTAAATTCAACTCAAAATTCAAGACAAAACTTTAATAAAATATAATACATTAAATAAAAATATCAACAGGTGGTATCGATAGTGGGTAATGCTGTAGATAATGTACCATTATAGACAAATCCTCGAAGAAGAAACAATTATGAGCTCGATTTCTTATTTAAAAGAAAATCAATTATTTGCCCCAATCAAAATCGCTGTTCGACTTTTGCTACCTTGAGATTTGGCCAAGCATCATTGGCGTCAGTGAGGGAATCAAACTTGTAACCACCAAGTATAGACTTTCAGGTTGATGTAAATTGTGCAAATAGTAACCCAAGGCAAAAGTACCTTCTAAGGGTCAGAAATAACTTCTCCAAAGACTTGAAGTTTCAAATATTAGTTTAAATTAAAATTTAAAATACTCGCACATATTACACCTTAATTTAAAAATAATTAACTACATACCATAGTTAATTATACTGCACTGGAACTGCACTTACTTTAGTGGCATTCTGCATGTTATTAAATAATTTTGAGCACAAGCAATATAATTTCTTCTTTTCTGCTGTTGCATTGTTGTCAAATGAATTATAATTTTTCATGGCTACAGGAGAAGCTTTCTTTGACGTTGAATATAAAACAATTGTGAATTATTATATACTATGAAAATAAAAATTTTCTTTGACAAATGAAGTTGTGGTCCTGAAAAGGACCGATTTGATTTAATTACTCCTTAACAGAGCACAATTTAAGCACGTTCGCCACGAATACGTCTGGCCAATTGAATATCTTTCGGCATGATTGTTACACGCTTGGCATGGATAGCGCACAAGTTAGTATCTTCAAATAGGCCAACAAGGTAAGCTTCACTAGCTTCCTGCAAAGCCATTACAGCAGAGCTCTGGAAACGTAAATCGGTCTTGAAGTCCTGAGCAATTTCACGTACTAAACGCTGGAACGGCAGCTTACGAATGAGCAACTCTGTGCTCTTCTGGTAGCGACGGATTTCACGAAGTGCAACAGTTCCTGGACGATAACGATGAGGCTTCTTCACACCACCGGTGGCTGGAGCACTTTTACGTGCGGCCTTAGTAGCCAGTTGTTTACGAGGTGCCTTACCACCAGTCGATTTACGAGCTGTTTGCTTAGTACGAGCCATTTTTCTCTCACAATTTTTACTTTACACAGTCACTGTTGAAAACACAATAATCGAGCGAGCCGCTTGGTGCCTCATTTATATAGAAAAATGGTGGTGGGTTGCAAATGAGAGAATGAAAGAGAGAATGAAAGAGAGCATTCATTGGCGAGGGCAGGGTGCGAGCAAGATGTAAGTATCTCTAGCTCACTCTTGTTTTCGTCTTGTTTTGTATAAATAGATGCGCTTGACGAAAACAGGGCATTAGTGTTTCTGTGACTTTCGTGTAAACGCAGTGTAAATTAAAAATTGAAAAGTGAAAAATGACTGGTCGTGGAAAAGGTGGTAAAGGCTTGGGTAAAGGAGGCGCCAAGCGTCATCGTAAAGTGTTGCGTGATAACATCCAAGGTATCACGAAACCAGCAATCCGGCGGTTAGCTCGTCGTGGCGGTGTTAAGCGCATCTCTGGTCTCATCTACGAAGAAACTCGTGGTGTGCTGAAGGTTTTCTTGGAAAATGTTATCCGTGATGCAGTCACATACACCGAACACGCTAAGAGGAAGACAGTCACAGCCATGGATGTTGTCTATGCTCTGAAGAGGCAAGGTCGCACTCTGTACGGCTTTGGCGGCTAAAAACATTTCTATATAAAATACAAAATATCCATATCAATCGGTCCTTTTCAGGACCACCAATATATTCTTTGAGAGAGAACGAAAATTATCAACTAATGCTTATTTAGTAGAATTTGTATTTAATAAATATAGTAAAAAAGATGACTGTATGCATGCCAACAACACGCGGTGTTCCCAAGCGGTCCACCATCTAAGTACTAACCGCGCCCGACGCTGCTTAATTTCGGTGATCGGACGAGAACCGATGTATTCAGCGTGGTATGGTCGTTGGCAAATTCAATGCGCCTAAAGACTCATTTTCTTATGTTCCTGCTGAAGATGTAAAAGCTTTTTGTATTGTGCACCACTTACGACGATAGATACTATCAATTTAAAGTTGCCTAAGACGTCTTCCAACATTACGAGTACCGTATGCATTTTATTATTAGAATATTTAATAATGTCAGTAAGCCATCACGTGTTCCCAGAATGGCATTAAAAAAATAATCTCTTTTGGGAAAATTTGGTCGTCCTGAAAAGGACGTTTTGGTATTGGTCGATTTATGTACACGAAATTATGAGTTGCCTATAACTTATGCCTTCTTTTCGGTCTTTTTGGGCAAAAGCACTGCTTGAATATTAGGCAAAACACCGCCCTGTGCAATGGTGACGCCCGAAAGAAGTTTGTTCAATTCCTCATCGTTGCGAATTGCCAGTTGCAGATGACGGGGGATAATCCTAGTTTTTTTGTTATCACGGGCTGCATTACCAGCCAACTCCAATACTTCAGCCGCCAAATATTCCATAACGGCAGCCAAGTACACAGGAGCACCGGCACCAACACGTTCGGCATAGTTGCCCTTGCGAAGCAGACGGTGAATACGTCCAACGGGGAACTGAAGACCAGCGCGATTGGAGCGGGACTTTGCCTTTCCCTTCACTTTTCCACCTTTGCCACGACCAGACATTTTGCTTTTCTTATTTTTGTTTCACTGTTGCACTGTAAACACACAAATATCGAATGTTGCTGAGAGCCGACCGTTTCCCTATTATATTTATACTTTTTCCAGCTACCTACTTGTTCAGTTAAGGGATGACAGTTTACTAAACAACCAGTATACTTGTGAGGGTACTTAACATGAAAGCGTTGCTACAATAAAAGTATAAATGTGAAGCATTCACCGTTCTAGTTGAACATTTGTGAAGTGAATTTAAAGTGAATACTATTTGTGAATATGCCTCCTAAGACTAGTGGAAAAGCAGCCAAAAAAGCTGGTAAGGCTCAAAAGAACATTACCAAGAATGATAAGAAGAAGAAGCGCAAGAGGAAAGAAAGCTATGCTATCTATATTTACAAAGTGCTGAAGCAGGTCCATCCAGACACTGGCATCTCATCTAAGGCGATGAGCATTATGAACAGCTTTGTAAACGACATTTTCGAGCGCATTGCTGCCGAAGCCTCCCGTTTAGCCCACTACAACAAGCGGTCAACCATTACCAGTCGGGAAATCCAAACCGCTGTTCGACTTTTGCTGCCCGGAGAGTTGGCCAAGCACGCCGTCAGTGAGGGAACCAAGGCTGTTACCAAGTATACAAGCTCTAAGTAAATTTCAGCTTGATGTAAAGCAACCCAATCCAAAAGGCCCTTTTCAGGGCCACAAATAACTTCTCCAAAGACATAAAAATTCAAATATTAATTAAATATAAAATTTAATTTACTCGCACATATTAGACCTTAATTTAAAAGATATATATTAATAAATATATACCGACAAACACTGAATTGAAACGTTTACTTTGGTAGATCAAAAACAGGCATTGTGCATCAGTTATTAAATAACTGAGCACAAGCACATTTTGAAATTTCCCTCCCGTTTGAATTATATTTTGAGGTCCTGTAAAGAGCTGCGTTGAAAATATAGTTTTGATTATTAGTTTAAAACAAAATTTAACATAAGACCTAAATTTAAAATAAATATACGCATTTTACGCAAACTTGCGATTTGGATCAGTCATTAAATAGTTCTGAGCACAAGCAATATTATTTCACCGTCTTGGCCTTTTTTGATTGTTTTTTTTTCGAAAATTCTTCTCCCTTTTGAATTATATTTTGTAGCCCTGAAAAGGGCTGTGTTGAAAAACAAATTTCATGGTTGTGAAATTCGTGCCCGATATATTTGGGATCTTATTTCTTGGCCGAAGATGCAGCTTTTGCTTTCGGTTTCTTGACAGCAGGAGCAGCTTTCTTTGGCGTTGATGCAGACGACGCCTTTTTAGGCTTGGCAATTGTAGTCTTGGGCTTTGGTGCTTTTGGCTTTGCTGCGCTCGACTTGGCCTTGGATGTTGTAGGTTTAGCCTTTATGGTACCAGTTTTCTTCGCATCCTTAACCTTTGCCTTCTCCGCCTTCTTCTTCTCAGCAGTCTTTTTGGTTGCTACAGCTTTCGATGGTTTTTTATCGGCCAAGCCAGTTGCTTTCTTGGCGCTAGAAGTTTTCTTTTTAGCTGCTGCCGATGTAGTCGATGCAGCGACCTTTTTGGGTTTCTTCTCGACAGACGCGACTTTTGGCTTTGGCTCTTTTTTGGCAGATGCAGACAATTTAAACGAACCAGATGCACCCTTGCCTTTTGCTTGGATAAGCTTCCCATTGGCAACAGAGTTCTTCAAGTACTTTTTAATGAATGGTGATAATTTCTGGGCATCGCATTTATATGTGGCACTGATATATTTCTTGATTGCCATGAGCGATGAACCACCACGTTCCTTTAAGTTCAGAATCGACGCGTCCACCATTTGCTGAGTTGGAGGATGTGATGGTGGGGCTGTCGTCTTTTTTGCCTTCGATGTTGATGCCGGTGCCGCCTTTTTGGGGGCCACCTTCTTCTCAGCTACGGCTGGTGGGGCTACCACGGGGGATGCAGAGGTTGCCACTGCTGATTCAGACATCTTTTACTTTATTTTTTCACAAATAAACACAATTTTTAATGAAAATTACAACAAACGGATTTACATTTTTGGTCACCCGATTAAGTGAGAATCGAATAGAAGGGCCGTAGGGGAACGTTTACAGCATTGAACGTTTGCGCCAAATAAGTTTGCCAATAACCTATTATTTAATTGACATTTAAAATAGTTTGTTGTTCGATATTTATATAGTAAAGTATTTCACTATTGTATTAAATGTTCAATCCACAAAATACAACTTATTTCATTTTCATATCATTATTCACGGATTTCAAATAACAGACTAAATCTTAACTTTGTATAATCGCAAATCAAATTATCGCTTTAAACATATTTTTTTAATATAAGTATAATTAAACTTTAATAAATTTGATTGAAAAAATATACCTTGAACAATTCTATTTGGAACTGTGAACATTTATTTGAATATAATTAACGATTTTTATTTTTAAATTTGTTTTATAGTTGACCATCTCCTGTTAAAATCTCGATAACTCAGAGCGCAAGTAGTATCAGAAATATAGCTCAAAATATTATAAAATGTTATAAAACATTGAAATCTTTACAATATTGTTAAATATATATGTTTTCCTCTTTAATTAAATACGTTTCCATTTAAATACATATTAATGTATATAATAAAACTACCATTTAGGAAAACGATTTGTACAGACAAGATCAACATGTATATTAGTCGCGATACAAGCAACATCAGATTGGCGCAATTTAGACCGATATTTTTAAACAAATATACTTTTAAACAATAGATTGATACTTTAATTTAACTTATATTTTCTACGGATAAATATAATATTTTCAGTTTAGTTTTCATTTAACGTTCTTTATATTCAGTACATTTAAACCATACGAAAATCTAAATTCAACTCAAAATTCAAGACAAAACTTTAATAAAATATAATACATTAAATAAAAATATCAACAGGTGGTATCGATAGTGGGTAATGCTGTAGATAATGTACCATTATAGACAAATCCTCGAAGAAGAAACAATTATGAGCTCGATTTCTTATTTAAAAGAAAATCAATTATTTGCCCCAATCAAAATCGCTGTTCGACTTTTGCTACCTTGAGATTTGGCCAAGCATCATTGGCGTCAGTGAGGGAATCAAACTTGTAACCACCAAGTATAGACTTTCAGGTTGATGTAAATTGTGCAAATAGTAACCCAAGGCAAAAGTACCTTCTAAGGGTCAGAAATAACTTCTCCAAAGACTTGAAGTTTCAAATATTAGTTTAAATTAAAATTTAAAATACTCGCACATATTACACCTTAATTTAAAAATAATTAACTACATACCATAGTTAATTATACTGCACTGGAACTGCACTTACTTTAGTGGCATTCTGCATGTTATTAAATAATTTTGAGCACAAGCAATATAATTTCTTCTTTTCTGCTGTTGCATTGTTGTCAAATGAATTATAATTTTTCATGGCTACAGGAGAAGCTTTCTTTGACGTTGAATATAAAACAATTGTGAATTATTATATACTATGAAAATAAAAATTTTCTTTGACAAATGAAGTTGTGGTCCTGAAAAGGACCGATTTGATTTAATTACTCCTTAACAGAGCACAATTTAAGCACGTTCGCCACGAATACGTCTGGCCAATTGAATATCTTTCGGCATGATTGTTACACGCTTGGCATGGATAGCGCACAAGTTAGTATCTTCAAATAGGCCAACAAGGTAAGCTTCACTAGCTTCCTGCAAAGCCATTACAGCAGAGCTCTGGAAACGTAAATCGGTCTTGAAGTCCTGAGCAATTTCACGTACTAAACGCTGGAACGGCAGCTTACGAATGAGCAACTCTGTGCTCTTCTGGTAGCGACGGATTTCACGAAGTGCAACAGTTCCTGGACGATAACGATGAGGCTTCTTCACACCACCGGTGGCTGGAGCACTTTTACGTGCGGCCTTAGTAGCCAGTTGTTTACGAGGTGCCTTACCACCAGTCGATTTACGAGCTGTTTGCTTAGTACGAGCCATTTTTCTCTCACAATTTTTTTTACACAGTCACTGTTGAAAACACAATAATCGAGCGAGCCGCTTGGTGCCTCATTTATATAGAAAAATGGTGGTGGGTTGCAAATGAGAGAATGAAAGAGAGCATTCATTGGCGAGGGCAGGGTGCGAGCAAGATGTAAGTATCTCTAGCTCTCTCTTGTTTTCGTCTTGTTTTGTATAAATAGATGCGCTTGACGAAAACAGGGCATTAGTGTTTCTGTGACTTTCGTGTAAACGCAGTGTAAACAAGCGGATCAGTCGAGCGCGCGCGACAGTATAAAACCCTGTGCAGTTTTATAAATTAAGTATTTTGCTTATAATAGAAATAAGAACGTAGCAGGTGTTTATTAAAGAATACTCTTTTGAAACTATTATTTAGCATATGATTTCTGCTTATTTCTTGCTTATAACAGCAAGCTTTCACATATGTATACATATTCAATCAAAGCTGAGTGTTACGACACTTAATTTACTTATGCTTGTGTCGTAGTAGTTCGCTATCTCGCTCGCACACATGTGCAAATATGGTAAGCAGACGCATGTATCACAGTCGTTCGCTGTCTCGCTCGCTCACATGTGCTGCCTGCTGCTCAACGATTCCGTGGAAAAAAAATAACTTTAATTTCTTTGCTGATTTTCTGTCTTATTTATAAACCGATCTTGATGAAACTTTCAGCGTTCCTTCTATATATCATTCTTAACGCACTTGTTAAGTTAGAAGTGTCTACGTTGAGAAATGTGGCCATAATACTTTTTTTTGAATTGCGGGGGGTGGGGGGAAAGATATCGAAAATCTAACATAAACTCGATCTGGAGAGGGTATACAGGAACCTTCATGCCAAATTTGGTGTCTCTAGCTCTTATAGTTGCTGAGATCGACGCGTTCATACAGACAGACGGACAGACGGACAGACGGACAGACGGACAGACAGACGGACATGGCTCAATCGACTCGGCTATTGATACTGATTAAGAATATATATACTTTATAGGGTCGGAGATGCCTCCTTCTGCCTGTTACATACATTTGCACAAAATTATTATACCCTTTTTTGCCCATTTTTAATGGGCACAGGGTATAATAAAAATTGAAAAGTGAAAAATGACTGGTCGTGGAAAAGGTGGTAAAGGCTTGGGTAAAGGAGGCGCCAAGCGTCATCGTAAAGTGTTGCGTGATAACATCCAAGGTATCACGAAACCAGCAATCCGGCGGTTAGCTCGTCGTGGCGGTGTTAAGCGCATCTCTGGTCTCATCTACGAAGAAACTCGTGGTGTGCTGAAGGTTTTCTTGGAAAATGTTATCCGTGATGCAGTCACATACACCGAACACGCTAAGAGGAAGACAGTCACAGCCATGGATGTTGTCTATGCTCTGAAGAGGCAAGGTCGCACTCTGTACGGCTTTGGCGGCTAAAAACATTTCTATATAAAATACAAAATATCCATATCAATCGGTCCTTTTCAGGACCACCAATATATTCTTTGAGAGAGAACGAAAATTATCAACTAATGCTTATTTAGTAGAATTTGTATTTAATAAATATAGTAAAAAAGATGACTGTATGCATGCCAACAACACGCGGTGTTCCCAAGCGGTCCCCCATCTAAGTACTAACCGCGCCCGACGCTGCTTAATTTCGGTGATCGGACGAGAACCGATGTATTCAGCGTGGTATGGTCGTTGGCAAATTCAATGCGCCTAAAGACTCATTTTCTTATGTTCCTGCTGAAGATGTAAAAGCTTTTTGTATTGTGCACCACTTACGACGATAGATACTATCAATTTAAAGTTGCCTAAGACGTCTTCCAACATTACGAGTACCGTATGCATTTTATTATTAGAATATTTAATAATGTCAGTAAGCCATCAGGTGTTCCCAGAATGGCATTAAAAAAATAATCTCTTTTGGGAAAATTTGGTCGTCCTGAAAAGGACGTTTTGGTATTGGTCGATTTATGTACACGAAATTATGAGTTGCCTATAACTTATGCCTTCTTTTCGGTCTTTTTGGGCAAAAGCACTGCTTGAATATTAGGCAAAACACCGCCCTGTGCAATGGTGACGCCCGAAAGAAGTTTGTTCAATTCCTCATCGTTGCGAATTGCCAGTTGCAGATGACGGGGGATAATCCTAGTTTTTTTGTTATCACGGGCTGCATTACCAGCCAACTCCAATACTTCAGCCGCCAAATATTCCATAACGGCAGCCAAGTACACAGGAGCACCGGCACCAACACGCTCGGCATAGTTGCCCTTGCGAAGCAGACGGTGAATACGTCCAACGGGGAACTGAAGACCAGCGCGATTGGAGCGGGACTTTGCCTTTCCCTTCACTTTTCCACCTTTGCCACGACCAGACATTTTGCTTTTCTTATTTTTGTTTCACTGTTGCACTGTAAACACACAAATATCGAATGTTGCTGAGAGCCGACCGTTTCCCTATTATATTTATACTTTTTCCAGCTACCTACTTGTTCAGTTAAGGGATGACAGTTTACTAAACAACCAGTATACTTGTGAGGGTACTTAACATGAAAGCGTTGCTACAATAAAAGTATAAATGTGAAGCATTCACCGTTCTAGTTGAACATTTGTGAAGTGAATTTAAAGTGAATACTATTTGTGAATATGCCTCCTAAGACTAGTGGAAAAGCAGCCAAAAAAGCTGGTAAGGCTCAAAAGAACATTACCAAGAATGATAAGAAGAAGAAGCGCAAGAGGAAAGAAAGCTATGCTATCTATATTTACAAAGTGCTGAAGCAGGTCCATCCAGACACTGGCATCTCATCTAAGGCGATGAGCATTATGAACAGCTTTGTAAACGACATTTTCGAGCGCATTGCTGCCGAAGCCTCCCGTTTAGCCCACTACAACAAGCGGTCAACCATTACCAGTCGGGAAATCCAAACCGCTGTTCGACTTTTGCTGCCCGGAGAGTTGGCCAAGCACGCCGTCAGTGAGGGAACCAAGGCTGTTACCAAGTATACAAGCTCTAAGTAAATTTCAGCTTGATGTAAAGCAACCCAATCCAAAAGGCCCTTTTCAGGGCCACAAATAACTTCTCCAAAGACATAAAAATTCAAATATTAATTAAATATAAAATTTAATTTACTCGCACATATTAGACCTTAATTTAAAAGATATATATTAATAAATATATACCGACAAACACTGAATTGAAACGTTTACTTTGGTAGATCAAAAACAGGCATTGTGCATCAGTTATTAAATAACTGAGCACAAGCACATTTTGAAATTTCCCTCCCGTTTGAATTATATTTTGAGGTCCTGTAAAGAGCTGCGTTGAAAATATAGTTTTGATTATTAGTTTAAAACAAAATTTAACATAAGACCTAAATTTAAAATAAATATACGCATTTTACGCAAACTTGCGATTTGGATCAGTCATTAAATAGTTCTGAGCACAAGCAATATTATTTCACCGTCTTGGCCTTTTTTGATTGTTTTTTTTTCGAAAATTCTTCTCCCTTTTGAATTATATTTTGTAGCCCTGAAAAGGGCTGTGTTGAAAAACAAATTTCATGGTTGTGAAATTCGTGCCCGATATATTTGGGATCTTATTTCTTGGCCGAAGATGCAGCTTTTGCTTTCGGTTTCTTGACAGCAGGAGCAGCTTTCTTTGGCGTTGATGCAGACGACGCCTTTTTAGGCTTGGCAATTGTAGTCTTGGGCTTTGGTGCTTTTGGCTTTGCTGCGCTCGACTTGGCCTTGGATGTTGTAGGTTTAGCCTTTATGGTACCAGTTTTCTTCGCATCCTTAACCTTTGCCTTCTCCGCCTTCTTCTTCTCAGCAGTCTTTTTGGTTGCTACAGCTTTCGATGGTTTTTTATCGGCCAAGCCAGTTGCTTTCTTGGCGCTAGAAGTTTTCTTTTTAGCTGCTGCCGATGTAGTCGATGCAGCGACCTTTTTGGGTTTCTTCTCGACAGACGCGACTTTTGGCTTTGGCTCTTTTTTGGCAGATGCAGACAATTTAAACGAACCAGATGCACCCTTGCCTTTTGCTTGGATAAGCTTCCCATTGGCAACAGAGTTCTTCAAGTACTTTTTAATGAATGGTGATAATTTCTGGGCATCGCATTTATATGTGGCACTGATATATTTCTTGATTGCCATGAGCGATGAACCACCACGTTCCTTTAAGTTCAGAATCGACGCGTCCACCATTTGCTGAGTTGGAGGATGTGATGGTGGGGCTGTCGTCTTTTTTGCCTTCGATGTTGATGCCGGTGCCGCCTTTTTGGGGGCCACCTTCTTCTCAGCTACGGCTGGTGGGGCTACCACGGGGGATGCAGAGGTTGCCACTGCTGATTCAGACATCTTTTACTTTATTTTTTCACAAATAAACACAATTTTTAATGAAAATTACAACAAACGGATTTTGATTGATTTGATTATTTATTGGTCTTCGTTTCTTACGGTAGTACAGTTTTAGTACCTAAGTTACAGTACAGTCATGAGTGACAAATTCAAGCTTACTTATATTAGTTTTTGGTGGTTATTTTGCCTTGCGCTTATAGCTTATCCAGGCGTTAGTTTTATTATTACTATGTTTTATTTAGAGTATTAGTCTTTTATTTTGATTATTTGTTACTAAGTATTAGGTTTATGTTAATATTAATATTAATATTCCTAGGAAAGACTCATAGTGAGTAAAAACCCGGATCACATTAGTGTTTTGGTGCTGGTTAAAGCTATATACCTACTTAACTACTTAATACTATATTAGGAATTAGATAACTGGGATGGAGAGGAGAGAGAAATTATTTACAGGGGAAGGAGTGTAGGTTGCGCCAAATTATTAATGAGCAGTCTATTGGTTGATATTAAATACAAGTCCATCGGTTGGATCTATTGACTTTGATTTCCTATGGTAGAAGATTAGGTTTTTGTCTATATTGTAGATTATACCATTCTCATTGAGGTGATTAATATGGTTTATTGTGAGAAGGTCCCCTGGGTAATCGTATGGGACTCGCGTTTGCTCTACACTATTTAATACGAGGTGGTTTCTGTTGGATTCACTAAGTCTAATGAATTTTTCGATAATTCGGAATATGAGGGTGTCTAATCGTTTGGTTTTTGAGATCTTATACAGTTTAGAGTTTGAGATGAGTTGGGATGTAATTGGGTTAATGGCAGAGTTTCCTAAAGCTCTCCTTAGTATACGCCTTTCGAATATACGTAACTCTTCCATTTGGCTGGATTTAATATTAAACCAGCTGATGTGGCCATGGATTAAGATTGGTTGAATGAGTTTTTTGTATGCAACAGCTCGTAGTTTAGTAAGTTCTTTATTATTTTGGGATTGGTCTGTGCTAAGGGCCCTGAATAGATGGTGCATTTGCATCAGCTGAAGCTTAGCCCTTTTAAGGGTGTGTTCAATATGCTGCTTGAAGTTAAGTTTGGTGTCATAGATGACGCCTAAGTACTTTAGCTGGGGTTTTATTTGGATGGGAACATTCCCGTTAACGTAGATTTTGGGAATGAATTTTTGGGCATTTTTGTATATGTCGCGGACTCTCGGCCCACGAATTATACAGCCTTCGCATTTGTCTGTGTTCAGTTTAAGTCGCCATTTTCTGAAGTAATGGTTCAATTGATCAAGGTATCTATTGAGGTCCATTTCTGCACTTGCTATCCATGCCCCGGAGGACAGCAGAAGGATATCGTCGGCGTATACTAGCGGCTGGATGCGCGCTGTTGACGTCGAGTTAGGGTCTTGTTGGAACTCTGGGAGGTCTGCGAGATATATATTATAGAGTATTGGTGCTAGTAATGACCCCTGGGGGACACCAGCTGTTATTTCTCTAATAAGGGACCGTTCTTCCCCGTCAGGGCTATCGACGTAGAAGGAACGTGAGGTGAGATAATTGTGTATTATACGTGTAGTATTGGGGTTGAACTGGAATATATTATTCATTTTGTAAATAAGGCCGTTTTTCCATACCGTGTCGAAGGCTTTCTCGAAGTCGAGAGCACAAGCAATTGTGGCACGTTTTCTGGCTATATTATTGTAAATGAAGTTGTTAGCTGTTGCTAGTGAATGGCTAATGGACAGGTTGTCTCTGAATCCGAATTGGTAGGGCTTGAGTATTTGATGCGATTCAATATGCTTCTTGATTTGACACATTAGCATCTTTTCGAAAAGCAGGCTTATTGCAGAGAGTATTGATATAGGTCTATACCCCTGAAGGGATGTGGGGCTAGATTTTGGCTTGGAGATTGGTATGACTTTGCTCCGTTTCCAGCTAATAGGAAAGTAGCTTGTATTGTAGCAGTGATTAAATAGGATTGCGAAATGCTTAAGTACTAGCATATTGCAGTGCTTCAGAAGGAAGTTGCTGCTACCATCGGGGCCCATGGCCTTTTTATTGTTTTTGGACTTTAGCCATTCAAAGAGTTGCTTCGCATTTGTGAAGCCGAGCTCTTCTGCACCCAGCCAACTACCATCTGCACTTCGGTTTTCATCGAAGTCTATTATGTATGGTACTGGTCCTGATGGTGGTTCTAAGAGTTTTTTGATTTCCTTGTCAACTATTTTTTTGTGCCTTTTAAGCACTGAAGTTTCGGTTGACATTGAATCGTTCTGCTTATGGATCTTTTCAAAGGACCATGCAAGGGCATTTATTTTGTCAAATTTGGTCTTAACAGTTGGGGTTACATTGATATCAATGCCGCTGAATTCAGCGGCTGTAAGGTGGATATCGTGTTTTAGGGGTTCTGTATTTTGGTGGTATGGGTTATTTTTCTGTATTGTTTTAAGGCTTATTTTGCTGGGGTTAATATGCTTTAATCTGTCTTTTATGAGCTTAAGTTCTGTGATTTGAATGTGGGTATTTATTTGGTTAGTTAGTTCAGAAATAGATACGCGGAGCTCTTGCTTTTGAGTCTCGGTCATTGTGAATTGGCGCCTGAAGAGATATCTTCGGATGCGTTTTTTCTGACAAATGAGCTCGAGACAACGGGCGCTTAATTTAATTTTGTTATTGGGCCTGGATGGGTCTATTATAATTTTTGGTATCACCTTTGGTGATTCCAGCGCTCTGTTTAAGGCAAACTCTAACTGGTTGACATGGTGGTCTATTTCAGCTGGGCTTTGGTTGGATGATTTTGGAATGGGGTGGAGGCTTGTTAATAGGGCCGCATTCCATGCATATGTATTTATTTTGTTGAAATTATGAATTGATTTGGGATTAGCATAGAGCATTTGGTGGTGGCCAAGCCTTACGCTGAGCTTCACACCAAAGTGGTCTGAGGGGAATTCTTTTAACACATCGCAGTTTTCACTTAATGTGGTGGGGAGCTCGACAGAACATATGAAGAAGTCTATCGAGGTCGGATTGTTATTTATGTTGGGTCGACTAGGTTCTCTTGTTGGATGGAGAACAAAACTAGGGTGTCCCAATAGCCATTGATATAACGTTTTACCATCATTATTCAGATGTGCTATGTTATGGTTAGGGATATGCCAACTGGGGTGCTTTGCGTTCAGGTCGCAGCCTATTATTATATGACCGCCATTCTGAACTCGGATGAGTGAATCAGAAAGGATATTTAGGTCACCTATTTGGAGGGGGATCATTAGGTCGCTTATAGAGGGAAACTGCAATGCAGTTCCGAAGAATTCTATTTGCGTCCTTGTATGATATTTTTATTGCTATCGCTTCAATAAAGCGTAGCGGACCTATGTTAATGCGTTCGAACTGGATACCGTTCTTGACGCAGATTGCGACGGACATACCGGGCTCTTTCGAGTTTTGGCGTTGCGCAAGTCTTGTGTGTGTGGCTGGCGTTTGTTGCCTGATAAATTGGTAATTTTTGAGGTTCATGGAGTGCCTGCTTGCCAGACGGTGCTCTGCGATGAGCATTATGTCTGGCCTATGCTTATTTAATAGGAGGTCTAATTCATATCTCTTGTTTAAGGAGATTAGAGAATTTACGTTCTGAAATATGCATTTGAGGGAGGTCATTATTTTTGAGCTATTTTTATGAAGAAGTCAAGGAGTAAAGCTTGTTTTATTTTCTTAGATTCTTCTACGTTTTGTGTGGATGGATACTTAGTCATAACATCCCGCATTATTTCTAAGCATGTATGTAAATCTTTTCCAAAGATATCTGTGCTATCTTTGTTGAGATCTTCTAGGCTAAAGGGTTTTTGTGAGGGCTTTTGGGCGAGTTTCTTGGCCATATGGTTTCGAAGGGCCGGGTTGGTGATGGTTAGGTTGTTGGGTATGGGTGGGGTAGGGGCTATGGCTATTTGTTTACTTTTAAAAAGTGAAGCGTAGGGAATGTTGCTGGTTACTCTTTGAGCAATAGGCTTTGATTTGGTGACGCGCTTTATTTTTATGTTTTCAGAGTCTTTGCGCCTCTGTGATATCTTTTCAGATATCTGTTGCCTTACAGGGCAGATTTTGGCATTGGCCGTATGCTGGCCTTTGCAATTGATGCATTGAGTCTTTAGCTCAGAAGGACCATCGGTTTTTTGAATTTTGCATTGCCCTGGGGGATGGGTTGCGATGCATTTGATGCAGCGGTACTGCATTTTGCAGTTGTTGGCTACGTGGCCGAATCTTTGGCAATTGTGGCATTGCGTGATGTGGGACTTTCCCTTAATCAAGGTTTCGAATTTTACTTTGCAATTGAGCAGAGTGTTAAGCTTAAATATTTGGGTGGACTGTTTAGATTTTTCAATCTGAACTAGCCAGAATGCCTTTTTGAAAGGCTTTACTGATAGAACTTTGAGTTCTGTACAGTTTTCTATAATGGCTGCTTTTACTTCCTCTGCATTAAATATTTGCTGGGGGAGTTTTTTCAGCACTAATGTGATGGGTTTCAGTTCTTTTGGGGTATAGGTATAGTATTGTTTGTTGTTGTTTTCTAATAACTGTTTGGTTTGGGTGAAGTCTTCTAACGAGTAGACTTTTATATGAGTCCTATTTTTGTTCACAATATTTAGTGCGAACTGCTCATTTTTAATAATTTGGCGCAACATACCTGTTAACTCCTTCGGGTTGATGTTGTATGTTGCTATTATGGGGATGTGTAAATTCTTCTTCCTTTGGCTGGGTTGAGGTGTAGTAGTTGCAGTCTTGGCCTGTGGGTGAATGGCCGTTGTCTCCTTATTCTTATTTGAGGTGCTTGGATCGACCTCTATTTTTTCGACCACTGTTTGCTTATCCTGGGTTTTCTTTGTTGTTTTTGGTTTTTTCTTTTTTGATTTTGATGAATTTATCCCTTCAAGAGCTGGGAAGTCCTCATCATTATTATTGGGGTCCTCGTCGAGAGCCGCGAATCGATTCCCGACCAGAGTTTTCGCTGTCCCAGAGATTCCCAGATGATTCAGCTGTTGCTGAACCTTCTTGGCTCTGTCCACAGCTTCGTCTGCGGTGGCTCTTGACCGGAACTCCATTAATTCCTCCATTAATGCATGATAATGCTGTGCATCCAACCAAACCCCGTTGGATATCTCGTCTTCATCTGCGTTGGTCGCGGTGTCATCTGAGCTACTGTACTCGTCGTAGCTCAGTGACGAGGCGCGACTGCGCTTACCACTCATACTTTCGTCGTCGTCATCGTCATCGGTAAACGTGCGCTTGTTGCTCGATACCGCACTCTCCATATTTGATTTTAACTTTTACACTTATGGCTTTTGTTTTTCACTTTGTTTTTCACTTTGGTTCTTCACTTCGGTTCTTCACTGTTTTGTTTTCACTAATGGCGATTTTTGTGTCTATATCACAATCACTGACTCGCTCGATACACTTTTCGATTCTTACGTCTTTACCACTTTTGTTTCACTTCTCAGCTACGGCTGGTGGGGCTACCACGGGGGATGCAGAGGTTGCCACTGCTGATTCAGACATCTTTTACTTTATTTTTTCACAAATAAACACAATTTTTAATGAAAATTACAACAAACGGATTTAATTTTTGTAAGGAAAAAAGGGGCAAATAAGTTTGCCAATAACCTATTATTTAATTGACATTTAAAATAGTTTGTTGTTCGATATTTATATAGTAAAGTATTTCACTATTGTATTAAATGTTCAATCCACAAAATACAACTTATTTCATTTTCATATCATTATTCACGGATTTCAAATAACAGACTAAATCTTAACTTTGTATAATCGCAAATCAAATTATCGCTTTAAACATATTTTTTTAATATAAGTATAATTAAACTTTAATAAATTTGATTGAAAAAATATACCTTGAACAATTCTATTTGGAACTGTGAACATTTATTTGAATATAATTAACGATTTTTATTTTTAAATTTGTTTTATAGTTGACCATCTCCTGTTAAAATCTCGATAACTCAGAGCGCAAGTAGTATCAGAAATATAGCTCAAAATATTATAAAATGTTATAAAACATTGAAATCTTTACAATATTGTTAAATATATATGTTTTCCTCTTTAATTAAATACGTTTCCATTTAAATACATATTAATGTATATAATAAAACTACCATTTAGGAAAACGATTTGTACAGACAAGATCAACATGTATATTAGTCGCGATACAAGCAACATCAGATTGGCGCAATTTAGACCGATATTTTTAAACAAATATACTTTTAAACAATAGATTGATACTTTAATTTAACTTATATTTTCTACGGATAAATATAATATTTTCAGTTTAGTTTTCATTTAACGTTCTTTATATTCAGTACATTTAAACCATACGAAAATCTAAATTCAACTCAAAATTCAAGACAAAACTTTAATAAAATATAATACATTAAATAAAAATATCAACAGGTGGTATCGATAGTGGGTAATGCTGTAGATAATGTACCATTATAGACAAATCCTCGAAGAAGAAACAATTATGAGCTCGATTTCTTATTTAAAAGAAAATCAATTATTTGCCCCAATCAAAATCGCTGTTCGACTTTTGCTACCTTGAGATTTGGCCAAGCATCATTGGCGTCAGTGAGGGAATCAAACTTGTAACCACCAAGTATAGACTTTCAGGTTGATGTAAATTGTGCAAATAGTAACCCAAGGCAAAAGTACCTTCTAAGGGTCAGAAATAACTTCTCCAAAGACTTGAAGTTTCAAATATTAGTTTAAATTAAAATTTAAAATACTCGCACATATTACACCTTAATTTAAAAATAATTAACTACATACCATAGTTAATTATACTGCACTGGAACTGCACTTACTTTAGTGGCATTCTGCATGTTATTAAATAATTTTGAGCACAAGCAATATAATTTCTTCTTTTCTGCTGTTGCATTGTTGTCAAATGAATTATAATTTTTCATGGCTACAGGAGAAGCTTTCTTTGACGTTGAATATAAAACAATTGTGAATTATTATATACTATGAAAATAAAAATTTTCTTTGACAAATGAAGTTGTGGTCCTGAAAAGGACCGATTTGATTTAATTACTCCTTAACAGAGCACAATTTAAGCACGTTCGCCACGAATACGTCTGGCCAATTGAATATCTTTCGGCATGATTGTTACACGCTTGGCATGGATAGCGCACAAGTTAGTATCTTCAAATAGGCCAACAAGGTAAGCTTCACTAGCTTCCTGCAAAGCCATTACAGCAGAGCTCTGGAAACGTAAATCGGTCTTGAAGTCCTGAGCAATTTCACGTACTAAACGCTGGAACGGCAGCTTACGAATGAGCAACTCTGTGCTCTTCTGGTAGCGACGGATTTCACGAAGTGCAACAGTTCCTGGACGATAACGATGAGGCTTCTTCACACCACCGGTGGCTGGAGCACTTTTACGTGCGGCCTTAGTAGCCAGTTGTTTACGAGGTGCCTTACCACCAGTCGATTTACGAGCTGTTTGCTTAGTACGAGCCATTTTTCTCTCACAATTTTTACTTTACACAGTCACTGTTGAAAACACAATAATCGAGCGAGCCGCTTGGTGCCTCATTTATATAGAAAAATGGTGGTGGGTTGCAAATGAGAGAATGAAAGAGAGAATGAAAGAGAGCATTCATTGGCGAGGGCAGGGTGCGAGCAAGATGTAAGTATCTCTAGCTCACTCTTGTTTTCGTCTTGTTTTGTATAAATAGATGCGCTTGACGAAAACAGGGCATTAGTGTTTCTGTGACTTTCGTGTAAACGCAGTGTAAATTAAAAATTGAAAAGTGAAAAATGACTGGTCGTGGAAAAGGTGGTAAAGGCTTGGGTAAAGGAGGCGCCAAGCGTCATCGTAAAGTGTTGCGTGATAACATCCAAGGTATCACGAAACCAGCAATCCGGCGGTTAGCTCGTCGTGGCGGTGTTAAGCGCATCTCTGGTCTCATCTACGAAGAAACTCGTGGTGTGCTGAAGGTTTTCTTGGAAAATGTTATCCGTGATGCAGTCACATACACCGAACACGCTAAGAGGAAGACAGTCACAGCCATGGATGTTGTCTATGCTCTGAAGAGGCAAGGTCGCACTCTGTACGGCTTTGGCGGCTAAAAACATTTCTATATAAAATACAAAATATCCATATCAATCGGTCCTTTTCAGGACCACCAATATATTCTTTGAGAGAGAACGAAAATTATCAACTAATGCTTATTTAGTAGAATTTGTATTTAATAAATATAGTAAAAAAGATGACTGTATGCATGCCAACAACACGCGGTGTTCCCAAGCGGTCCACCATCTAAGTACTAACCGCGCCCGACGCTGCTTAATTTCGGTGATCGGACGAGAACCGATGTATTCAGCGTGGTATGGTCGTTGGCAAATTCAATGCGCCTAAAGACTCATTTTCTTATGTTCCTGCTGAAGATGTAAAAGCTTTTTGTATTGTGCACCACTTACGACGATAGATACTATCAATTTAAAGTTGCCTAAGACGTCTTCCAACATTACGAGTACCGTATGCATTTTATTATTAGAATATTTAATAATGTCAGTAAGCCATCACGTGTTCCCAGAATGGCATTAAAAAAATAATCTCTTTTGGGAAAATTTGGTCGTCCTGAAAAGGACGTTTTGGTATTGGTCGATTTATGTACACGAAATTATGAGTTGCCTATAACTTATGCCTTCTTTTCGGTCTTTTTGGGCAAAAGCACTGCTTGAATATTAGGCAAAACACCGCCCTGTGCAATGGTGACGCCCGAAAGAAGTTTGTTCAATTCCTCATCGTTGCGAATTGCCAGTTGCAGATGACGGGGGATAATCCTAGTTTTTTTGTTATCACGGGCTGCATTACCAGCCAACTCCAATACTTCAGCCGCCAAATATTCCATAACGGCAGCCAAGTACACAGGAGCACCGGCACCAACACGTTCGGCATAGTTGCCCTTGCGAAGCAGACGGTGAATACGTCCAACGGGGAACTGAAGACCAGCGCGATTGGAGCGGGACTTTGCCTTTCCCTTCACTTTTCCACCTTTGCCACGACCAGACATTTTGCTTTTCTTATTTTTGTTTCACTGTTGCACTGTAAACACACAAATATCGAATGTTGCTGAGAGCCGACCGTTTCCCTATTATATTTATACTTTTTCCAGCTACCTACTTGTTCAGTTAAGGGATGACAGTTTACTAAACAACCAGTATACTTGTGAGGGTACTTAACATGAAAGCGTTGCTACAATAAAAGTATAAATGTGAAGCATTCACCGTTCTAGTTGAACATTTGTGAAGTGAATTTAAAGTGAATACTATTTGTGAATATGCCTCCTAAGACTAGTGGAAAAGCAGCCAAAAAAGCTGGTAAGGCTCAAAAGAACATTACCAAGAATGATAAGAAGAAGAAGCGCAAGAGGAAAGAAAGCTATGCTATCTATATTTACAAAGTGCTGAAGCAGGTCCATCCAGACACTGGCATCTCATCTAAGGCGATGAGCATTATGAACAGCTTTGTAAACGACATTTTCGAGCGCATTGCTGCCGAAGCCTCCCGTTTAGCCCACTACAACAAGCGGTCAACCATTACCAGTCGGGAAATCCAAACCGCTGTTCGACTTTTGCTGCCCGGAGAGTTGGCCAAGCACGCCGTCAGTGAGGGAACCAAGGCTGTTACCAAGTATACAAGCTCTAAGTAAATTTCAGCTTGATGTAAAGCAACCCAATCCAAAAGGCCCTTTTCAGGGCCACAAATAACTTCTCCAAAGACATAAAAATTCAAATATTAATTAAATATAAAATTTAATTTACTCGCACATATTAGACCTTAATTTAAAAGATATATATTAATAAATATATACCGACAAACACTGAATTGAAACGTTTACTTTGGTAGATCAAAAACAGGCATTGTGCATCAGTTATTAAATAACTGAGCACAAGCACATTTTGAAATTTCCCTCCCGTTTGAATTATATTTTGAGGTCCTGTAAAGAGCTGCGTTGAAAATATAGTTTTGATTATTAGTTTAAAACAAAATTTAACATAAGACCTAAATTTAAAATAAATATACGCATTTTACGCAAACTTGCGATTTGGATCAGTCATTAAATAGTTCTGAGCACAAGCAATATTATTTCACAGTCTTGGCCTTTTTTGATTGTTTTTTTTTTCGAAAATTCTTCTCCCTTTTGAATTATATTTTGTAGCCCTGAAAAGGGCTGTGTTGAAAAACAAATTTCATGGTTGTGAAATTCGTGCCCGATATATTTGGGATCTTATTTCTTGGCCGAAGATGCAGCTTTTGCTTTCGGTTTCTTGACAGCAGGAGCAGCTTTCTTTGGCGTTGATGCAGACGACGCCTTTTTAGGCTTGGCAATTGTAGTCTTGGGCTTTGGTGCTTTTGGCTTTGCTGCGCTCGACTTGGCCTTGGATGTTGTAGGTTTAGCCTTTATGGTACCAGTTTTCTTCGCATCCTTAACCTTTGCCTTCTCCGCCTTCTTCTTCTCAGCAGTCTTTTTGGTTGCTACAGCTTTCGATGGTTTTTTATCGGCCAAGCCAGTTGCTTTCTTGGCGCTAGAAGTTTTCTTTTTAGCTGCTGCCGATGTAGTCGATGCAGCGACCTTTTTGGGTTTCTTCTCGACAGACGCGACTTTTGGCTTTGGCTCTTTTTTGGCAGATGCAGACAATTTAAACGAACCAGATGCACCCTTGCCTTTTGCTTGGATAAGCTTCCCATTGGCAACAGAGTTCTTCAAGTACTTTTTAATGAATGGTGATAATTTCTGGGCATCGCATTTATATGTGGCACTGATATATTTCTTGATTGCCATGAGCGATGAACCACCACGTTCCTTTAAGTTCAGAATCGACGCGTCCACCATTTGCTGAGTTGGAGGATGTGATGGTGGGGCTGTCGTCTTTTTTGCCTTCGATGTTGATGCCGGTGCCGCCTTTTTGGGGGCCACCTTCTTCTCAGCTACGGCTGGTGGGGCTACCACGGGGGATGCAGAGGTTGCCACTGCTGATTCAGACATCTTTTACTTTATTTTTTCACAAATAAACACAATTTTTAATGAAAATTACAACAAACGGATTTACATTTTTGGTCACCCGATTAAGTGAGAATCGAATAGAAGGGCCGTAGGGGGACGTTTACAGCATTGAACGTTTGCGCCAAATAAGTTTGCCAATAACCTATTATTTAATTGACATTTAAAATAGTTTGTTGTTCGATATTTATATAGTAAAGTATTTCACTATTGTATTAAATGTTCAATCCACAAAATACAACTTATTTCATTTTCATATCATTATTCACGGATTTCAAATAACAGACTAAATCTTAACTTTGTATAATCGCAAATCAAATTATCGCTTTAAACATATTTTTTTAATATAAGTATAATTAAACTTTAATAAATTTGATTGAAAAAATATACCTTGAACAATTCTATTTGGAACTGTGAACATTTATTTGAATATAATTAACGATTTTTATTTTTAAATTTGTTTTATAGTTGACCATCTCCTGTTAAAATCTCGATAACTCAGAGCGCAAGTAGTATCAGAAATATAGCTCAAAATATTATAAAGTGTTATAAAACATTGAAATCTTTACAATATTGTTAAATATATATGTTTTCCTCTTTAATTAAATACGTTTCCATTTAAATACATATTAATGTATATTATAAAACTACCATTTAGGAAAACGATTTGTACAGACAAGATCAACATGTATATTAGTCGCGATACAAGCAACATCAGATTGGCGCAATTTAGACCGATATTTTTAAACAAATATACTTTTAAACAATAGATTGATACTTTAATTTAACTTATATTTTCTACGGATAAATATAATATTTTCAGTTTAGTTTTCATTTAACGTTCTTTATATTCAGTACATTTAAACCATACGAAAATCTAAATTCAACTCAAAATTCAAGACAAAACTTTAATAAAATATAATACATTAAATAAAAATATCAACAGGTGGTATCGATAGTGGGTAATGCTGTAGATAATGTACCATTATAGACAAATCCTCGAAGAAGAAACAATTATGAGCTCGATTTCTTATTTAAAAGAAAATCAATTATTTGCCCCAATCAAAATCGCTGTTCGACTTTTGCTACCTTGAGATTTGGCCAAGCATCATTGGCGTCAGTGAGGGAATCAAACTTGTAACCACCAAGTATAGACTTTCAGGTTGATGTAAATTGTGCAAATAGTAACCCAAGGCAAAAGTACCTTCTAAGGGTCAGAAATAACTTCTCCAAAGACTTGAAGTTTCAAATATTAGTTTAAATTAAAATTTAAAATACTCGCACATATTACACCTTAATTTAAAAATAATTAACTACATACCATAGTTAATTATACTGCACTGGAACTGCACTTACTTTAGTGGCATTCTGCATGTTATTAAATAATTTTGAGCACAAGCAATATAATTTCTTCTTTTCTGCTGTTGCATTGTTGTCAAATGAATTATAATTTTTCATGGCTACAGGAGAAGCTTTCTTTGACGTTGAATATAAAACAATTGTGAATTATTATATACTATGAAAATAAAAATTTTCTTTGACAAATGAAGTTGTGGTCCTGAAAAGGACCGATTTGATTTAATTACTCCTTAACAGAGCACAATTTAAGCACGTTCGCCACGAATACGTCTGGCCAATTGAATATCTTTCGGCATGATTGTTACACGCTTGGCATGGATAGCGCACAAGTTAGTATCTTCAAATAGGCCAACAAGGTAAGCTTCACTAGCTTCCTGCAAAGCCATTACAGCAGAGCTCTGGAAACGTAAATCGGTCTTGAAGTCCTGAGCAATTTCACGTACTAAACGCTGGAACGGCAGCTTACGAATGAGCAACTCTGTGCTCTTCTGGTAGCGACGGATTTCACGAAGTGCAACAGTTCCTGGACGATAACGATGAGGCTTCTTCACACCACCGGTGGCTGGAGCACTTTTACGTGCGGCCTTAGTAGCCAGTTGTTTACGAGGTGCCTTACCACCAGTCGATTTACGAGCTGTTTGCTTAGTACGAGCCATTTTTCTCTCACAATTTTTACTTTACACAGTCACTGTTGAAAACACAATAATCGAGCGAGCCGCTTGGTGCCTCATTTATATAGAAAAATGGTGGTGGGTTGCAAATGAGAGAATGAAAGAGAGAATGAAAGAGAGCATTCATTGGCGAGGGCAGGGTGCGAGCAAGATGTAAGTATCTCTAGCTCACTCTTGTTTTCGTCTTGTTTTGTATAAATAGATGCGCTTGACGAAAACAGGGCATTAGTGTTTCTGTGACTTTCGTGTAAACGCAGTGTAAATTAAAAATTGAAAAGTGAAAAATGACTGGTCGTGGAAAAGGTGGTAAAGGCTTGGGTAAAGGAGGCGCCAAGCGTCATCGTAAAGTGTTGCGTGATAACATCCAAGGTATCACGAAACCAGCAATCCGGCGGTTAGCTCGTCGTGGCGGTGTTAAGCGCATCTCTGGTCTCATCTACGAAGAAACTCGTGGTGTGCTGAAGGTTTTCTTGGAAAATGTTATCCGTGATGCAGTCACATACACCGAACACGCTAAGAGGAAGACAGTCACAGCCATGGATGTTGTCTATGCTCTGAAGAGGCAAGGTCGCACTCTGTACGGCTTTGGCGGCTAAAAACATTTCTATATAAAATACAAAATATCCATATCAATCGGTCCTTTTCAGGACCACCAATATATTCTTTGAGAGAGAACGAAAATTATCAACTAATGCTTATTTAGTAGAATTTGTATTTAATAAATATAGTAAAAAAGATGACTGTATGCATGCCAACAACACGCGGTGTTCCCAAGCGGTCCACCATCTAAGTACTAACCGCGCCCGACGCTGCTTAATTTCGGTGATCGGACGAGAACCGATGTATTCAGCGTGGTATGGTCGTTGGCAAATTCAATGCGCCTAAAGACTCATTTTCTTATGTTCCTGCTGAAGATGTAAAAGCTTTTTGTATTGTGCACCACTTACGACGATAGATACTATCAATTTAAAGTTGCCTAAGACGTCTTCCAACATTACGAGTACCGTATGCATTTTATTATTAGAATATTTAATAATGTCAGTAAGCCATCACGTGTTCCCAGAATGGCATTAAAAAAATAATCTCTTTTGGGAAAATTTGGTCGTCCTGAAAAGGACGTTTTGGTATTGGTCGATTTATGTACACGAAATTATGAGTTGCCTATAACTTATGCCTTCTTTTCGGTCTTTTTGGGCAAAAGCACTGCTTGAATATTAGGCAAAACACCGCCCTGTGCAATGGTGACGCCCGAAAGAAGTTTGTTCAATTCCTCATCGTTGCGAATTGCCAGTTGCAGATGACGGGGGATAATCCTAGTTTTTTTGTTATCACGGGCTGCATTACCAGCCAACTCCAATACTTCAGCCGCCAAATATTCCATAACGGCAGCCAAGTACACAGGAGCACCGGCACCAACACGTTCGGCATAGTTGCCCTTGCGAAGCAGACGGTGAATACGTCCAACGGGGAACTGAAGACCAGCGCGATTGGAGCGGGACTTTGCCTTTCCCTTCACTTTTCCACCTTTGCCACGACCAGACATTTTGCTTTTCTTATTTTTGTTTCACTGTTGCACTGTAAACACACAAATATCGAATGTTGCTGAGAGCCGACCGTTTCCCTATTATATTTATACTTTTTCCAGCTACCTACTTGTTCAGTTAAGGGATGACAGTTTACTAAACAACCAGTATACTTGTGAGGGTACTTAACATGAAAGCGTTGCTACAATAAAAGTATAAATGTGAAGCATTCACCGTTCTAGTTGAACATTTGTGAAGTGAATTTAAAGTGAATACTATTTGTGAATATGCCTCCTAAGACTAGTGGAAAAGCAGCCAAAAAAGCTGGTAAGGCTCAAAAGAACATTACCAAGAATGATAAGAAGAAGAAGCGCAAGAGGAAAGAAAGCTATGCTATCTATATTTACAAAGTGCTGAAGCAGGTCCATCCAGACACTGGCATCTCATCTAAGGCGATGAGCATTATGAACAGCTTTGTAAACGACATTTTCGAGCGCATTGCTGCCGAAGCCTCCCGTTTAGCCCACTACAACAAGCGGTCAACCATTACCAGTCGGGAAATCCAAACCGCTGTTCGACTTTTGCTGCCCGGAGAGTTGGCCAAGCACGCCGTCAGTGAGGGAACCAAGGCTGTTACCAAGTATACAAGCTCTAAGTAAATTTCAGCTTGATGTAAAGCAACCCAATCCAAAAGGCCCTTTTCAGGGCCACAAATAACTTCTCCAAAGACATAAAAATTCAAATATTAATTAAATATAAAATTTAATTTACTCGCACATATTAGACCTTAATTTAAAAGATATATATTAATAAATATATACCGACAAACACTGAATTGAAACGTTTACTTTGGTAGATCAAAAACAGGCATTGTGCATCAGTTATTAAATAACTGAGCACAAGCACATTTTGAAATTTCCCTCCCGTTTGAATTATATTTTGAGGTCCTGTAAAGAGCTGCGTTGAAAATATAGTTTTGATTATTAGTTTAAAACAAAATTTAACATAAGACCTAAATTTAAAATAAATATACGCATTTTACGCAAACTTGCGATTTGGATCAGTCATTAAATAGTTCTGAGCACAAGCAATATTATTTCACCGTCTTGGCCTTTTTTGATTGTTTTTTTTTTCGAAAATTCTTCTCCCTTTTGAATTATATTTTGTAGCCCTGAAAAGGGCTGTGTTGAAAAACAAATTTCATGGTTGTGAAATTCGTGCCCGATATATTTGGGATCTTATTTCTTGGCCGAAGATGCAGCTTTTGCTTTCGGTTTCTTGACAGCAGGAGCAGCTTTCTTTGGCGTTGATGCAGACGACGCCTTTTTAGGCTTGGCAATTGTAGTCTTGGGCTTTGGTGCTTTTGGCTTTGCTGCGCTCGACTTGGCCTTGGATGTTGTAGGTTTAGCCTTTATGGTACCAGTTTTCTTCGCATCCTTAACCTTTGCCTTCTCCGCCTTCTTCTTCTCAGCAGTCTTTTTGGTTGCTACAGCTTTCGATGGTTTTTTATCGGCCAAGCCAGTTGCTTTCTTGGCGCTAGAAGTTTTCTTTTTAGCTGCTGCCGATGTAGTCGATGCAGCGACCTTTTTGGGTTTCTTCTCGACAGACGCGACTTTTGGCTTTGGCTCTTTTTTGGCAGATGCAGACAATTTAAACGAACCAGATGCACCCTTGCCTTTTGCTTGGATAAGCTTCCCATTGGCAACAGAGTTCTTCAAGTACTTTTTAATGAATGGTGATAATTTCTGGGCATCGCATTTATATGTGGCACTGATATATTTCTTGATTGCCATGAGCGATGAACCACCACGTTCCTTTAAGTTCAGAATCGACGCGTCCACCATTTGCTGAGTTGGAGGATGTGATGGTGGGGCTGTCGTCTTTTTTGCCTTCGATGTTGATGCCGGTGCCGCCTTTTTGGGGGCCACCTTCTTCTCAGCTACGGCTGGTGGGGCTACCACGGGGGATGCAGAGGTTGCCACTGCTGATTCAGACATCTTTTACTTTATTTTTTCACAAATAAACACAATTTTTAATGAAAATTACAACAAACGTTTGATTTGATTGATTTTGATTATTTATTGGTCTTCGTTTCTTACGGTAGTACAGTTTTAGTACCTAAGTTACAGTACAGTCATGAGTGACAAATTCAAGCTTACTTATATTAGTTTTTGGTGGTTATTTTGCCTTGCGCTTATAGCTTATCCAGGCGTTAGTTTTATTATTACTATGTTTTATTTAGAGTATTAGTCTTTTATTTTGATTATTTGTTACTAAGTATTAGGTTTATGTTAATATTAATATTAATATTCCTAGGAAAGACTCATAGTGAGTAAAAACCCGGATCACATTAGTGTTTTGGTGCTGGTTAAAGCTATATACCTACTTAACTACTTAATACTATATTAGGAATTAGATAACTGGGATGGAGAGGAGAGAGAAATTATTTACAGGGGAAGGAGTGTAGGTTGCGCCAAATTATTAATGAGCAGTCTATTGGTTGATATTAAATACAAGTCCATCGGTTGGATCTATTGACTTTGATTTCCTATGGTAGAAGATTAGGTTTTTGTCTATATTGTAGATTATACCATTCTCATTGAGGTGATTAATATGGTTTATTGTGAGAAGGTCCCCTGGGTAATCGTATGGGACTCGCGTTTGCTCTACACTATTTAATACGAGGTGGTTTCTGTTGGATTCACTAAGTCTAATGAATTTTTCGATAATTCGGAATATGAGGGTGTCTAATCGTTTGGTTTTTGAGATCTTATACAGTTTAGAGTTTGAGATGAGTTGGGATGTAATTGGGTTAATGGCAGAGTTTCCTAAAGCTCTCCTTAGTATACGCCTTTCGAATATACGTAACTCTTCCATTTGGCTGGATTTAATATTAAACCAGCTGATGTGGCCATGGATTAAGATTGGTTGAATGAGTTTTTTGTATGCAACAGCTCGTAGTTTAGTAAGTTCTTTATTATTTTGGGATTGGTCTGTGCTAAGGGCCCTGAATAGATGGTGCATTTGCATCAGCTGAAGCTTAGCCCTTTTAAGGGTGTGTTCAATATGCTGCTTGAAGTTAAGTTTGGTGTCATAGATGACGCCTAAGTACTTTAGCTGGGGTTTTATTTGGATGGGAACATTCCCGTTAACGTAGATTTTGGGAATGAATTTTTGGGCATTTTTGTATATGTCGCGGACTCTCGGCCCACGAATTATACAGCCTTCGCATTTGTCTGTGTTCAGTTTAAGTCGCCATTTTCTGAAGTAATGGTTCAATTGATCAAGGTATCTATTGAGGTCCATTTCTGCACTTGCTATCCATGCCCCGGAGGACAGCAGAAGGATATCGTCGGCGTATACTAGCGGCTGGATGCGCGCTGTTGACGTCGAGTTAGGGTCTTGTTGGAACTCTGGGAGGTCTGCGAGATATATATTATAGAGTATTGGTGCTAGTAATGACCCCTGGGGGACACCAGCTGTTATTTCTCTAATAAGGGACCGTTCTTCCCCGTCAGGGCTATCGACGTAGAAGGAACGTGAGGTGAGATAATTGTGTATTATACGTGTAGTATTGGGGTTGAACTGGAATATATTATTCATTTTGTAAATAAGGCCGTTTTTCCATACCGTGTCGAAGGCTTTCTCGAAGTCGAGAGCACAAGCAATTGTGGCACGTTTTCTGGCTATATTATTGTAAATGAAGTTGTTAGCTGTTGCTAGTGAATGGCTAATGGACAGGTTGTCTCTGAATCCGAATTGGTAGGGCTTGAGTATTTGATGCGATTCAATATGCTTCTTGATTTGACACATTAGCATCTTTTCGAAAAGCAGGCTTATTGCAGAGAGTATTGATATAGGTCTATACCCCTGAAGGGATGTGGGGCTAGATTTTGGCTTGGAGATTGGTATGACTTTGCTCCGTTTCCAGCTAATAGGAAAGTAGCTTGTATTGTAGCAGTGATTAAATAGGATTGCGAAATGCTTAAGTACTAGCATATTGCAGTGCTTCAGAAGGAAGTTGCTGCTACCATCGGGGCCCATGGCCTTTTTATTGTTTTTGGACTTTAGCCATTCAAAGAGTTGCTTCGCATTTGTGAAGCCGAGCTCTTCTGCACCCAGCCAACTACCATCTGCACTTCGGTTTTCATCGAAGTCTATTATGTATGGTACTGGTCCTGATGGTGGTTCTAAGAGTTTTTTGATTTCCTTGTCAACTATTTTTTTGTGCCTTTTAAGCACTGAAGTTTCGGTTGACATTGAATCGTTCTGCTTATGGATCTTTTCAAAGGACCATGCAAGGGCATTTATTTTGTCAAATTTGGTCTTAACAGTTGGGGTTACATTGATATCAATGCCGCTGAATTCAGCGGCTGTAAGGTGGATATCGTGTTTTAGGGGTTCTGTATTTTGGTGGTATGGGTTATTTTTCTGTATTGTTTTAAGGCTTATTTTGCTGGGGTTAATATGCTTTAATCTGTCTTTTATGAGCTTAAGTTCTGTGATTTGAATGTGGGTATTTATTTGGTTAGTTAGTTCAGAAATAGATACGCGGAGCTCTTGCTTTTGAGTCTCGGTCATTGTGAATTGGCGCCTGAAGAGATATCTTCGGATGCGTTTTTTCTGACAAATGAGCTCGAGACAACGGGCGCTTAATTTAATTTTGTTATTGGGCCTGGATGGGTCTATTATAATTTTTGGTATCACCTTTGGTGATTCCAGCGCTCTGTTTAAGGCAAACTCTAACTGGTTGACATGGTGGTCTATTTCAGCTGGGCTTTGGTTGGATGATTTTGGAATGGGGTGGAGGCTTGTTAATAGGGCCGCATTCCATGCATATGTATTTATTTTGTTGAAATTATGAATTGATTTGGGATTAGCATAGAGCATTTGGTGGTGGCCAAGCCTTACGCTGAGCTTCACACCAAAGTGGTCTGAGGGGAATTCTTTTAACACATCGCAGTTTTCACTTAATGTGGTGGGGAGCTCGACAGAACATATGAAGAAGTCTATCGAGGTCGGATTGTTATTTATGTTGGGTCGACTAGGTTCTCTTGTTGGATGGAGAACAAAACTAGGGTGTCCCAATAGCCATTGATATAACGTTTTACCATCATTATTCAGATGTGCTATGTTATGGTTAGGGATATGCCAACTGGGGTGCTTTGCGTTCAGGTCGCAGCCTATTATTATATGACCGCCATTCTGAACTCGGATGAGTGAATCAGAAAGGATATTTAGGTCACCTATTTGGAGGGGATCATTAGGTCGCTTATAGAGGGAAACTGCAATGCAGTTCCGAAGAATTCTATTTGCGTCCTTGTATGATATTTTTATTGCTATCGCTTCAATAAAGCGTAGCGGACCTATGTTAATGCGTTCGAACTGGATACCGTTCTTGACGCAGATTGCGACGGACATACCGGGCTCTTTCGAGTTTTGGCGTTGCGCAAGTCTTGTGTGTGTGGCTGGCGTTTGTTGCCTGATAAATTGGTAATTTTTGAGGTTCATGGAGTGCCTGCTTGCCAGACGGTGCTCTGCGATGAGCATTATGTCTGGCCTATGCTTATTTAATAGGAGGTCTAATTCATATCTCTTGTTTAAGGAGATTAGAGAATTTACGTTCTGAAATATGCATTTGAGGGAGGTCATTATTTTTGAGCTATTTTTATGAAGAAGTCAAGGAGTAAAGCTTGTTTTATTTTCTTAGATTCTTCTACGTTTTGTGTGGATGGATACTTAGTCATAACATCCCGCATTATTTCTAAGCATGTATGTAAATCTTTTCCAAAGATATCTGTGCTATCTTTGTTGAGATCTTCTAGGCTAAAGGGTTTTTGTGAGGGCTTTTGGGCGAGTTTCTTGGCCATATGGTTTCGAAGGGCCGGGTTGGTGATGGTTAGGTTGTTGGGTATGGGTGGGGTAGGGGCTATGGCTATTTGTTTACTTTTAAAAAGTGAAGCGTAGGGAATGTTGCTGGTTACTCTTTGAGCAATAGGCTTTGATTTGGTGACGCGCTTTATTTTTATGTTTTCAGAGTCTTTGCGCCTCTGTGATATCTTTTCAGATATCTGTTGCCTTACAGGGCAGATTTTGGCATTGGCCGTATGCTGGCCTTTGCAATTGATGCATTGAGTCTTTAGCTCAGAAGGACCATCGGTTTTTTTAATTTTGCATTGCCCTGGGGGATGGGTTGCGATGCATTTGATGCAGCGGTACTGCATTTTGCAGTTGTTGGCTACGTGGCCGAATCTTTGGCAATTGTGGCATTGCGTGATGTGGGACTTTCCCTTAATCAAGGTTTCGAATTTTACTTTGCAATTGAGCAGAGTGTTAAGCTTAAATATTTGGGTGGACTGTTTAGATTTTTCAATCTGAACTAGCCAGAATGCCTTTTTGAAAGGCTTTACTGATAGAACTTTGAGTTCTGTACAGTTTTCTATAATGGCTGCTTTTACTTCCTCTGCATTAAATATTTGCTGGGGGAGTTTTTTCAGCACTAATGTGATGGGTTTCAGTTCTTTTGGGGTATAGGTATAGTATTGTTTGTTGTTGTTTTCTAATAACTGTTTGGTTTGGGTGAAGTCTTCTAACGAGTAGACTTTTATATGAGTCCTATTTTTGTTCACAATATTTAGTGCGAACTGCTCATTTTTAATAATTTGGCGCAACATACCTGTTAACTCCTTCGGGTTGATGTTGTATGTTGCTATTATGGGGATGTGTAAATTCTTCTTCCTTTGGCTGGGTTGAGGTGTAGTAGTTGCAGTCTTGGCCTGTGGGTGAATGGCCGTTGTCTCCTTATTCTTATTTGAGGTGCTTGGATCGACCTCTATTTTTTCGACCACTGTTTGCTTATCCTGGGTTTTCTTTGTTGTTTTTGGTTTTTTCTTTTTTGATTTTGATGAATTTATCCCTTCAAGAGCTGGGAAGTCCTCATCATTATTATTGGGGTCCTCGTCGAGAGCCGCGAATCGATTCCCGACCAGAGTTTTCGCTGTCCCAGAGATTCCCAGATGATTCAGCTGTTGCTGAACCTTCTTGGCTCTGTCCACAGCTTCGTCTGCGGTGGCTCTTGACCGGAACTCCATTAATTCCTCCATTAATGCATGATAATGCTGTGCATCCAACCAAACCCCGTTGGATATCTCGTCTTCATCTGCGTTGGTCGCGGTGTCATCTGAGCTACTGTACTCGTCGTAGCTCAGTGACGAGGCGCGACTGCGCTTACCACTCATACTTTCGTCGTCGTCATCGTCATCGGTAAACGTGCGCTTGTTGCTCGATACCGCACTCTCCATATTTGATTTTAACTTTTACACTTATGGCTTTTGTTTTTCACTTTGTTTTTCACTTTGGTTCTTCACTTCGGTTCTTCACTGTTTTGTTTTCACTAATGGCGATTTTTGTGTCTATATCACAATCACTGACTCGCTCGATACACTTTTCGATTCTTACGTCTTTACCACTTTTGTTTCACTTCTCAGCTACGGCTGGTGGGGCTACCACGGGGGATGCAGAGGTTGCCACTGCTGATTCAGACATCTTTTACTTTATTTTTTCACAAATAAACACAATTTTTAATGAAAATTACAACAAACGGATTTACATATTTTGGTCACCCGATTAAGTGAGAATGAAAAGAAGGGGAGGGGAACGTTTCATAGGCATTGAACGTTTGCGCCAAATAAGTTTGCCAATAACCTATTATTTAATTGACATTTAAAATAGTTTGTTGTTCGATATTTATATAGTAAAGTATTTCACTATTGTATTAAATGTTCAATCCACAAAATACAACTTATTTCATTTTCATATCATTATTCACGGATTTCAAATAACAGACTAAATCTTAACTTTGTATAATCGCAAATCAAATTATCGCTTTAAACATATTTTTTTAATATAAGTATAATTAAACTTTAATAAATTTGATTGAAAAAATATACCTTGAACAATTCTATTTGGAACTGTGAACATTTATTTGAATATAATTAACGATTTTTATTTTTAAATTTGTTTTATAGTTGACCATCTCCTGTTAAAATCTCGATAACTCAGAGCGCAAGTAGTATCAGAAATATAGCTCAAAATATTATAAAATGTTATAAAACATTGAAATCTTTACAATATTGTTAAATATATATGTTTTCCTCTTTAATTAAATACGTTTCCATTTAAATACATATTAATGTATATAATAAAACTACCATTTAGGAAAACGATTTGTACAGACAAGATCAACATGTATATTAGTCGCGATACAAGCAACATCAGATTGGCGCAATTTAGACCGATATTTTTAAACAAATATACTTTTAAACAATAGATTGATACTTTAATTTAACTTATATTTTCTACGGATAAATATAATATTTTCAGTTTAGTTTTCATTTAACGTTCTTTATATTCAGTACATTTAAACCATACGAAAATCTAAATTCAACTCAAAATTCAAGACAAAACTTTAATAAAATATAATACATTAAATAAAAATATCAACAGGTGGTATCGATAGTGGGTAATGCTGTAGATAATGTACCATTATAGACAAATCCTCGAAGAAGAAACAATTATGAGCTCGATTTCTTATTTAAAAGAAAATCAATTATTTGCCCCAATCAAAATCGCTGTTCGACTTTTGCTACCTTGAGATTTGGCCAAGCATCATTGGCGTCAGTGAGGGAATCAAACTTGTAACCACCAAGTATAGACTTTCAGGTTGATGTAAATTGTGCAAATAGTAACCCAAGGCAAAAGTACCTTCTAAGGGTCAGAAATAACTTCTCCAAAGACTTGAAGTTTCAAATATTAGTTTAAATTAAAATTTAAAATACTCGCACATATTACACCTTAATTTAAAAATAATTAACTACATACCATAGTTAATTATACTGCACTGGAACTGCACTTACTTTAGTGGCATTCTGCATGTTATTAAATAATTTTGAGCACAAGCAATATAATTTCTTCTTTTCTGCTGTTGCATTGTTGTCAAATGAATTATAATTTTTCATGGCTACAGGAGAAGCTTTCTTTGACGTTGAATATAAAACAATTGTGAATTATTATATACTATGAAAATAAAAATTTTCTTTGACAAATGAAGTTGTGGTCCTGAAAAGGACCGATTTGATTTAATTACTCCTTAACAGAGCACAATTTAAGCACGTTCGCCACGAATACGTCTGGCCAATTGAATATCTTTCGGCATGATTGTTACACGCTTGGCATGGATAGCGCACAAGTTAGTATCTTCAAATAGGCCAACAAGGTAAGCTTCACTAGCTTCCTGCAAAGCCATTACAGCAGAGCTCTGGAAACGTAAATCGGTCTTGAAGTCCTGAGCAATTTCACGTACTAAACGCTGGAACGGCAGCTTACGAATGAGCAACTCTGTGCTCTTCTGGTAGCGACGGATTTCACGAAGTGCAACAGTTCCTGGACGATAACGATGAGGCTTCTTCACACCACCGGTGGCTGGAGCACTTTTACGTGCGGCCTTAGTAGCCAGTTGTTTACGAGGTGCCTTACCACCAGTCGATTTACGAGCTGTTTGCTTAGTACGAGCCATTTTTCTCTCACAATTTTTACTTTACACAGTCACTGTTGAAAACACAATAATCGAGCGAGCCGCTTGGTGCCTCATTTATATAGAAAAATGGTGGTGGGTTGCAAATGAGAGAATGAAAGAGAGAATGAAAGAGAGCATTCATTGGCGAGGGCAGGGTGCGAGCAAGATGTAAGTATCTCTAGCTCACTCTTGTTTTCGTCTTGTTTTGTATAAATAGATGCGCTTGACGAAAACAGGGCATTAGTGTTTCTGTGACTTTCGTGTAAACGCAGTGTAAATTAAAAATTGAAAAGTGAAAAATGACTGGTCGTGGAAAAGGTGGTAAAGGCTTGGGTAAAGGAGGCGCCAAGCGTCATCGTAAAGTGTTGCGTGATAACATCCAAGGTATCACGAAACCAGCAATCCGGCGGTTAGCTCGTCGTGGCGGTGTTAAGCGCATCTCTGGTCTCATCTACGAAGAAACTCGTGGTGTGCTGAAGGTTTTCTTGGAAAATGTTATCCGTGATGCAGTCACATACACCGAACACGCTAAGAGGAAGACAGTCACAGCCATGGATGTTGTCTATGCTCTGAAGAGGCAAGGTCGCACTCTGTACGGCTTTGGCGGCTAAAAACATTTCTATATAAAATACAAAATATCCATATCAATCGGTCCTTTTCAGGACCACCAATATATTCTTTGAGAGAGAACGAAAATTATCAACTAATGCTTATTTAGTAGAATTTGTATTTAATAAATATAGTAAAAAAGATGACTGTATGCATGCCAACAACACGCGGTGTTCCCAAGCGGTCCCCCATCTAAGTACTAACCGCGCCCGACGCTGCTTAATTTCGGTGATCGGACGAGAACCGATGTATTCAGCGTGGTATGGTCGTTGGCAAATTCAATGCGCCTAAAGACTCATTTTCTTATGTTCCTGCTGAAGATGTAAAAGCTTTTTGTATTGTGCACCACTTACGACGATAGATACTATCAATTTAAAGTTGCCTAAGACGTCTTCCAACATTACGAGTACCGTATGCATTTTATTATTAGAATATTTAATAATGTCAGTAAGCCATCACGTGTTCCCAGAATGGCATTAAAAAAATAATCTCTTTTGGGAAAATTTGGTCGTCCTGAAAAGGACGTTTTGGTATTGGTCGATTTATGTACACGAAATTATGAGTTGCCTATAACTTATGCCTTCTTTTCGGTCTTTTTGGGCAAAAGCACTGCTTGAATATTAGGCAAAACACCGCCCTGTGCAATGGTGACGCCCGAAAGAAGTTTGTTCAATTCCTCATCGTTGCGAATTGCCAGTTGCAGATGACGGGGGATAATCCTAGTTTTTTTGTTATCACGGGCTGCATTACCAGCCAACTCCAATACTTCAGCCGCCAAATATTCCATAACGGCAGCCAAGTACACAGGAGCACCGGCACCAACACGCTCGGCATAGTTGCCCTTGCGAAGCAGACGGTGAATACGTCCAACGGGGAACTGAAGACCAGCGCGATTGGAGCGGGACTTTGCCTTTCCCTTCACTTTTCCACCTTTGCCACGACCAGACATTTTGCTTTTCTTATTTTTGTTTCACTGTTGCACTGTAAACACACAAATATCGAATGTTGCTGAGAGCCGACCGTTTCCCTATTATATTTATACTTTTTCCAGCTACCTACTTGTTCAGTTAAGGGATGACAGTTTACTAAACAACCAGTATACTTGTGAGGGTACTTAACATGAAAGCGTTGCTACAATAAAAGTATAAATGTGAAGCATTCACCGTTCTAGTTGAACATTTGTGAAGTGAATTTAAAGTGAATACTATTTGTGAATATGCCTCCTAAGACTAGTGGAAAAGCAGCCAAAAAAGCTGGTAAGGCTCAAAAGAACATTACCAAGAATGATAAGAAGAAGAAGCGCAAGAGGAAAGAAAGCTATGCTATCTATATTTACAAAGTGCTGAAGCAGGTCCATCCAGACACTGGCATCTCATCTAAGGCGATGAGCATTATGAACAGCTTTGTAAACGACATTTTCGAGCGCATTGCTGCCGAAGCCTCCCGTTTAGCCCACTACAACAAGCGGTCAACCATTACCAGTCGGGAAATCCAAACCGCTGTTCGACTTTTGCTGCCCGGAGAGTTGGCCAAGCACGCCGTCAGTGAGGGAACCAAGGCTGTTACCAAGTATACAAGCTCTAAGTAAATTTCAGCTTGATGTAAAGCAACCCAATCCAAAAGGCCCTTTTCAGGGCCACAAATAACTTCTCCAAAGACATAAAAATTCAAATATTAATTAAATATAAAATTTAATTTACTCGCACATA